>JARHVA010003032.1:580000-1180000 GCA_037957365.1 Torreya grandis | reverse complement strand
TGACCCATCTAATGAGAACATTCATCCTCTCCATGAGGAAGTAGTGAAACTAGGGTTTGAGAATGTGGCTAAAAATATATGAGCCTAGGAAGTCCTTTGGCTATATGGATACATGATCTAATCATGGATCAACTTGACTTGCATGTTGATTTTATTGCCAACTTAGCACCTAATTTTGATTAAAATATCAATAATCATGTGGATGAGACTCTCCAAATTTCATCAAAGGATGTAGCTAACATGGATTTTAGAGTCACAAAATTTATATCTCTTTGTTTTGGGGTCCCATCATAGTATATCCCTTAAGTCTGGTATTGGAAAGCAATGATAGTAAGGAACAAATTTAGGTTGGGTCCACTCTTAATATAATGGGAAAAATCCCTATCTTGGGGACTAAAATCAATTAAAAAGGGATTTGGTGGTGGTCTAGAGCCACTCAAAGATTCAAATTCTTGACTTCCCTTAGTGGAATATTGACCAATTTCAATCAAGAAAACTCTAAGGGTTTCCAGTAAAATCCTAATTTTATCACATACAAGATCATAACTAAATATTGGTTCATAGGCTACTTTTGGTAGGAAACCACTTGTTCAAAAATTACAATCAAAACATAATTAGATGTGGAGATAGGTAATCAAAGCACCTTAGAAACCTTTGTTTTGGGTGGTAAGGACCCCCCCCCCCCCCACCAAGGCACCATAAACTCCTAATTTGGAATTTCAAGGGACTAGACTCACTTGATAAGGGTCACTTACTAAAGTGACTCCTTGAGGAGGAAAAAATTGGATATCTTTCTCCTTAAATAAATAAAGGTGGATAATTTTACATTTGAATCTATAGTTAGGAGTTCTTGGAAAAATTATGATTGGGTGGGATTGGAGGAAATAGGTAGTGTTATTAGCCTTGGAGTGCTCTAGAATATAAAAATTAATAAAGGCAAGGTCATCTCCAAATCCTTTTATACTTTAAATTTATTTTTTTATTCATATCAAAAGGACTTAGATTTCATCTTGTCCAATGTATATATCCCAATTCAAACTAATCATAAGAAAAATGTTGGAAGGAGCTTGAAAAACTTAGGTGGTCTCATCCAAATCTAAAATGGGTTTTTTTTGGGGATTCCAATTCCATTTTCTAATTAAAGGAAAAACTAGGGGGAAATTCAAATCTAACTTAAAGTGTTATGGACTTTAATGATTTTTTTTAAACTATGGATTGTTAGCTATTAAACTAAAGTCATGTTATTCTCTATGAATAATCTAAGGCAAGGAGACTTGGATATCCAAAAAAGTCTTGATATATTTATTCTCAACCCTAAAATGAACTTTCATAACATTTGGTTGAACCTAGACTTCCTACTTTTTGTTGGGTCATATCATTGACTGGTTTTCCTAGTGGTAAAATCATATTCTAATCCTAAGGGGATCCATTTCAAAAATGGAAGTTATGTGGTTAAAATATTAATATTATTATTGTCCTAAACTTCATAATTGGTGCACAATAAAATAAATAGGATGTTAGATATGTACTCTTGATCAAAATATAAATAATCTAAAATCTGAAGTGAGGGACTATAACAAGAAGAACTTTGGGAACTTATTCTCATAAAAATTAATTACTATTGATTTAAGAGATTTTAAAAATATAATCATGTATAATGGTATAAATTAGGATAGTTCAACCAAGGAAAACAAATTATTGTTGTAATTACAATAGATCTTGAAGATTGAAGAAATGCATTGGAAGTAGAAGTCTATGATGATTTGGCTAAAAGGAGATAAAAATACCAAATTATTCCATGTGGCCACAATTTTAAGAAGGAATGTCAATAATATTTATAATATTACTCTTCCCTATGGCAATTTTTTTTTTAAATAAGGAAATTGAGGAACTAGGGTCTAACTTATTTAACAATATGATCTATGGAATGAATGAGGAGCACGGCTCAACTAGATAAAATCTATTGGAAAATATCCTAGATATTATTATTGTATATGATAATTTAGAATTGATGAAACTATTTTCAAATAAAGAGGTCCATAAGGCTATTTTTGTTATGGGTGGAAATAAATCTCTTGGGCCAAATTATTTCCAAGTTGGGTTCTTTTAGAAGTTATTGCATATCATTGGAAAAGATGTATAGGAAGCTATGGAAGAATGCAAAAAATATAAATTGGTATTGATGGAATTTAATTAAAAATTACTTTTCCTCATTCATAAACTAATAAATCTAAGTTGTTTTAATTCTATAGACCTATTTTCTATGCAACTCCATTTATAGGATTTTTACAAAAAATGGCATCTAGAATGAAACTTTATATGCAAACCATCATCTCCATTGAAAAACAAGGATTTTTCAAAGGGAAACAAATCATATATGGTATTATTATTTCCCATAATTTTATTCACTCTATCATCCATATAAAGGAAGGAGGCATGATAATTAAGTTCAATAAATCCTTTGATCGAGTCTATTAGAAATTCCTTATGCAGGTCTTAAGGAAATTTAGGCTCTATGAATATTTGATCAAGCTCATATTCAGATACATATTAATATCCTCCTAATTGGTTATTATATATTAATTTAATTTTATATACTTTAAATCCTTGAGGGTTATGATACAAGGCAACCCCATCTCTCTCTCCCTTTTCATCATTTTGGTTGAAGCATTGGGAAGGCTATTGAATAATTTTGTTAACAGATATCATTTAAAATAATTGAATATTATCTCTATATTGGGTCCTATTTATGGTTTTTTTATGCACACCAAACATATTTAATGGGTAATATCCTTTCCTTTTATAATCAGTGTCTAATCACTCCAAGTCACAAGTTATGGGTATTTGATTTTGTAATTAACCACGTAGTGGAATAGTGGTTGAGTACAATAGTTTACCTTAGATGGTTAAGATATTAATAATGTCTAACATCTAACCTTAATATTATAATATTTAGACTATAATGTATTTAATAACCTAAACTAATGTTTATCAGGTGAAAATAAACAAAATATGAAGGAAGGGTAGGGTAGAAAGAAGGGGCTTTGTGACTTAGATTGAAGACCCTTCCAAGTTGACTGGATATATTAAGATGGGTATGTATTAATAAATAACATCTGATGTAAGTTATTTGTAATCACAAATCATAAAAAACATAGTGAATATTCTAAGTAAATAGTTGTATAATGACCTAATGATCATAATCAAATATATTATCAATACATAATTATTAAGCATATTCAAGTCACTAAAAAATTATAAATATGATCTATAATCATATAATTAATAATATTAACATAAATTTCACTTTAATCACCACAATAAAACACATACATAAACTTCATACAACAATGTCAACTTAATGGAAATTCTTCAAATAAAACATTGAAATTTGGAAGAGAAAACAAATTACCACAAACTCATGAACAAACATAACTTTCTCACTTGCATTATTTTTCTTTTTTTTCTTTTCTATTTACAATGAATAAGATTCATGTATAAATAGGATTTGGATGGGCACAACCTTGTATTCAAATCTCATTGCATGTTTAAAAAATCTAAAAATAAATTATCTTAATTTAGCTTAAAGGCTTTACATGTACAAAACATTTCTTGATATACAATAAAAGACATAAATATCTAACACCAAAATTAGACAAAAAAGTCACTTTATGGTGTCGAGAAGTGATAGTTTAACTGAACTTGAAGTAGTTGAGACTCTAGTTGAATCTTATTGATTAGTTGAATTCAAAATACGGGTAATTGATGTAGTGGAAGTTATAGTTGAGAGAATACTTGTTGTTGATGAAGAGATAACTATAGTAGGACTTGACAAAACTACTATTGAATATGCAATTATGGTTATCACTAATTAGACCTTAAGGATACATATAAGATAACTAAAATAGATATACTTTGAGAAAATATAGTTACAACTTAATTATTTATCAATGTATGTTTTGGATCAGAGGATGTAGTTGTTGATGTTTGAGTTGATGATGATTGAACTCTTACTTGGGAAGCCAACTACTTCTAATTCTCATTGCTTCCTTGATTTTTATTTATCTTATATGCTATCAAGCATGTTGTATGGTCTACTTTTATGACTTAAAAAATTAATGATATACATTTTGAATAAAACCTTGATTTTTCCTAAATAATTTCCCATATAAGCTCAATGAAACTTGAAAAGATTCATTGATTGCTTGTGCTTGTTCCACTTTTTATTTATCAAATGTGATCAATTGAATGATTTTATCACCACTTCCATGAGCATTATTTTTATCCCTTGTTATGAAATCCCTCATGAGGATTAGATTTGGTTGTCAAAGTATATATGATTCACCACTTGAATATTTGGTGTGTATATAGTAGAGATGAGCATATCTCCAAATAATTTAATTATTTTCTTATCTTGGGCTTTTATCTAGTTAACCAGCTCTTTCATATGATTTTGCCATTCCATGAGATCATCTCTTTTTGTATTCACATAATTTTTATCCAAATTTATATCCTTAAGTAGAAATAAATTGAGTTAAAGATATTACTTTTCTCTCACTACCTTGGTAGTGTTATATAATTTGGCATATAAAAACCTCAAATATTCATTAAAATTCATTACATTTTGCCATTGTGATTGGGATTCGACCCTAACTCTGTGTATATAATGTATAAGATCACAAAGGGATTGGGTTATATTTTTTTATCAACTATGTCCTCAAGTGCCTATACTATGGGTTGAGATTATAATATCTTATTTGCTTGTTTAAATCCATGGAAGACTTCTTGAGAACCTAAATAGTAACATCGACTATGGATATTAGATCTTATTTGAATTCATCATGCTCTCCTAGTTTTTTTTCCTCTTCTTAGTTAGTGTGAAGAGTTATTCTTATCTTCTAAATTTAATTTTTACCACTTAACTTTTTTCTCTTTCTAACCCTTTTCAATTGGTTAGTTGCTTCATCAAATTCTAGGGTAGGCTTGGGATTCTCAATAATAAATAGATTCTACCTAGATAGTTTCTATATTTGTAGTTTTTACATCCATGTCAATGTTAAAATTGGTCCACCAGGGAAGGCTAACTCATGGGATGAAATAGAAAGAGATGAGGTAGGACACACTTTCCTTCTACAAGTGATCCCATGATAATCACTAAATGTTGGTAAGACACTCATTATTTAATTATTTTTTAATTATGTAAATTAAAAATTTAAACACATAATTTTATCATCATATATCTGAATGTCTAAATATCATCTATCATCAGGGAGGAGGATGAGGTGGATCTTGATTATGATGATCAATACTCTTGTTATGATGAGGATAATGAAGAGGATTAGGATGAGAAAGATGGTTTAGGAAATTTAGGATGTATCTCTATATTTATTTATTTTTGTAATTTGAAAGAGACCTTTTATTACTCCATAAAAAAAAAATTGATATCTCTTATCTACTAAATTATTTAGAAAAGTATTGAAAATTTAAATTATATAAAACACAAGCCTTATATTTATATGCATGAAAGTCTTAAATAGGAAATAAAGTAAATATGTAATAATTCCTTAAGGATCTAAAAAGAAAAGTAATAAAGCACTAGTCATTATTCTCTTCACTAGAGTCATAAATCATCAAAGTTGATTCTCTTTCATGTTATTCATCTTCCAAATAAAAGGTATCCAAGGATTCCATTGACTGAGACTCTTTAAATTTAGAACATGTAGTCACAAAGAAACCACAAAAACCATAGTAATGGTTGCCAATGAACCAGATCTACAAAAAAATTACTCCACCAAAGATGAAAACTCCCACAAATGGATTGCATACTAAGTTTATTTTACAAATAAAAATCTCATGATTTCAAAAGATATCTTAACAATAATAAAAAACCAAACATACGATTACCATAGGTGGCTCTAATACCATATCAGAGATGTTGCCAGTTGTGGATAACATGAATGCAAAAGTAGAGATCACATGAGACAAAACTTGTACACACCATAATGTTGTTGAAGTAAAATGAAATCACTCAAAGACAATATTAAAAGAGATAAAAAGTAAGTGAAGAAAAACCCAATCTTTCATCAAGTTAAAAATATCTCAAATGAGATGAGTACATATAGGAAAGTAAGCAACTCCTCCATAAAAAGGTGGTCAACAGACTCCTAGAATAGACAAGTAAATCCTACATAAAAGGTGGTCAATAGGGCCAAGAATAGATGAGTAACTCTCATATTCAAAATATATAGTCAAGGGAGTTATTTCCTAGTCACCCAATGAACCTACACACATAATCAATATTGTCCATGAAAGTAGGAAAACTCTAAGTGAGGGAAAAACCCCATCCCTTATCTAATAGTTTTTTATACTGATCTTTCTAAAAATTTCATCCAAATTCTATCATTTTATAACTTCATATTTACAAAGTTATTTATGAATTTCCCATTTTGGTCAAGCCTATTCTCCAAGTAGAACTCTAACTGATCAATATCTTTGTGAATCGCATGAGAATTTTTGGCACTACATAAAACCATTTGGACACTAATAAGTTGAGCCACTTTTAAGGTGTTTAGCCTCAATGTTGATTACCCAATATCTCTCATAGTCTATAATATGATACCAACAGAGGTTCCTTCCCTAATTATGGTACCAAGTTGTGCCCAAAATAATTTATTATCTATCCTTTTTAAAAGTTTTTCATCTTTGACTCCTTCAAACAAGGTACATTTCCAAAAAATCTAAAGCTTCTTAAACATTAATTCTAGTGATTTTATTATTCAAGACCCCAAAATTTATAAGCTACCCCAATTTGAGTTCATTTACTAAACCATGAAGATTTATAGATGTCTTCTAGGGAGTAATTGTTTATCATATATGTATCCATTTCTTTAACTATATAGACCACCATTTATCTATCCTTTATTTGTCTAGTGAACCTTGAAGAACAAGCTCCAACCATGCCTATATTAAATAAAATATTTTTAGAGAGATAAATATTCCAATCCCTTATCAGTATGATGAGGTCATAAATAATGGTTAAAAGTAAACAAAAAATAAAAATATTCACATTACAAGTCTTATTAATAATATTTAAGAAGGAGAAGCCAACTAACTGGAAATAAGGTAATTAAAATATCAATAAATTCTTGTAATCTATATAAAATAAGAAAGGACTGGTAAGTATATCCAATAGGTTGAGGAAGAGTCTCTTACCAAATTAGTTAACCTAGCATACAAAATTGAAAAAAAAAAGGAAACAAAGTACTAATGGTAATGTCATCACAAAATATAGTCCAAATTGAGAGGCTTTCAAAAGGGCTTTGATTTCTAAATTAGATTTGTAGAGAATCCAACTTGGAGAGCATATTTACTAAACCTTAAGGTCTTTCATTAAAATTCTAAACACTATCAATCCTTTGAACATAACAAACAAAGTGCATGAAAACTATAAAGCAGAGGATAGGTCATATCTATGGGTAATCCTTGATTTGACCATGCCATCTATCACTTCCCAAGAATGACAAGAGAGGAGATAGGTGGTGATCCTTAAATTTCCCCACACTTTCCACCTACCATGTCTTAAATGATGTAGACATCCCCCTTGATATATGGGAAAATCTTATCATGAGATAATAAATTGGTAATATTTCTCATTATACAAAAATATAATTAATAGTATGTTTATGAATTGAAATTTACATATCCTGATCAATTAAAGTTTTAATTATTCCCATAATTTTGGGGGGGACATCATCTTTAAATAAATATATTTAAATTCAATCCAAACTACTATATTATAAAGAAGGAATGTAACATGATTGCCTTCATGATGGAAGTGCAAGAGAGTGAAGCTATTTAAGTTAGCTAGAATGGTCATGCAATATTTAACTATATTTTAAATATGATAGTTTTCAATGCTTCCCTTTTTTAAGGGTTCTAATATCAAGTGAGATTCTCCTTTTATAAGTAGATTACTCAATTTTATTATGATCAATAGTTAAGCCTTTCCAAATAGCATTTACTTTAGAAAAAATATTTGTATTTTTTCCTAAGGCTTCACTGAAGCCAAGAATGGGTGTACCCTTATCATCACATAATATGCCACTTACTCCAACCAAACCAAGGTTTCCTTTACCAGCCCCATCAAAATTAAGCTTGATGGTAATACCTTTAAGAGGTGTCCAACTAAAATGTAAAATACCTCTTATAATTTTTCTAAACTTTTTGTCAAAGATCTAAATAAGAGTGTCTTTTCCATGCTCATATAGAATAAAATATTCATGGAAAATGTTTCCATATTGGGGGAAAAAGTAATTATAATCTCCTTGATTAACTTTAAAATAGAGTCCAATAGTGCATGTTCATTCTGCAAGTCTCCATTAAAGATTATTTTGTTTCCTTCAAGCCAAATATTCCAACAAACTAGTGCTTGAATATAATTCCAAATCTTCAAAAATGGAGGAAACTCAACCTTTATAGACTAGATAAAAACCAATTCCTTAACCTTGAAATAAATATCAATTGAAAGATTGAATTTATGAAATAAGGAGTTTTAAATTTGAAATAAGAATTGATGGTGGAGAAGGAGATGATTAGTATCTTATTTATTTTATTTTCACAAAACACACCAAGAGAGACCTTGAAAGCTTGTTTTTTAAGATTACATTGGCTAAGAATTTTATCCCAATGAACAATCTAAAGAAAGGTATTTGCTTTTAGGAGACTATACTTGGAACAAATTTGTTTTGAGGGAAAAAAATTAATAACCTACATGTCCATGGAAATACGAAATTTGTAACCATCCTTCACATAATAGTTCCCATTTTTAGACTCCATCCATACTAACTTATCATCACAATTTATAAACTAAAAGGATCTAAAAATATTTTAGAGAGTTGATTTTTAATTTGAGATATGTTCAGGTGTTTGAAATTCTAGCCACCCATCTCTATTCCTATTGAATTAGTATTAACTTGTCTAGATAGGGTACAAAATCATGTTATCTAACATAATACATCCACCCTTAATACATTCAATAATATAAATCAATGAAATCTTGAAAAAAAACAATTCATAGATTTACCATAGGTAGCATGAGTATCTCTTTAGATTAAATGGCTCTGGCCTAGATTTCCCTAATAATAATAACACTCTTCTACAGTGAACTCCATCTATCATTAGTTCTCTATGTTTTTATATACATAATAAAGAGGCTAGGGATAGGGTTTGGAGAGTAAACTTGTAGAATAAATATTCTTAATATATTAATTTATTATTAATATTGGAAGTCAATCAAGTCAATAATTTGATTGATACTCTTATCTAATAATAGTTTTTGTATAATTTTGCACTAATTAGTGATTATCTATGAATTCTATTAAAATGAGTATTATAAGTGTATCTTAAAACCAAACAATAGTGTATGAGTAATTAAATACACTAACATCTCCTTTAATATTAGTTCGATGAAGGGAAGTATGAAAGAATCACTAAACTATCCTCCTTGACGACACCTTCCTTCACTCTCAAAAATTATTTGGGTTGAGCAAATCAAGTCTCAATCAAGGGTTTTGTGAAGATGTTTGTATCCTAATCATATATTCCTCAAAACTTAATTTTAATAACCCCTATGCTAAAATACACAATAACTACATATATTTATTACAAAATACAATGTTTTTTTTTTGTGGGAAGGAATAACTCCACAATCAATTTATACTTTGAGGGGTTACCTCTTTATCAGATCATTTGGCTTTAATTGATATATTTTTCTTGGATGATTTTATAATGGACTATGTCCCTCTATTTATACTATTCTAATATATCCCACTCTTATGTCCTATGCATGTGAGATTATTCCTCTATGACATTACTATTCATACTACTATTACATTCCACTATTCTACCCAAAATATACATTATATTCCCCTACCTAGGTATATTACATTCCCTCCCCCTTGACATGTTTTGCCCTCAAAACATGCAAATAATTACATATTAAAAACATTTAGAAGACTAGATGGAGGCATGTCCATGCATATTTTTATACTTCCTCTTATGCTTGGAGATGAGCAGGTACATTAATAATGTGAAATGAAGTACTATAAAATGAGGTTGAAGTATATATAGATCAATGGAGGGAAGAAATAAAATGAGAAACATTACAGTCTAAATGTTATATTTTATCACTAAAATTTGAAGCTTGGTGATCATCATCTCAAATCAAGAATAGAGATGCTCAAAACAATCTACTTGGTGAGCCACTAGAGGATATATGCCATCCCCTTTGCATTTTTATTTACACACATTATTTTTAGAATGGTTAATCCCAACAAACAATGCATAAATTTTTTTAAAGCATTGGTGTCTAGTGTGAGCTCATTAGTGGCATGCTCAAGTGTTTTTGTTGTTGGTATGGGTGCATATAGTGCTTGCTTAGGTGCATCCAAATGTGAAGTAGTCTCAGCCAAAGTAAGTAAATCAGCAGACTAGGTGTTGCAAGAATCCTCCAAATCTAGCCATATAGTTATGTCCATCTCATATTCTTTAACTATATGAAATAAATCCTCATACCATGTGTTAAGGTTATTCTCTCAATCCAACCATGCATTAATTTCCTCATCATAATGTGTTAGTATATAGGAGTGAAGCATTATATCTCTACTTTATTTATTTAGAGTAATGTTTATTTTATTTAAAGTAGCATCCACTTTTGAAATTAATAAACTTATTTGATATTTTTGGTAGTAGTGAGTAACATAGCCATAATATTGTTTTTTTTACAACAACAATAGTTAGTAAAATAGAAATAACTTATACAATACTAAATGAAATTCAAAACTTCAATTTTTTATGTAAATCTAGAAAAGCAGGGCAAATAATCCAAAAAATAATTGGTGCAATTATTTCCTATTTGAGATCTACATACAAAAGAACAATAAGATTTTTTTTATACATAGAAGTAGTTACTAAAATTATAATAACTCTTGATATATTTAATTATATTCAAAAATACAAACTATTATGGAAATATGAAACCAAGGACACAAAATGCAAAAAAAAATTAGTGTGGTCGTATACAATTTGAGAGATATATATAAAAAATAGTTATGTTTTTCTATAAAAAATAAAAAATTGTACTTTTAAATGGTATATTTTGGCTTCAGATTCTAACTGGGACAAGAGATAAAGATGTAAATCTAAATTTTTAAAACCCTCAAGATGTAATGGATAACTTATACTTACTCCATGAAGCTTCAAAATATGTCTACAATAAAAACACTCACAACAATACCTCTATGTTTGTAATAAATTCCACTCTCAAAACCAACTTCCTAAATAAAATATGTTCTCTCATGGATCAAGTAATATATATCTTACAATGGACTATGGTCCTTTATTTATATTATTTTAATCTATCCCACTCTCTTATTCTATGCATGTAGGATTATTCCTATATGACATTACTATTCATACTACTATTACATTCCACTCTTATACCTCAAATATACATTATATTTTCATACCTAGGTATATTACACTTAAGATCAATAGCTATGTCTTGTATATATTTCTAAATGTAATACATGTGGATGCCAATGCGCTTTATGTGTTATTACTCTACTAAGTTAAAATAAATATGGATAGCACTTTGATTATCACACCAAAGAAGTGTGGGTTATGTCTATAGAAATATAAATTAATAAATCAAGCATCAAATCCAAATTAAATCATGACCAACAACAATAAATCTAATATACTCAGTTTTCATAGTAGACAAAATAATAGTAGTCTACTTTTTGTAAGACCAAGTCATGTGACCTACCTAAATATGATAGATGTATCATGCGGTTGACTTGTGATCATCTGAATCTCCTACCCAATTAATGTTTGTGTAGCCAAAAAAAATCCCACTAGAAGTGTCATTAGAAATAAAGGGTTTTCTTCCTATCTTTTTACCCAACCCCATAGTTGGTAGTATCGTGAAGCTACCTTAAAATGTGTTTTGTTTCTTGTCAATAGAATTCATGAAGGTCCTGGTAGTAACATGATACCAAGTTCACATCAATGAAATATTAGGATGAGAATGATTCAAGTAAAAAATACTTCCCACAAATTTACTATAGAGTGTACCATCAACTAAATGAGAAGAAAACTTAGCATAATGCTTGACTCCATATTGATAAGAATTTGGTACAAACTTGTAGTCTTTCATATTTAAGTGGTTGAGTATATCTTGAGCATACTTAAATTGATTAAAAAATATTCCTTTCTTAAATTGTGAAATTTTAAGACCAAGGGAAAAATGTATCAATCTTAAGTCAATCATCTAAAAATAATTCATTATCTAAGCTTTCAAATCATGAATCTACATGGTATAACTTCTTATGATGAGTAAGTCAATGGTATAAAAGATCAAAATCAGGAGTTTTTTTCCTACTTTCTTAATGTATATTTTGGGGTCGAAGGTGTCCAACTCGACAGAAGGTAATGGAGGAGAGGAGTAGGATATGTTGGAATTTTGGGATTGTTCATAAAATAAAATATCCTACCAATAAATAACTTTAATGATGCCTGAAATAAGAAGATGATATGACTTCACATCTTTACAATAACTGATAAAGATACAATGATAACCCTTCTTTTCCATTGCTTTATGCTTTTCATTTGGAATGTGTGCCCATGTAAAACATCCAAAAATTAGGAAATCAAAAACATTTCATTTAACACTAGACCATTTTTCTTCAGGGGTCATATTTTAAACTATAGAGTGAGGAGAGTTATTTTAGATATAGGTTTCACATTGAATTGAGTCAACCCAATACTATAAAGGCAATTATTTGGAATGTACCATGTAATTATCCATACACCATACTAAGGGGTATAAGGTACAATATGTTGAAGTTGAATGCATGACTATTCACATAATTTAATCATATAACTATTGAAAAATTCTCCTTTGTTATCTATTCGAAGACATTGAATTTTTTTCCCTAATAGGTTTTCAATAAGGGATTTGAAAAAATTTAAGTGTTTGCATCAACCTAATATTATGGAGGCAAGTATTTGGAATGTACCATGCAATTGGCCATACACCATTTTACTAAGGGGTGTAAGGTATAATATGTTGAATTTTAATGCTTGTCCATTCATATAATCTAATCATCTAATTATTGACAAATTATCCTCCATTATCTACTCTAAAACTTTGAATTCTTTTCTCTAATAGGTTTTCAACAAGGGCTTTGAAAATTTTTAAGTGATCAAATACTTTACCTTTGTTTTTTAAAAAGCAGATCCAAGAGATATGAGAGAAATTATTAATGAATGTAAGCACATATTTATGTTTCTAAAAAGATACATTAGGAAAGGACATAAGATCATTGTGAACCAACTATAATCTATCACTTTCTCTCAAGGATTTACATTTCAAAAATGGATCCCTATGTTGTTTTCTAATTACATAACTTAGATAAATATTATCTTTAAAAGAAACTTGTGGAAAACCAATAACCATGTGATGTTTAATGAGGTCTCACAATGATTGATAGTTGAGATGAGTAAAAGTCTCTTGCCAAAGTTTACTCAAGTCTTTAGGATGTTCAATCATGACTTGTGAAGGTTGAGTTAACATAAAGTTGTCAAATTTTAATAATTATGCTTGATAATTAACCTTTCTAGTGGCTATAACAATGAATTGGTCTATGATATTTCTAATGACAACATCAGTAGGTGTAAATTCCATAATTTTTCCTTTACCTAAATGTGTGATCTACTATATGGATAAGTATGGAATGTGGATAAGTTTTTTTAATATGTCATTATCCATCTTAATTGTCACTTTCCCCTTAATAATTATAGGACTATAGTTGCCCATAAAAAATTTAGTTGTGTGGTATTGGTCAAGATTTTTAAATAGTTAACCATCATGTGCCATATGGTGAGAGGCTCTTGAATTTATAATCCATTCAAACATAGGTGTTCCTATTTTTGAAGAAAGTGTTGTTCTCATCTTAGGAGGAAGAAGATATATTATTTTCATCACTACTTCTAAGTATGTTATTTTATAGAAACATTTATATTCATCATGACCTAGTTTCTTACACCAAATATAAAACTCTTGGTCAATGTTGTAACTTAATTTCCCTTTTCCTTTTTTTGACTTGGGTAAGGATTATATTGATATTATCACTTAATCTTAGGCTTGGGATTTACTTTCCATTTTTTATTGGAAAGGCCCATTGCCTTTGCCTGAGTTGGATTATGGTGTTGCATTAGTATCATTGACCATTAATGTATCTTGATTAGTAATTTCAAGTCATATTACCCAATAAAATTTAGTTTTCATGTTCTCTCTAAATTTTCTCATAAAAATTATCAAAAATTGGTGCCATATATTCAAATCCCATAGAGTCTTGATGTGTGTATTAGTTTGAAAAAAAAATGAGTAAGGACAACCCAATTCAGAAAAAAAAAATCATTATAAGTTTTTTTATTAATATTAGTTTCACCAATCTCAACTAGTATAAGCCTCAAGTGCTCAGATTGAGTGATTAAATTGTAAATTCAAATATAATTATCTAGAATAAGAGTAATGATCTCATTCTCAAGTTAGCATTCCCTTATTTTATTATGCTTTCCAAAAAATTCCTCCAAGGTAGTCCAAAGTTTATAAGGTTCCATGATGCCCTAAAAATGAAACTTAAACTCAAGGGATACTAATTGACCAAAGATGCCTTTAGATTAATCAAAATGGTTTTTCCATTTTAATCATTTGATAAGATATAAAGGTGAAACTTATTTATTATTTGTAATGCAGTAAAGGCTCTTTCTAAGGAGTACATCAATAATGTATCCTTCCAAGTTGAACTAGTCTTAACTTGAGAGATGTACCTTTTTCCAGCCATGGTGTAGCATAAAAAAAAAATTTGGGTAAATATTTTACAAATAAATCAAAATATATATGATATTTTTTATTTCTACAAAACACACCCTTTGCACTTCCCTTTTGTTATTCTGGTTTAAAACTAAATCTGAAAACAAGTTTTTTAAACTGAAACTAATATAATATTATTTATTGTAAATGAATAGGTATTATAATAATTTAATTGAATAATAATTTTATATTTGAATAAAGATATGTCAATAGTGTGAAAACCCTTTAAGTATACCTTAGATTTCTCTGGAATTACTAAGTTGGGAGTGTTTGATCTATAAGCTCTTTGATATACTAATCTATGTCATAAATAATGAACACACTCTAAATGGAACTAACTACAAAGGATTATGACATTCCCGTAGTCACACTATCCCATTTTTTAGGTGCTTCAAGAGTAAATTCTCAAGGTTAACCACTTTCCAGTTCACTACATAATCAAATGGTAGAGAGGCTTCATATTAGCAAAAAGAAAATCCCTAGGCACTTCTTATATATTGTGAGGTACATGGTAGTTAATATTTGCATAAATTTATATATAATAGATTGATTATTAGGGTAGTACCCATCACACCATATATCAAGTAAAATTGATTCTCACTTTACCTAGAATAATAGCTCATGTGAGTTTCACAATTATTGGTACACAGTTCTAACGTAGGGGGTTTCTACTAAAAGAGAATACACATCCAAATAATTTGGAATATATTAAAATTTAGTTATTTATAAATCTTATCATAATAAAAAAGTGTTTAAAAAAACATAATATGCATGCCTACAAAACACTAGCTTGACCCATAAAACTTTTTATTTTTGGCATAAATTTTGATGTCACTAAAAACACCAAAAATACACTAAATATATACTTGATATAAAAGTAATTTTGTATTAAATTATAATATATAATATATGGTAAATTTTTAGTTCAAATGGAACGTTTTTATTTTTACCCAAATCCCAAGATAGCTCAAAAAAATTACACAAAGGTTGAATCAACACTTGACACATAATGACAGTTTACAATAGAGAATAAGATGCACTATCTCATAAATTTTTAAATAAAACTAAGAATTTTAAATTTTTTCATGAATCCAAAGGTAGACCAAAACTACCATATGGATGTTTAATCAAAAATTGATGTAGAAGGATAGTTTATTGTAGAGACCAAAATATACCATGTAATAAATTTTTAGATCAAACTATGAACTTTGATGTTTTCCAAACCCTTAGTACCCCACTATGTTCATCATTTTTTGATCAACCAAGATCCTTTAAGGGTGACCTGAGAGCATAATAATAATTATTTATAGTAGGCCACTAAAATTCAAGCTTAAAATTAAAAATAAAACAAAATATCAGAAAAAAAAAACCTGCATGCAAAACAAAGTGAAGATTTTATAGCTATGATACCATATTAGATTTTCTTTATTGGGTCAAAAATTATGTTAGTTTCCATAATACATACTCCCACAATATATGCAATAATAAAAATCAATGAAATTTTTAAATAAAAACAATACACATATTTACCACAAGTAGCATGACTACCTCTTTGTATTAAAGGGTTCTAGCCTAAATTGCCATAATAACAATAACTCTCTTCCATGGTGAATTGCATCTATCACTAGATCTATGTGTTCTTATATATATATAATAAAGAGTCTAGGGATAGGATTTTAAAATTAGTTAACTTGTAGAACAAGTCTTTGTAAGATAATAATTTACTATTGATAATGGAAGTCAATCAAGTCAATAACTTGATTGATACTCTTATCTAATATAGTTTTTGGATAATTTTACACCAAAAATTAGTGATTATCCATGAAATATATTAAAATTAGTATTGTAATTACATCATAAAATAGTATATGAGTAATTAAATACACTAATAATTAGTCCTTAACATAAGTACCAATCTCATCAATACACTAGTTTTATAAACTACTCAGCTGATTTAGATTGTTTAGTGGTGATTGGATGATCCATGTTTCATTCTAGAACTTAACTTTGTTACCCTATAAAAAAATTCATATTATAAATGGCCTTAAAATTAATATATGCTTTTAGTCATCATATTCTAGATGTGAGAAACTTTCAAGTGATTATTATTAGTCAATAGCCTTTTAGGGGACATATTGTCTAAGTACTCATTTCTGAGAATTATGTTCCAAAGGGATTGATTCTCAAAGTATAATCTCTAATCCAAATTTACACCAAGTGCATAATTCATTTTTATGTTGATCCAAATCCTAAGTCCTCCCTAGTCTTGAGATAAACTAATTTGATCCCACTTGACTAGAGGAAGATTTTTGATCTCATTAATTTCACCTCAAAGGAACCTACTTTTAATAAACCTTATTCATTTTTCAACTTTGGGAGGGATTGGGAGAACATACATCATCTAAGTGAGCATAGCTTGAAGACATGATTTTAGAAGCTAAATCCTACAACTAAAGGAAAGTCACTTACCTGTTGAACCTTCCAAAATTTTGAGGATAATGTCTATTGTGTGCTTTCACAAACAAAAAGAATCTATTCTTTTTAAATTGGGATACCCATATATGTGCAAGGTAGATTTCAATAGTTAATGTCTAAAATTATACAAATAGTTGTTTTGGTGTACCTTTAGATCTTAAAGATTAAAATATTAGATTTATCCTTATTTTATTGCTTTTTAGAAGCTACTTCATACATATTTAGGTAAAGTTTAAAATGTTGATCTTTATCAATGGTGGAAACTCCATTTAGACTAGTGTCATCAATAAACCAAAGGTTGAAAATCCTATAAATGTTAATTGCTACCATAAATTCACTCAAAGTGCATGTAGCTTTGAGATGAGAAATCCATATATCAAGAGCTTCACCTATATTGATGAAAATATAAGGAGATAATGGATCTCCTTGCCTATAACCCTGTAAGTTATAAACAATCTAGTTGGATCACAATTTATTGGAACAAAGAACTTTGGTCTGATTATATAGTTGAAGATCAAATCTCTCTAGTATTTATCAAAGCTAAATATTTCCAATATACCAAATAAGAACTCTAAATTGACCATGTCAAAATATTTTTTCATGTCCAATTTTATCAACATGTAGCTTATATTTTGAGAAGAAATCAAATTGACCAACTCTTGAGAAATGATAATGCCATGTAGAATTTGTTTTCCTACAACAAAGTCACCTTGTTCTAGGGAGATGATTTTAAGAAAGAGTTTATTTAGCCTATTGGAATTGAAAAAGATAATATTTTATTTTTGGGGGGGATTATGGAAATAAATGTAGAGTTTATTTGTTATAGCATTCCCTTTATTCAACCAAACTCTTAAACAATATTCATTACTTCCTTTCCAACAGTATCTCAATAGAAATCCATTTGGGCCAAGTGTTATGTCAGACTTGAAAGATAAAATAACCACCTTATCTTCATCATCAATTATAAGAGTAGAGAGGTAAATATTATTATATTTTGAAATCAAGGATGGCACTTGGCTAATAATCTCATGTCTAGCTATTTACCTATCTTGCAGATATTAGAGAGGAGATATTTGTAGAACCTTTTTACTTCTATGCTTATCTCACTAACTTCCAAAAGAGTTTCCAATGTAAGGATAGTAATTTTATAAATCCTATTATAACTTATTCTCATAACATATAGCTTATGAAAAAACTCATGTTTTTATCTCCCTATTTAGACATCTCAATTTGGATTATTATTTCCAATGCATTTCTTCATGCAAAATAAGCTTGTTCTAATATTCTATGAGTTTTTATTCCTATAGTTTCAAATATTTGGATCTGCCATTTATTTAAATAACAATTTCAACCACATATATTTTAGTTTGAATATTTGACTTTTTTTCCAATAGTTTCTAGAATTCCTTTTTATCCTGATCTTTTAAATAGTTTTTAATTATCTTTGGTTTTGTGTTATCACGTACATATTTGTCCCAAAAATAGTAGTGTTCCACTATTATTTGATTTTGGTTATAAGAGAGTCTTATTTTTTATATATTATTTCAAACTTAAAGGGTCTTATTTTGGGAGAAACAAAAGTGGATAAGGAAAGATTAATGGGCTAGTGATCAAAAACATCCACTAACATAATTTTAGATTCGTGTGTGTGTGTGTGTGTGTGTGTGTGTGTGTGTGTGTGTGTGTGTGTGTGTGTGTGTGTGTGTGTGTTTGTGTGTGTGTGTGTGTGTGTGTGTGTGTGTGTGTTTTTTTTTTTTTTTTTTTTGTGTGTGTGTGTGTGTGTGTGTGTGTGTGTGTGTGTGTTCTTAGAAATAAAGGCATTCATATGCAAGTGTACATACCATATTTGGTTTTTATATCAAAAATTGATATATCATTCGTGAATTAGGCCACTTTTAAGGTAGAATGAGATAGAACACCAAAGATTCCAAATGTTTCCAAGGGTGAGATGATGGTGTTGAAGTCCCCCCCCCCCAAAAAAAATACATATATCATTGGTATAAAGGTTTATAATATTTTAAAGAGACATTCAATAAAGAGACTCCAACCATGATTTTTATTTGGTCCATATAAATTGATACATAGGAAGGTTTGAGATGGCCTAATGTCATCAAATCTGATTTTTTTTCCATTTAACACAATTATCAAGTAAGAACCCAATAATAGTGAGAGAATTAAAAATGATAGATAATCCACTCAATGGGCCTAAATCACTTGTTGTATCAAAATTATTAACTCTTCAAACTTATTTTATACTTATACTAAAAGTAGAAGCCTCTATATTTATTTCTTGATGGAGGAGGATATTTGGTTTTTAATATAAAATATGTTGTTTTAGTAGCCTATGTTGTGTACAGCACGAAGCCCAGATAGATTCCATGAGATTATTAACATGAATGGGATTTGGACCTTTTGTTTTTATGAGTAAAGGAATTAACCCCCCAAGAGCTGTAATTTGTTTTGTGTAATTTTGTAGTTTGCTTACTTCCATCCTTCTTTTTCCTGCCTCCTCTTCCCCAAGTGCAATAGGATTCTAGTTTTCTTTACTATTTATATCTTATTACTTGGATATTGAATTGTGATTTCATTTCCTAATGTTAATTTGTGCTTCCATATTCCTAGTCTTCTAGGCTTACTCTTCACTCCTTATGAATATTTTATGGTTAAATTTGACATTTCTATATATTTTTAAGCATGTTTGGTTTAAAATATTTTTCAATTATGAGTGAGACAAATATTTCAAGCCAATGTATTCATTTAGATATTCATATTCCTTAGGCTTATATTATACTTCTAGAATCTCCTCTAGATCTAACTCATAATGTTGTTCCTTAAGTAAATTAGTGGAATCTATTTGGATTTATCTTTCTTCTTATGTCTTACATAGGTCTTAAGTGTTAGGATGATCATGCATGATTTATTTGACCAAAGAGGTAATGTACTCCTTATAATTACCTTCTTCCTTAGGGGTAGACTGAATCACACTAAACTTGTTAGTCATGTCTAGTGATTTAGGTTTTTATATTTTTTACCCTTTTTTTCTTTTTGGTTCACTGAATCCTTTGATGTCTTAATTTTATGCCACTAATAGAGATGGGTAGTCCATTAAAAATTTCCCATGGGAATGGTATTTTCTACACCAAAAGGGAATATTTTCATAATCCAAACCTTCAATCCAATCTTTGTATTTGGATTTAAATCTTATAGCAAAGGCTAATGGCTTGATGATTTTTGTATATATTGCCAAAAGCCCTACTTTTGTGGGTTTTATTGTAAAAATATATTCTCCCAACTAGTTTCCCACTTATCTAAATATTTCATCTTTCCATAATTTATATGGGATACCACACAAACAAATCAAAACCAAAATAGTGGTTAAGTCCTCAGTCTCTAGGTTAAAACCCTCCTCCTAAGGCCTCATAAAAAAACCCTACCATCCCCATTAACCATGGACCAAATCTGAAGATATAATATCATTATAGAGTTAAATATAAATTGAAAAAAATATTGACAGAGAAGGTTCACCTAATTTTTAATCCTAATATTCCAATTATTTCCCATCTATTTTTGGAGATCCATCATGCAAGGCCAATAATCCATAAATTTACAAATCAGAGCATAATTTATGAGGTGTGAGATTGTTTTCTCTATATATTTTTCATCAACCTAGATAGTTGGGATTTAAGGTTTTGAATATATGGTTTGAGGTAAAATCATATTTAATTTAATTTGAAATTGAAGCTATGTATCAGCCAATATGTCCCATAATTACTAGTTGTTAATCTAGTAGTGTTATAAGTGTGGTTGTTGACAAAAAAATACATTACATAATTTGATTATTAGTTTTCCTTTGTTAAAATATAAATTAAAAAAATGAGATAATAATATTCAAAAATATTTTCCAAGAATAACTATTACACCACACTACCTTGTGGGTAATTCCTTATTAATAAATAAAGCTAAAACAAGCATATTATATGATAACTTTCATGACAAGTTATGTCTATAAAGTGAAAACTAAATTAAGAAATTTACTTAAAAACTAAGTAAACTAAAAATGTTCTTATAAATATAGACTCAAAAATAATTGAAAGTAGACTCAATATAATAAATTTGACTTATTGACAAGATGAGGTCAACATGCAAGAAGCCTTATTGAGTAAGTAATTTATGTAACCAAGTCAAGCTAGGCACCCTAGATGCTTAAAAAATAAGAAATTGATTTTAAAAATTTTAATTTTAGTTAAATAACTCTATAAATTTCACCCCACCTCTTTGGGATGAATGGATAGGTGTTTGAGCTCAATTAAGTACACATCCAATTAACGATACTCTAACTAGCACTTCTATTTTAGGAAGTTACCAAAAAGAGTCCAAATTTGATAAAAACAATATATATATATATGACAAATAAATTAAATAATCCTATTAAATTAATAAAACAAATAATAAATTAATTCTAACATTATCAAACAAGTTTTGGCATTGATATCATACTTAGCACTCCCCTTTGATGCAAAGAGCATGAATGTCTTTCATCTCTTTAAGTCAAGTCCATGAATATTATTTAGAAATCCATTGGTAAAAATATTATAAAAATGATCTCAAATTGTCACATACTCAATTTAAAAATGTTTATCATTAACCAAGTCTCTAATAAAATGATGTTTGGGTTCATTATTCTTGGTTCTAACATTGAAAACTGAATTCTTAGACAATTATATTGCCACATTGTTATCAAAAAAAATCTATGTTGGCTCAAGTTGAGCATCTCTAAAATCAACTAAGTATTTTCATTCATAATTTATGTGTTCAAGTTTATTTAATAGATATATATTTATCTTTAGTAAATGATAATACAAATGTAATTTATTTCATTGAATACTGAAAAACTAACCCATTTCCTAGTGTGAAGCAATCACTTGAACTTTTTATTATCAAGAATTCCTCCCCAATATGAATCTATGAATCTAGTTATAAATAATTAACTTTTTGATCTAAAATTAATACCATGATTATAATTACTTCTTACATATCTAAAAATTCTCCTCATTAATTACAAATGTTTGAGTGATGGATTGCCCATAAATCTAGAAACTAGTGAAACCCCATAATTGATATTGGGTCTTGCCATAGTGAGATAAATAAAACCTCCCACCATGTTTTTAAAATTATTATAGGATAAATAAATCTCATACTCTCTCATTATATTTTCTCCACTTGAAATTTGAGTTTCCACATGTTTATAATCTTGAAGATTATACTTATTTAACATGTCTTGGGCATATTTGGCTTGATAAATGAATACTTCCTCTTTATTTTGATGGAATTTCATGCCAATAAATTAATTTATAATTGTAAAAATAGTCACTTGAATTTTTATTTCATATCTTCCTTGAATCTAGTCAACATCTCCATATAACTACATATAAATATCAAGTCATATATATATATATATAACATTAGAATCAAATGATTGTATATAAAGAGTTGGTTCATTTTGACTTCTTATAAATCCTTGATACAATAAATAATTATCAATCCTTCAGTACCAATCTCTTGTATCTTTCTTCAGCCTATAAAGATCATTATTCAACTTATATACCCAAAACTTTGTACCCTTTACCTCAAAACCTTGTGGCTTCCCCACATATACTTCATCTTCAATCAATCCATTTCAAAATGCACTTTTCAAATCCATTTGATTTGTTTTCAATAATTTATAAGTATTTATAATATAAATTATTATTATATTATTTTGGCATGCCATGGATGCATAAGTTTCCCCATAGTCAACCCTGTATGTCTCTGTAAACCCTTTTACAACTAGTATAACTTTTAGCTCGTCAATAGTAACATCACTCTTAGATTTGGTATTGTAGACCCACATGGTTATAATGACATATTCATCATATGGAGGATAAAAAATATTCCATGTATCATTCCTCTTAATTTAATCCATTGCAATTTTCATAGCATCAACCCACTCTTTCTTTTGACTAGCTTTTGCATAACCTCTAAGTTCACTAGCCATAGATGGCAATGTAAACATAGTATTTTCATCATATGCATCATCAAAAAAATTATATTCCTGGATTTAAATCTTTTTAATCCTCCTCTCATATTTTTTATCTATCATTTTTTTATCTAGATTTGAATTCAATAACAATTTGTACTTATTTTAAGTTGATGAAGATGGATGACTAGTCTCTCATGAAAAGTTAGTATTATTTTTTTTTGAACTAAAAACATGTGTAGGACTTTATAAGCCCTCAAAATAAATTTAAAGAGTCTTAAAACTTTCAATTATTACTTATTTATCTATAATATCAAAATCAGCATACATCTCAGTTTCAAAAAAATTACAATCCCTAAAAACAATTGTAGATTTATTAGTACAATTATAAAACTTGTATGCTTTTATTTCATCACTATATCCTATGAAATTTTGATAAATACTCTTAGGATATATATTTGGATAAAAATAAACATCATTTATTTTACCCTTACCTTGAATTTTTGTGATTTTCATGCTTCCTTTTCCTTCAACTTGGATGGATTTTCCATCTCCCAATCGCACTTGGATTTTAAAGGAATCATTTAGCTTGTTGAAACTATTTTTTTTGACTTGTCATGTGATTTGAGTAACCCAAATCAAGATAAAAAAATTCTTTACAAATTATATTCACATAATAAATATGAGACAATAATATGAGTGCTCTTTCTCTTCACTTTGTTCAAATTTAAAAGCCTTATTTTCAGTCTCTTGATTAGCTTGATTCTTAGCTGCTAGTATCCTACAATATTTTATAAGGTGTCCTGGTTTTTTATAGTAATGACAAGTAAATTATTTATTTATTTAACCTATGAAGTTAGCTTCAAATTTTCTCTTTTTATTTTATATTTTGAAACTCTTTGGTCTTTAATTTTTTTTTCCTTGGTTTCAAGTGTTTATTTTTTATCTCCTACATATAGTCTCATCTTATCCTCATGAGACAAGAGAGAACCCATTAACTCATCAAAACTTATAGTTATCATGTCCTTACACTTTTTAAGAGTGATAATAATATTGAAATATATTTGAGATAAATATCTCAATATTTTCCTTACTATAACACTATATTGGATAGTTTCTCTATAAACCTTCATTCTATGCACTAATTCATTTATCCTTATGCAATATTCTCCAACCTCCTCATTATCTAACATTCTCAAATTTTCAAAATTCATTTTATGAGTTTAGATTTTTTATTCTCTTACCTTAGTCTATAATTTATTTGAATATTTTAAATTATTCCATGCCTAATGGGCATTCTTGCATTTTAAAATTCTTGGATATATGCTTAGGTCTATGGCACTATGAAGAGAGAATAAATATTGTGCATCCACTTTTTATTCATCATTTTTTGTTATTTTCTAATCTTGATTAAAATTATTTCAATCTTGAGGATTTGTGTACCCATGTAGAACATTCTCTTAAACTCCATTTCAAACATGTATTCTCTTTAATTGATATATCCAATATTCAAAGTTATCACCTTTGAAAATGAGAATATTCATAGAAGCAAAATTCATAAAAGTCAAGTTCTCCTAATAATGTATCAAAACCCTTATAAACCTTTATTTAATGAGGATTTGATACCAAATTGAAGTTTTTAATGTATGTAATGAGTTTGAATCAGCTTTAATTTAATCTAAAATAGATGTTATGTATCAATCAATCTATCCTAGAATTACTAGTTGTTAATCTAGTAGTGTTTTAAGTGTGATTGTTGATAAACATTGCATTGAATAACTAAAAATTAAGATTATAAATATTTTTAGTTTTAATTTATGAATAACTAAAATAAAAAATTAGAGATAATAGTATGAAAAAATATTTTCCAATAACTATTGTGCCACACTACCTTATAGACAATTCTTTATTAATAAATAAATCTAAAACAAGCCTATTACAAGATAGATTGCATACAAGTTATGTATATAAATTAAAAATTAAATAAATAATTAAAAACTAAGTATAATAAAAATATACTCAAAGATAACTAAAATTAGACTTAAAAAAACAAGGTTGACTTATTGACAAGACAAGGTCAACATGCAAGAAGTCTTGCTTATCAAGTAAGCAACTCATGCAACCTAGTCAAGTTAGCCACCCCAAAACCCTGTGAAATAAAAAAATTATTAAACACTTAAATTTTAGTTAAATAACTCAAAAATTCTCACTCTACCTCTTGGATACTAATGGATATGTGTTTGATCTCAGTTAAATACACATCTAGTAAATTACACTCTAATTGACACTTCTAGCTATTTTTTAAGAAGTTCCTAAAAAGTGTCTAAATTTGAAAAAATAATAAATATATGACATACATAAATTTAATAACCCTCATAAACTAATAAAACATAAAATATCCTAATTCTAACATTAACCATCAAGTGTCTACATTAGCATAATACTTAACAAGGATCCACCCTACAGTTAGGATAATTTGTGAACCTCCTACCCTAGTGACCTTCACAAAGATTTATTGTTCCATGTTTCCTTTGACTTTGATTGTACCTTATCCATTTTTAATCATTGTGCTTTCCTTCACTCATTTTGATGCAAAAGGTTGTTTGTTGGTCACAGCTCCCTATATTGTTCATCACCCTTATGCCTTTTTTAATATATATATAATATTATTAATAAGATTTACTCCATCAAAAATGTAGTAATATGAATTATTATATTTTTAAAAATTAAATTTAAGTAGTTTCTTATTTGGATATTTTAATTTTTGTAATATTAATATCATAAGTTTTTATATATTATAAATCTAAAATATTAAAGATACAAATATAGAACATAGAATAATATAATATATATTATTATATAGGAAAATATAAAAACATATTAATTACATGTAATATATTTATAAATAATTTAAATTAAATATAATATAATCATTATTAATTAATTAAAATTATTTAAAATTAAAAATAATTGGTAATGAAGAGTCTAAACAGTTTCCTTTAGTGGCCTAGAATAAGGTGTACAGACCAAAATCTCTGGGGGGTCTAGGGCCAAGGAAGATTGAGAACATGAACACGGCCCTTATTGCTAAGTAGGGGTGGAAAATAATTAAGGAGAAGCATATCTTGACAAACACAATAAGGTTCAAACACCAATCTAGAAGAGAGGAAGTCGGTCTTCTAATGGAGGAGGTCCCCCACCATTGCTCTTTATTTTGGAAAGGGGTTATTAAATGTAGATATTTTATTTATAAAAGCAATAAATGGATTGTAGGCAATGGTAAAAAGGTCAACTTCTAGGATGACCCATGGGTTTTCAATTTTTATTTAATATTTTTAGAGCATTAGAAGATTGTCAGTGGCCATTTTATCTCCTCAATTGGTGCTAAAGTTTGTGATTATTGGACCATTTTTGAGGTTGGTCTAGTTTGGAAGGAGATTGAATGGGATTCTTCCTTGGGGATACCCTTCCAATATCTAACCAGCCTTAATTAAAAATTGAAAGGTATTCACATTAGCATCCATCACAAAGAGAACCTAATTATTTATCATAAAGATGATTTTATAGCTTACTCAATTAGATTAGGCTATATATTTGACCTAGAGTATAGGGGTGATGGGGTCTAATGGCTTAAACTCTAGGACAAATGCATTATTCCTAAATTCAACATCTTATATTGGCTAGCCTACCAAAATAATATTCTAACAATTGATAACCTAAAAAAAAAGAGTTACAAATCCCTAAAAAATGTTGCATTTATAAAAAGGAAGAAGAATTAGTCAAGCATATGTTCTTGGACTATTGGTTTGGGGCTAATATTTTCAACTTTTTTATGGAAAAATTCAATTTGACTTGGGTCTTCCCTAACTTAGGTTGGGATATTATTCTATAATGGAATGTTCCTTAAAAACTTCCAATTCTAGAGTTGTTATGTATGCTCACACTACCTCCTCTCATTTGGGGCATTTGGAAATAAATAAATGATTGCATTTTTAGAAACAAATATGGTAGCCTCAACTATATTTTTCTCCTAAAAACAAGGAGGTTTTGGGGGAAGTTGGCCAACACATCCTCTCTCTTTTTAACCTTAACCCCCTTAACCCTTTAAATGGTCCTATTGCTATAAAATACATGAGCCTTGTTAATTGGGAAAACCCCCTGGAAGAATAGTGCAAGCTCAACTTTAATGGCATGAATAAGGGGAACCCAGGACCTATCAGGGTGGAGGGGTTATTAGATACTAAAATGGACATCTTGTGGTAGAATTTATAGGGGGTATGAGATCCTAGACCAACCATGTGTTGAAGCTAGAATAGTGTCATAGGGAATTGGGATGGAATTTTATCCCAAGCTACAAAATTTGGTCATTGAAGGGGACTTGTTGAACATTATCAAATGATTTCTTGGATAGTTTCCCCTTCTTGGGCCATCCTTAATGAAATCAAGGACACCAAAACCCTTATTAATTAATTTCATAAAATTATCATCAAACATGAATATAGAGAAGGTAATGGATGCACTAATCTCATATACAAATCAAGGGTTGATGAAATATGTTTCAAGACATAACTTGGAGGATGAGGCTAATAATGATGGATAGTGACTCAAATTTTATGTCAATCAAGAATATTTTAATCCTAAATCTATGTGATTGGCTTATTAATTACTACATCGATTTCCAAAATAGGGTAATCATTAGTGTATATGGGAGAAGGGATGACCCTTTTGAGAGGCAAGTGACAATCATTTTCATTCTCAATAAGTGGCATCACATGACCATTCCTAAATTAACCCAACATAATAAGGTTGAGCTAGCCAAAATTACCAAGAGAGATTATAGGGCTAAAGACATGGGTGGTGAACCAGACAGATCAAATCCACTCTCCTATGAAGATGTAAATAATAACCCAATATGGAAAAATTTAAATAAAGGTGGGATTATATTGTACATGGAGTGATTTATTTGGCATGACCCCAAGCTATCTATCAACTTTTCTAAAGCTTAGAATAATAGGATAGTCTACATAATGGGATTCAAATTTATTATTTTATAGGAGAGTATTGCAGTTGCTACTAGAATGTCACCGGATGGCACTAAGGCCTAAAAAGATAAATAGTGCACGGATGAACTCATCAAATTTTTATTCAAGAATTATGCTTTGGCCAAAAAAGTGAAGAAGGAATTTTTGTGAGAAAACTTTCCTTACCCATGGCCAAATGTTTGTCTACAAATCATGAAGTACCTAAATCTTCAAGGGGAAAAAATAGTAGTGGATTCTCACCATTTTCTATTACTCAACCATTTAATTAAAAACTTTGTCCTTAGCTTTCCATGTTTTCTATTAAGATATCTTGAATCCTCTATGGAGTCATAATAGGGGGAGACCATAAATTGCATCATTCACTAGGCCCTCATCATGTTGATGGTTAATGGGGATAAGCCTCATATTAACAATTAGGTGGTGATTAAGAAAGTGGGTGATCTAAAGATCTTAGAGAGAAATGAGGTATTCAATTATGTGGATACTTCCAAAATAGATTCAAAATATTCTAAGAAAATTATCACCTCGATTTATGTAAACAAGAAAAATAAGGAAATAGGGGGGCTCAAAAGGAAGCTCATCATATCAAACAATGATATGGAGGCCTCCCTATTAATTTATAACTTGAGTCTATATTTAACCTTGGTAATGAGGTATTGGACTTAATAAGGGAGGATGGAAAAGTGGTAGATCATATTGTTTTTTAGGAGCCTAAATTAAAGGATGGGGTCATGCAAGGGTCCTTTCTCATTAAAAATTAAGAGACTAGTTATAACCTTAAATAAAAACTTAAGGCTCTTGAGGGTCAACTTAAATTCTAATTGAAAATTCTAAGAAAGATCAGAAATGACATCAAGGCCATTAGAGAAGTCATCCTGGCTAGAGGTGGTGTGGGCAGGGGGTGATGATGTTTGTAAAAATCTAATTAGCTTTCTCAATCTAGATCTGGAAAAAGTAATCAAATAATATCATGAAATGATCAAATAAGAGGAGGACGCTTGGGCAAAATGTAAGTGGGAGAGCCTGTCCAGAAAAAAGACATAGAGGGAAGAGGGCAAGGTGGTCCAAGATAACATGCTACATGTCGCCAGCATGGAGGGTCCATGTAATATAATTAGAGGAAATATGAAGGAGGAGGATGATAAATATAAAGACCTTGTGGGCACCTCAAATACCATGAAGACTAAATATATGGAACCATGACTAGTAGTGTAGCTAGTTAGCTTTCTCTAATTTCTTTTTATTCTAGGTTTTTTGTTGTGTTTAGACTGCTTCCTGGTTGGTTCAATGTGGGTTCTAGGTAGTTTTTATAGACTCCATAGTGGGATGCCAATTTTAGTGGTTTTTTGGTGACTTTTTTGCATACTCTAGCTCAATATGTAAGGTTATGCAATCATTTAAAATTGTTTTTTACCTGTATCTTAAAAAACAAATAATTATATTATATATAAAATTATATTAATGTCATCTTTGCATCAATTAAGGGTTGTTTAAATGACATTAGAATTTGACAAAAAATTATGTATTAGAATATTTTTAGAGTGGCACAAATGTCATCCAAAGGTGGTGTTAATGTCACGCAAGGGTGGCATAAAAGAAACACAAATAAAAATTCTTAGTTTCTTCAATTTTATGCCACTAAAAATAACACAAAATGCTCAAATTTTCACCATTAAAAACATAAAAAATAGTGATTTTTTAATGCAAATATGACCCTATTTATGGCACTAATTACACTTTGTCCAATAATGGACCAATGAGAGATTCTTGTATGCCCAAATTTAAATAATTTTTGGATAAAAATTTTTGTATCATTATAATAACAAATAGAATGAAATGAGTTTAATATAAAGGATGTTTCTTACTAAAATATGGAAATCATAAACCATGTATTCATTTCAATCACAATATAATACATATATGCATGGTAAAAATATTAACCAAGACTCATTGTTAGTAACTCTAAACTCAAACTCATTGATTTGGCTTTTATGCACACCATAATAATTTTACAAGGAACGTATAACATTTTAGGATCAATGAAAAAAATTTACTCCAAGTCACAAGTTACATGGTATTCAATTTTTTTAATAACCTAGTGTTGGAATAGTATGAGCAATAGGTTATTTACCTTGGATGGTTTGAATGAATGAATAATAAAAGGGAACCAAAATTCTAATTGAGGTGGATGGGTGGAATTTTGACTGAAGGTAGGCCATATCAAAATAAACTCAAAAAAGGAGGGAAGGGTAAGGTAGAAAAGAAGGTCATTGATCCAAAGATAGATGAACTTATTTATAATTGGATTTCTTCTTGTTAGATGAATAAGTGCTAATAAATAATGTATGATGCAAGTTATTGTGGCACAAAAAACATACAAACATAATCAAGATTACAAGGAAAAAGGACACAATAAACTCAATATCACTAATCAAAGGTTGTTTCCACTATGAGATTTATATTTCACATCCTAAGTAGTGGGATAATATTATCAATAAATAAATATCACCTAGACTAGATTTTGCACAATCTATATAATTGTATCAAAAGAAAACTTATACACATCTAAAATAAATAATTTAGTAAAATTATTACATATGATCTAGGGAACCTATAAATCCAAAATTGTTATGGAACATTCCCAATTGAAATAACTTGATATCATAAACAATAATCAATTTAAAATAGATATTACATAATTTAAATCACTAAGTTACCAATAAGAATGAAATCCATCATCAATCAAACATAAGGTTGGAAGAGAGAAACATCTGACATAAATTTAAAGAACAATCCATAGAATTTATTGTCTATATTAGATACCAAAATTATCCTCCCTTTGTAATGGAGAGATTACAAGTATATATAAGATTGGGGAGGGGTCACTAATTTTTGAGTAATAGTCATTACTCATGAGACATTATTAGGCCTAGTTAGAATATGCACCATTATGTAAAATCATACATAAGGCTAAGTACATGTAGGTGGTATTAGTAATGCACTTTATTTTTTAGTATAAGCCTCCTTAATAACCTTGAGTTATTCATCTAATGCATATGCAGTATCGAACTTGATATTGATAATGCCAAAATTGAGCATGGATGGATTAAATATCCATGTAATTTCATCCATTAGCCTTTTGTTCTTAGATTATAAATCCCTAAATTTAACTCTATGGACCTCTTCCTTAGTCACCTTATCTTTACCAAAATTAATCAATTTCAAAATTTCTTCTCTAGTCTTATATATTGTTCCTTCTACTTCAACCTTGAATCTCTCTATATATTATTTGAGTAATCATTCAAAATTGGGCCTATTTACCAATTTCCATATATAATTAATCACACATGTGACCCTCATATCCCTTATAATATATATATATCCCTCTCTCTTGCCTCACAAATGTTGTTATCAAGGCCTTCATCTATTGGTGTCAATTAAAGACACTATCTATTTTGTCAATCACATAATTCAAAGCCCATATAGTTTCTTAGGTGGTTATTAGGTTTAAGTGATTATAATTACTATTTTTTTTTCAAGATACAAAGAATTTAAGTCTATTTTCTAGTTATTTTAATTGGTTCCAGAAGGTTAACACTCTTCCCTCAATGAGTCTAGGACTAGAATTTTGAAGTCCTTATTGTGTTTAGGGTATTAAAAAAAAAATTGTTGCACTAAAAATTGTCCATTATTTCTCTTGGACCCTAAATAATTTACCTCTATATAAACTTTTGTCTGGATTGGTATTGACTCTTATACATCTCTTTCATGGCTTCCCCAATTAAGTCCATGAAAACAAAAAATTCCTCTTCATACTCATTATAATTATTGGGGTTATTTTTTTATTTCTTTACCAAGGGAAATAAGTTCTCCCTTTGTTCCATTATTATTATTTCCCCTTTCCTATTCATTACCTTTTTTAATTCACCATCTGTATAATGAAACTTTACTTATCAAAGCATGTACTTATTATTTGAAACTCTGTGAGGACTAAGCCAATTTTATATTTTTCTCACTCTTGAAACTCTTTGACCCAATAAGTGAAAATGAGTTCTCCATGCTCCTTATGCTGACTGGGCTCTATAGAGGTGGAAGGGGGTGAAAATATTTGTGAAAGAATTGAGTCACTTATTTGTATAGATAGTTTAAGAGGTGGTGGATTCACCCTATTCCATCCTAAAATGTCCCTCTAGGGTATAATCTCTACCATATATTTTGTCTATCCTAGGGTTTTTAATATTTTCATAATCAAAGACTCGATCTAAGCTAATTAAGGAATGTACAATCCCAATTGGGTAGATGGACTTGAGGGTAAAGGTGGTGTTTGGGTATCAAAAATGGAAAAAATCACTAAGTCTTAAAATTAAGCCTCCTTTTAAGGGTTTGGGGTTTAGCTATTATTGGATCTGTGGTTGAAATAATTAAATAAGCAAAAGATTTAGAAGTTTTCTTTTAGTTTCCTTAGTATTAGCATGGGTTTATAGTTACTTAGTTTTTAAACAATATTGTTGAAATGACTCATATAGAGAAATTAGTGTAACAAATAAACTAGTAAATAAAAATTAACATTATTAATATCTACAATTGTAAGGGATGAGGTGAGAGAACATCTTCACCTTATGTGTCTCAATATTAATATTAAGACACTACCTTATTAAGGGATTGACTTTCTTCTTTAGTAAGAACATCTTCACCTTATGTGTAGGTTAGTATATCTTTTCCTTCAAATCTTGTGTTTGTTAATTTATCTTTTTCTTGCCCAATTTCTTCAAACTCTATATCCTCCATTATTTCACTTATCTCAATTTTGACCTTTTTCTCATCTTCTTCCATAGTTTTTATTTCCTCTTCTTCCTCACCACTGGTGTAATCTACTAGTGAAACTTCATCTACATGTTCTTCCTCTAATTACTCAAAAAGAGGACCTTCATAAATTAATATAATCTATATAAGTTTTCCTTTGTTTGACAAATCCTAGGAGAGACTAGAGGACTTTTTGGATTCCTCTAGTAAGTAACAATGGGTGGCTAATTAGAAATGGGGTCTTGCCCTAAAGTTTATGGAATAGAAGATGAAGAGGCTTTAATGGATGGATATGGAGGCACTAAAATTGTATGTGCCACTAGTGGAGTGTTGGAGGTGATGGGGGTGATACTATGGATGGAATTTTCATAAAATAAATCTATAAAAAATTAAGAAGACTTACTTACTGAACTATAGTCAAAAGAGACAAAGGTGCTAAATAAATTGATTTTATTTTCCCACTTGTAGGAGGTAGTGCCCTTGTAGTTATTATTTAGATTTTCATTATATCCACTGGTTAAGGCTTTAGAAGTCCTTTAAGAATATTCTTCCTGATTTGGGGATCCATCTCCCCTTGAGTGGCATATCCTTCCAATGGGCCAACTTCTTCATGTTGAGGAGAGGGAGGATGATCTTGCTTTGGGGATGATTGAGCCTATGGCTAGGGCCATTGATAACTTGCATCTATATTTTATTCCTATTTAGTTTCTTTACCTAATTTATTATAATCAAAATGTTATACTAAATCTTCTATGAAACTACCATTGTCATTTTGTGTTTGTTCATTTGAATGTAGACCTCAGATTCATCTAGTGCATTGATAAATATTTCATCATGCTTAAAAATTGTGTGGCCATATGTAGTATGAACTCCATTTTTCCTAAGATCATTAGGATATTAACTAACTCTAGATCTAGGGTCCCGATCTTTGTATCATTCTTCTTCTAAACCATAATGGGTTTTTACTTTGACAATTGAATTAAGGTGTTTCCTCACTAAGTATTAAATTTTACCAATGCTCAGAGGGGTTTTATGGTATTACCCTTGGTGTTTAGAATCAAGATATTCATCCACACTATTGTATATTTGATGTGTTATTTCCTACTCTACCACCTTATTAGGGACATAATGAGGCAAATACATAGGATGCACCCTAGTTCCCTCTATCATGATTGTGGTACAATCAAGATAGTGCTAATAATCCCTTATTTTTTCTATACTTTTTATATTCTCAGAAAGCCTTGGCATATGATTACCATAGATGGATTGGTAGACTTGTGGGTAAATGTCTTCTAAAATTATTTTGATTTTACTTATAAATATATAAACATGTAGTATGGAATAATCATCATTGATCTTACTCTTTATGTATTCATCGGATAGTTCTTAGGGTTGATTATAAGTATTGTGTATTTTCCTCATTACTATGTCCACTAGATAGGACATCATATAAAAAATTCCATCAAAGGGCCTTTAGTCAAGTCATAACATTTGTGCCCTTAGCCTCACATTGATGCCTTCATTGAGTGAAATAATTTTATCAGTAGTCAAAATAATGTCTAACAACAGAACCTATTCCTTATGCACATAAGTCATGATAGTAAAACCATATAATTTTTTCATCAATGTCATTATTATTTCAATTATTGTCTTGAACTTAACTATGGGAACTAAGGAAATAACACCTCAAATATTCAATCTTTCTACTTTCTTGAACCATTGCTTGAGTTTCCCCTCAACTATATTATTCTTTAAATGAGAATTGGATAAAACCTAATAATATGTCACCTTAGGCATTAGAATTTTTAAATAATTCTTTACTGCTTCCCTAAAAATATATGTTATTGTGCTTCTGTAAAGTCTAAAGTGTAGGCAATCCCTAGTAACATCACCATTAATAAATAAATCATGAAGTAAATTGATGTAAGGAGTTACATCAGATTTTGTTACTATATTGTGTAATTTCATGGTATTGATTGGTGAAAAAACATCAATATATATTACCTAATCTTCAGATAGTTGATCTTATGTTGAATATGGCCCAACATCATGCACCACATCCCAAATGGTTGAGTCACGAAGGAATATAAATTCATGTTCTCCCTTGTCAAATATTATGTCTATATTCTCAAGCCCACCCATGATGGTGTATGGGGAAGGAAGTTTATTCTGAAATGTTCATGATGAAGAAGCCATTATCATAGTATAAAGCTCTATAAAAGTTTCTATAAGTTGATTGAAGGTACTCATAAATTTACTAGAAGAAAATCTAGGGATTTTGATAATTGGATAGCTCAAATTCATAGTTTTCATGTATTCAATCAATGGCAATGGTGACTTGATGTCATTTTGAAATTTACACATATTGCCAAAATATTAAGACTTGAATGCTCAGTTCATGTGTAGTTAATGTAGTAGTGACTTTTTGTTTTGTTTTTTATTTTGATTTGAATTTTTTATTCAGCTCTAGTAGGTGAATTTTTATATGTGGTAGCTTTTCATTCACCATGAGTTCTCAGTCATCACCTTAAGACAAGTGTTCATTTCTTTTACATCAAATTTTTCCTAGCTATCAAATTTTGCATGTGTATTCTGACTATGCATCTAAACAATTATGACACTTTTCACAATCTCACTTACCTATGGATCTTTAGTTTTATAATCTTACTTTGTACCCCATATAAGCCATGAGTTAATGATATTATACCACTTGGCATCATCTCAGGAACCTAGGGTTATTTTGACTATTAACTATGTAAATTTTCTTGACATGCTTGTTTCACTAAAAAAAATCTTTTATTTTTGTTTAGAAAGATGTAAAACTTAAAAGAAGGGTGAGGTTATTAGAACTTGAATGTGGTTTATGCATGTGTGAATCTAGATGACTATTGATACTCCTTTTTGTCTTAAGAGGATGACCTATGATAATAATAATAAACTAGAAAAGGGTTGATTAGTCAGATGGCTAGGTGTTTTACCTAGAAAATACTAGATCCAAGAAGTACAAGACTTCCTTGGGGGTTGTCAATCCACTATTAAAACAAGTTAATGTTGAGAAAAATTCTGATAAAAGAAGGTTGCATGAAGTAATGAAAGTAATTTATTGAAATGAAATAAATATTTTTCAAGAAATGATAATTTAAACAAAACAACGTTAAAAAAATATTAAATGGTCAAATAATGGTTCAAGTTATTGTTTCTAACTTTGTATAGTGACAGGGATGAAGAAATAAGGTTTTTGGTTGAGGTGGATAGATATTTTTAGCTTATTGTTTTGGGTGAATAAAGTTACATAGTGACCATCGAAGGTTAGGATATGACCATTGGCAGTCAAGGCTAATCATCACCAATTAATTAGTGACCATTGATGGTTTAAGATGATCATCAGTGGTTACGGTAGGTTTTGATAGGGTGTTGGTTCTAGGTGAAATAGGTTATGGGTAAGTTGCAGAAGAGTTTCAATGGGTTACTTGAGGTGGGTTAATGGTCATGGAGACAAGGAAGAGCCTCAGATATGTCAAGGTTAGGATTTTGAAATTTAAATGGTTAAGAGTGGTCAGTGGGTGCTCTGGTGGAGAGGAAGGTGTTTATAATTTCAAAATTCCAACACCAGAGAGGGTATGTGTAAAAGTTAGAAATGGGTACAAGCTTTAAGCTACTAAAAATTAAACTACTAAACTTATGAAAAATGCAAGATACTTAGCTTAGTTTTTACTAGCTTGAAGAAGTTTAGAGTTGAGGTAAAGCTACTTGAGAGCTTGGAGCTATGTAGGTAGAGTGATAGCACTTAAATTCTTTATGTTGGGATGGTGAGGTGGTTTCTAAGTCTCTGGACTAGTTCTAGTTCAGTTCCAATTTGATAAGAGTTTTTTTTATTTTTATTAATGATCTGTATTCCATCCTCTATGATTCAACCTCCTAAGTATGAGTCTTAGGCCCACATTATGTAACCATTAACTATCTTAATCAACCACTATCGATCGAGGGTTAACCACTGATGGTTAAGGGTCAACCACTGATGGTTAGGGAGAAGAGTTCAAAATGGCTAAAATTAGCCATTTACATAAATGATTATCAATTAAGGCATTAAAAAATGGTCTAAGGGTATTTAAAGGGGCATGGGGATGCATGAGGAATAAGTTTAGGTAGTTATGGCATTAAATTCCAGGGTATAAATGGTCTCTAAGATAAGCATCGATAGGTTACCCATGGGTTTAGGTAGGTGAGGTGGAAAATAGGATTAACTAATTTAATTAAATAAGTAAATTAGCTAAAGGGGTAAATGGGGTGAAAGGGTGTGTTAAAGGGGTAATATGATAAAAGAGGGGCCAAGGGGTAGTTTAAAGGTTACTACAACATCAAGAGCTATTGTGTATGGTTTTATAGTGTCTATAATGCTCTAGATGAATGGGTGGTGCCACATGGATGGACCTCAGGCCTCTAGAAGCTCATATTTATTCTACTCTTGTACATTCTCTTGAAAAAATTTAGAATTCTAATATGATAGAATGTGGATGACTCTCGGTGATCCAAAGAACATATAATCCTGACCATATACCTTTAACTGATAAGCTCTGAGTTAATGATATCATGTCATATGGATGACTCTTGTTAATCTAGGGTCTTTGAAAATTTAATCTTGTAATTAGACCTGTCAGGTAGTAAGGGTCTAGGATCATGATATATGGATAACTCTTGTTGATTTGAATAACTTATAACTCTAACAATGTACCTTCTTTTTGGTAGGGTCTCAGTGAAAAGGATCATGACATGTGGATGGTCCATGTTGATCTATAAAACTTTGGAGATAATTCTATTTATTGTTGTCCATTACATTTTGAGTGCAAGGGATCATGCCATATGGAATGATCTTGAGGCTCCAGGTATATTTTATATTTTTATAGTGTACTTTCCCCCAACTATTTTTTGAGCTACCAAGTTGACGTGATGATGCCACTTGTCTTAATCTTAGGAAACCAAAAGGTATGTAAATAAAATAGGCTTGAGTGTTGAACTATATGTTTTGGGTACCTATGATTTTAACATGTAGTGATATCTTGGTGATTTAAAGGACTTTGATAAATTGTGGACTAATAACTTGTATTAATAAGATGTGAACATAGTTGAGAGCCTAAGTCCTTAAAGTAATCTACTTAGGTCAAATGGTAAAATTTCACCAGCATATAACTTTATTAACTCCATTAGTCAATTAAATATAAAAACTTGACTTGGAGTAAGCATTTGAAATGAAATCAAATCTAATAAATAAAATAATCCTATACCATGCCTAAAGCTTTGAATTCTTATTTTGAAATGTAAAATTAAGCCCAAAATAACCTTGGGCTGCATAGATTAATTTAATATTGGAATTTCAAGGTTCATCTAGACTAAAAAATGAATATTTTATGATAATAATGGGTTCCTATTTGAATTTTTAACATGGGGTGTATCAGGGCACAAAAAATGGTGACTCAATGCGGAAATACTCTTGAGTATTTAGGGACCCAAAATCTCATGTAATTCATTATAATAAAACTTCAATCCTTATAATAAAATACTAAATAGACATGATAATTGAAATAGATTTAAAATCCCTCATACAACATACTAACCCTTTCCATTTCTAGGATCTATGTGTGATTATGTAGAATTCATTTACCCCTTGTTGTGAGTGTTTTGATAGATAAATGGATAGATAATGTAGGTGTCATTTTAATTTCTTGATTTTATAAATAATAGTAATGGAAGCTTGGGCATTGCTTTACTATTATCCAAGTATTCATATCCCTAACAAAGATTTCTCTGATTCCACTCTAAGTATTTATCTATTAACAGTTAGGTGTCTATAACCCCAATTTATTTTAATTGAATCACCATCTTTCCATAATTTATATGATATGATCAATTGATCTTCTCTCTCTCTCTTTTGAAACATAGATGTAAGAAGGGTTAGGAACCACCATTGGTTGGGTGTGTGTATAATAAAACTTATTTTTATCAATGTGTCCTTGTCAGAATACATTCAATTCAATGTTTACTATCTCTCATCCAAGTTTTAGTGTGTAAGAGTGTAGTTGATATTTGAAAATGAAATTTCTTTATAAAATTTACTTGAGTATATCATAGCGAATTTCAAAAACCTAATGAACTTATTCAATTTAAATAAAAACTTGCTTTTAGTGATAATAAATACCTTAATTCAGGAGCTCCTATTTACTATAAGAACAAATCTTGGTGAATGCCAGTTATGTACCTCTTCAATTACCCCCCTTTTTTTTTTGGATGTCTTCTCATGAATTTAGCATAAGAAATTGATCAAACTATTATAAAACTTAAGCAACTAGTCTAGAAAGAAACAAAACTAACTATGAAAGCAAATGTTGAAAACATGAAACCAATCTAGGAAAGTTTGGAAATATTAACCAAGGAAAGTAGAAAATATATATAAGGAAGTAAATGACAAAAAGAAAGAAATATGCTCTAGAAATAAGCAAACATAATCAAATACTACTTTTATGGTGGAAATTATAGTCTTTTAGGTGCATATATAGATGGAACAACCATGAAAAAATGTTTAAAAAACTATCCATTTACTAGAAAAGTGAGGTCATTACCTTAGAGGTCCCTTAGGTGAGAGGCATTATTACCTAGAAATTTAGAAATTTGGTATTGTATGATCCATAGGGGAGTGAATTTGTCATGTTTCCCTTTATTATCATGTGTCTTATCCCATAAGAGGACTAGGTTTTAGATTCTGAAAGCTTTTATAATTGGATCTCTTGTCAAACCATATCTTAGTAATGCTTTGATGTTAGCTAAAGTTGTTTAATGCTTTTATTCATGCATCCTCCATCTAAATGATGTCTAGAAATATAGATTGAACTCTTTCATCCTTTCCCATATATTATTACATGAATTGATATATTGGTATCTTGAGATAAATAGAGAATATTGGTTGTTTTCCATATACGAGCATAAAAGGTGAAAATTTGAGAGCTTGTTTATGTCTAGTTCTATTTGCCCATAATGCAAATTTTAATAGTAGATGTCATTCTATGGGTTTATATTATGTTTATTTATTAATGGCATCCATTATATTCTTATTTTTAAACTTAGCTATTACATTTCCTTGTGTAAAATATTTTGATGGAAACTTGATCGTAATCTATTTGTCATGGGCCCATTTTGTAAATTTTGCTGACTAAAAAGTTGGGCCATTATCACATACTAAGGAAATTGGCATCCCAAACCTGGTCAATATGTTTTCTTCTATAAATTTGATGACATATTGAGATTTATAATTTTTTGTAGCCATAGCTTTTATCTATCTAGTACAATAATTAGTGGTTGTCATAACAAATTTATACCATGTTGAAGTGTTTAGATTGATTACTCTAATGAATTCAAGGCCCCATTATGTAAAATGGCATACCTTAATGTCTGGTTGTAAAGGCATGGAAAAATTTAACTCATTTCCCAATTAATTGACATTCATGGCATGATCTAACATGGTTGTAAGCATCCCTAAAAATTATAAGCCAATAGTATCCCATTCTCAAAATAGTGTGAGCTATTGTGTTGCCTGAAGGATGTCCACTACTTATTTTTTAATGTAAATTATCAAGGATATCTTTATCTTCCTATTTTTATACACGTCTCAAGTAAATTCCTTCATAAAAAATATGTATGTTACTCCTTTCTTGATCATATAGTGTACAAATTTAAGCCTGAGTGGTTGCCTTTGTTCTTTATTTAGCTCAAGGGGACATGTATCTGCGAGGATATAATGTATTATTGGGGCATATTAGTCACCTCTTGATATCTATGTTTCATTTATATGTTCAATATAAATGCATGGATCAGGTTCAGTCATGAGCTAAATGATTCATTAGCCTCTTATAATTTTGGTAGGTCAAATTCTTACAATTTAGCCAATCATTTACCCCTTCTTTCACCTAATTCATTTTGGCCAAGTGTCAGCTTCACTACTAGGTCTAAAAGTATGGCATATGTTTTATTTCAAAGATATAATGCCTAAATTTCTTTATTTATTTGATCAGATCATATATTTTTTTATCTACTATTGATAATTTTAATTCTACATCTTTTAAATTGGTGAAGGCAATTAGATTTTCATTATCATATATCTTCTATGTGAGTATAATAGTTATGGTGTGCTATAAAGAAAATGAGTATAGGAACAAATCTTTATTTAAATCAAGGATAATCATAAATGGGGCCTAAGCAATAGCATCTTTAATGTCTTGGAAAGCCTTCTTGGCTTTAATTGTCCACTCAATCTTGGCATCTTGCTTAAACATAGTGTTCATGGGATTAATAATTTTTACAAAACCAAAAATAAACTTCCACATAAATTTTATTTTACCAAAGAATTCCATTAGTTACTTTTTATTATTTGGAGGTATTATTTTCAAAGTGGAATGGATTCACTTTGGATCTATGGAACTCCCATTTTTTGTAATTATATGGCCCAGTAACTTTTCATTTATAACTCCAAAGATGTTTTTATTTAGATTTAAATACACTCAATATCTTTTGCATCTGTCAAATATTATATGTAGATGATTTGCATGATCAATTATATTCTTTGAAAATATTGTAAGAATGTCCATATAGATGGTAATTCACTTATTGATGAGTCCTTGGAAAACATAATCCATGGCCTGTTGAAAGGTTGTCATTGCATTTATTAGTCCAAAAAGCATCCTTTTATATTTAAAATTTCTTAACTTAGTAGTAAAATTTATCTTCATATGATCTTCTACTTCTACCAACACTTGATTATAGCCTAAAAATCATCTAGAAAATACATCATCTCTGAATCATTAATTATTTAAATTACCTTATCTAATGAAGGCAAAGGATAATTATCCTTTTTTTATTCTTTATTCAGACTCCTAAAATCAACACACACCTTGATTTCACCATTATTATTTCTTAAGTACCAAATTAGCCACCCAAGTGGAGTGTCTAATCAAGAATATAATCTTGGCATCTAGTAACTTCTAAACTTATTTCTTGATAAGAGGCTCCAAAATTAGATTCACTAGTATTTTTCATACTCTAAAGGATTTCTACCCTAGATTCAAAGAGATAATATGTGTGATGACCCTAGGATCAAATATTTTTATATCCTCATATGTCTAAGCTATCACATCTTTATATTCTATTATTATATCCTTAAATTTTTGTTTCTCACTTTTAGTGCAACTCAGTCCAATATTGACATACTGATGATGTTCATTGGTTCCCAAATTCTCTTTAGTAAAATTAGATTCACTCGCTTTATATTTTTTTTTACTTTTGAGCTTATGTATCATGTCAAAGGCTCATTATAATGAAACAATTCCCATAGGTATATGATTATATTTCAATGGTAAGATGCCATCTTCTCCTACGTCTTTTATACTCATGGGCTTGAAGTCCTTTTCAACTATAATATGGGATTAAAAAATCCTAGAATTAATCATAAACTATATAATATATTGGTCATAATCAAACACCTTGAATTTTTTCACAGTGTTATGGATAGATGGATAAAGGACCAGCTCTACTAAAAAAAATCATCTTGAATTCTTGAAATGGTGTTATATTAGTAGTTGAAGATGCTAATGAGTCTATTGTTTGATTTTGTTCTCTTGGAATGGATATGATATTGAAGGCCTAGAAGGATTTGATTAAAACCTAGTATATATGTTTATATATTCATAAATATGACAATTTAAATTGATGCTTACTTATGATTTGATTGGCAACTATATCTGAGTCTCTAAAGATTGATAGTTGCTTGGCATTGTATTTAAGTGAAAACTGTAGACAAAAATTCAAAACCTCATATTCAGCTTAATTATTAATGCAAGGAAATTCTAGTCTATATGCTACCAAGTCTTTCTTATTATATAGATTAATTAATTGAATGCCAATTCTTGATCCTTGCTTATATCATACACCATCTAAGTATAAATTCCATAATTGATAAGGAACTTAAAATTATTTTTCATGTTGATCATGTTTCTTAGTAAAAATATACACACCTACAAGCAAGTACTCAAATTTATCTTTTCAATCTTTGCATTGTATTCTATAATAAAATACTTCATCTTTGTTTCCCTATCGACTCTAATTGATTAGTTATTCTTTTTTAATTTATCCATGTGTGATAAATCCATGGCCATGTATCCATTCAATATTTTTGACTAATCATGAATTAGTAGTAGGTTGTAGGCTTCTATAAATTTAACTACCATAATATCTATTTACTATTAGACATGTGGCTTAGATGCGAGTTGCATGTGCATGTTAGTCAATTCTTTGAAAATTAGAATTGATGACTTTTCCAGCTATAGCACTACTCTTTTTGACTTGTCTAGAGTTTTAATGTCTTGTAGATAGTTGTACACATATTTTTGGCTAAGGCCCCTAAATCAACAAGAGTTATATAGATTATTTCTAAACATTCTGAATATCAGTAGAAAACGTGGTACTTCAATTTTTTCTTTGTATACCACCATATTGGTGTGCATAAATTTTGACTTGTCAACTATAATTTTCCAAATCATAGATTTTAATAAGAGCTATCTTTGTTCCATAATTTACACCAATTCATGGAGTGTAATATTTGCCTTGATTTTATTCATATATTAAAAAATATTATATCCACCCTTGTTATATGGTTTTACATTTTATTCCTGATCATTTCCCCTTAAAGGAGGTGGATTTATATTTGCCTTAGGATATAGAGGAGTAGTATCATTATTATTTGGAGGTGTTGAAGTAGTATCACATTGTTTATTCCTTAGATTATAATTACTCTTATAAAACTACTAAAAGGCATGAATTTCATCTATGTTATCTTCAGGTTCATTCTCATCTTCTACTAGGAATTAGATATCCTACATTCAAATACTGTTGCCATACAAGGTAAAATATGAATAAGTAAAGGCAGATGGATCTTATTGTTCTCAAACAACTTTATACCTATCTATTTATTTTTGAAAGATTTCAAAGGAAGTATAGAATTATATACAATCTAACTCACCATGTTATGTTATTTTATGAACCCTACACCAATTAGATATTGTTGTCTCCAAAATATTAATCTTAGGTATCTTGTTATATGGTTGCTATTTTTTATTATTCTTGAGTCTATTGAAAGGTCTATATACCTCTAGAATGCAAAGTTTGGTCTACTTTGTAGTGTTCCCTATATGATTATGCATTCCAAGGAAGTCATTTATTAAATTTTTTACCATTATTTGAATATAATCTATCTCAAATTTAGTAGATTTAGTAGTTGTAACTTGTGTATCTAAAGTATTGACTAGAACTAAGGCTCGGTTAAGATGTTGATTTGTTGCTTGGATAGGATTATTTAAAAACTTAGACTTTAGTTTGGCACAATGTGAGATGAAGACCATTGAGGATGCATATAGTTTTGGTTGGAATCAAAAATATTTTAATTAGTATTTAAAATTGAATTTAACATTTAAAACCCATGTTAATATTTAGCTAGCTAGAGTCTATAATTGTGGATTTAGTTGCCTCTCAATTTTGATAGCTTCAACATAAGCCAATGATAAAGTTGCAATTTTGAGAGCTCTTCATAAGAAAATAATAGTCATTAGATCTAGAGTGTTATTATACATTTCCAAGTCTAATATATAATCCAATCGATAGCTTTCATCCACATGATTATAAATCTTTTGGAATCTGACATTGAATGCCCATATTAGATTATAGGGTTCCCTTCTCGTACTCGCAAAAAGTTGATATATGACACTTAGACTAGTAGCTTGTCCAAATTGAGCCAAGAAAGTGTTTTAAAAATAATTCCATGAAGCAATTGAATTTTTTGGAAGGTTGAAGAACCAATCATAAGCAACATCATCTAGTGTGAAAAGAAAGAGCTTGCATGCAACATCTTCATGAATTTATTTCATTGGTCCAAAGGTAGTATTGAAATATATTATGTGTTCTTCAGTAGTCCTACCTATTGAAGGGGAGAAGGATGAATATTACTTCTCTACATTTCTATATAAATCATGGGTAATACCAAGGACAATAATGGAAAAATTGGTTGACTAAGATAAGGCATGAGAAATTAACCTTTTTTGGTTGGGAAATATGATTAAGTTTGGGTTCCTCTTGAGGTACCTCTGCCTAACATAGGTCTTTTATGGATTATCAATGATGAGGCTAAAAGACTAGTATCAGAATTGGACCTAGTTAATCTCCTCATATCTCTAGTTTAACTCAAGTGAAGTGTAAAATAATAAAAATCCCTCTTAGTACCAAATAATCTCTATTGATGTGGATTTTATGCACACCACATGAATCTTATGAGAAACCTTTAAAGTTTTAGGATCAATGAAGAAACTTCACTCCAAGGCATGAGTTATGGGTATTTAGTTTTGTAAATAACCTGGTGGTGGAATAATGGTGAGCAATGGGATATTTACCTCAAATGTTTTGAATGAATGAAGATTAAAAGGGAACTAAAATTATATTATAAGTGGAAGGGTGGTGTTCTAACCTATGGTAGGCCGAATCAAAAGAGACTCAAAAAATGAGGGAGGGTAAGGCAAAAAAGGCCTATGATCCAAAAATAGATGAACTTATTTCTAATTGGATTTCTTACTGTTAGATGGACAAGTGCCAAGAACTAATGTTTACTACAAGATATTATGGCACACAAAACATAAAAACACAATTAGGAGTCCAAGGAAAAAGGATACATTAAACATAATATCACCAATCAATGTTTGTTTCCACTATGATATTGTTATTTTGCATCCTAAGTAGTGGGAGATTATGATCAAAAAATAAAGAGCATCTAGACTATATTTTGCACAATCTAGATAGTTGTATTAAAAGAACACTTTTACACATCAAAAATAAATAACTTTGTAAAGTTGTTGCATATGATCCAAGGCACCTATCAATTTAAAATGGATATGGCACATTCCCAATTTCTAGAACTTGATATCATAAATAATAAGTAATTTAAAATATCTATTTCACTATTTAAATCACTAAGTTACCATCAAGAATGAAATCCATCATCAATAAAACATAAGGTTGTAAGAGAGAGATATATTACACATACTTAAAATACAATCCATAGAATTTCTTTTCTATGTTAGATGCCAAAATTCTCCTCCCTTTGGAATTGAGAGATGACAAGTATATATAGGTTTGGGGAGGGGTCACCTCATCCTCCATGTAATACCTAGTTTTACATAGGTTCCAAGTATTAAGTCGATAGTTATAATTCATACAGACCATACATGTGTAAGATAAACATTGCATAGCTATCCAAAATCACATAATTACAATATATGTATGTATGTATTTATATATGTATGTATGTTTACATGTATTACATGCAAACATACATAAATATGTGTGTGTGTGTGTGTGTTTTATATATAATAATGTAAACATACATACATACATACATACATATATATGTGTGTACGTATATATATGTATGTATGTATGTATATGTATGTATGTATGTAAGTATATATGTATATATGTGTATATGTATATGTATGGATATGCATGTATATGTACGTATATGTATGTATGTATGTAAGTGTGTGTGTGTGTGTATTTATATATGTATGTATGTTATGTATGTATGTATATGTGTGTATGTTTGTTTGCATGTATTACATATATAATATATATGTATGTATGTATGTTTGCATGTATTATGTATAGTTCATGTAAACATACATGCATATAATAATACATACATGCATACATACATATAATATAATGCATGCAAACATACATACATGCATATAATATAATACATGTAAACATACATACATGTATTATATATGTATGTATGTATGTTTACATGTATTATATATAAAACACACACACACACACAATGTGTGTGTAGGTCAAGTCTCATTACACTATTATTATTATTATTATTATTATTATTATTATTATTATTATTATTATTATTATTATTATTATTATTATTATTATTATTATTATTATGTATGTTTTCATGTATATATACATACATATATATATGGTTCCAAATTGGCACTATTGAAAGGAGTGGCTACATACTTGATGTAGTTATTGAAATAGCTTGAGATCTTACTGTGAAGAGCTAATTGAAGTGGTAACTAATGTTGTATCAATAGTCATTAATCATGAGACACTAGTGGTATTAGTAGTAATATGCACCATTGTGTGAACTAGCATTTAATGATAAGTGCATGTAGGTGGTCTTAGTAATGTGTTATGTACCATAGTAGCATCCTCCTCAGCATCCTTGAGTTGTTCATATAATGCATATGTAGTGTCAAAATTATATTAATAATGTCAAAATTTAGCACGGATGGCTTAAATATCCATGTGATTTCATCTATTAGCCTTTTTTACTTAGCTTTCAAAGATTTGAATTCAAATCTATGAGTCTTCACCTTAGTCACCTTATCTTTTACAAAAATAGTTAGTTATAAAATCTCCTCACTAGTCTTATATATTGTGCCTTCTATTTTAAAATTTTAATTTATATATGGATGTTCTACGTAATCCTTCAAAATTGAGCCTATTTACCAGTTTCCTTATATAATTAATCACACATGTGACCTTCATATCCCAAAAAAATCTATAGCATCTCTCTTGGCTCACAGACTATGTTGTAAATGCCTTCATCTATTGGTTCCAATTGAAGGCATTGTCTCTTTAGGGAATCACATAATTTAAGGCCCATATAGCTTATTGGGTGGTCATTAGGTTTAATTATTATAAGCACTATTATTTGTAAAAGATACTAAGAATTTAAGTCTCTTTTCTAATTTTTATAATTGGTTATAGAATACTAACACTCTTCCCCAATGAGGTTGGGACTCACCCCTTGAAGTCTTTATCATGTTCAGGATGTTATATAATTTATTTGTTTTAATCTAAGCATTGTCTATTATTTCTTGCATAGCTTGAATAATTTACCTTTATCTAGCTTAGTCTTGGCTCCTATACATCTCTTTCATGGCCTCCCCAATTGAGTCCATGAAATCACAAAAGTCCTCTTCATACTCATTAGGGTCATTGGGGTTTGTTTTTAATTTCTTTTCCAAGGGGAACAAGATATCCCTTTATTCCAGTAATATTTATTCCCCTTTCTTATCCACCAATTTTATTTTCCTTTCCCTATATATAGTGTCAATTTGCTTATCAAAGCATGTAATAATTTTTGGAAACTCTATGAGGAAAAATCCCATTTTATCCTTTTTTTCTCTTATAACTATTTGACCCAAGAAAGGACAATGATTTCTCCTTATTCCTCAGGCTGACTAGTATCTACAAAGGTTGAAGGTGGTGAAAATTCTAGTGGAAGCATTCAATCCTTTATTTGTATAGGAAGTTGAAGAGGTGGTGGATTAACCCTATTCCATCCTGAGATGTCCCTCTAGGGTTTAGTCTCTACCACATATTTTGTTTGTCTTGGGTTCTTTAATATTGTCATAATGGAAGACTCATACTAAGTGGATTGAGGAATGGATAAGCCCAATTGGGTATATGGCCTCAAGGGTGAAGGTGGTGTTTAGGTATCAAAAAATAAAATAATCACCAAGTATTCAAAATGAACCCTTCTAGGGTCTTGGGGTTTGGATATTATTAGATACATGGTTGAAAGAATTAAAGAATCAAAAGAACTAGATGTTTGTTGCTCAGTTTCTATAGTATTAGCATGGGTATACAGTGACTTAATTTTCAAACAAAATTTTTGCAATGACTCATATGGAAAAAGTGGTATAACACTTGGACTAATAGATGGAAAATTAACAATATTAGTATCTAAAAATTAAGGGAGGAGGTGAGAGAAGACACTACCTTATTAAGGATCTGACTTTCTTCTTTAGTAATAACATCTTCACCTTATGTGTAGGTTTGTTTATATTCTCTTTCCAACCTTGTGTCTCTTGATTTATCCTTTTCTTTCTCAATTTATTTAGACTTAGCATCCTCTATTATATCAATTATCTCAATTTTGATCTTTTTCTCTTCTTCCTCCATAGTTTTTAGTACCTCCTCTTCCTCACCATTGGTGTATTCTACCAATGAAATTACCTTTGCATGTTCTTACTATGATTCCTTAAAAATAGGACATATATGAATGAATATACCCTTTTAGGCATTTATTTTACTTGAGAAATATTAAGAGAGATTAGATGACTTCTAGGCTTCCTCTAGTAAGTAATAATTAATGGATGAGTAGAAATGGGGGATTACCATGAAGTGGATGGAATGCAAGATGAAGGGGCTTTAGTAGATGGATTTAGAGTCACTAAAAATATGGGTTCCACTAGTAGAGATGTTGGAGATGATAGGGGTGATACTATGGATGACATTGTCATAAAATAACTCTAAAAATATTAGGAAGACTTACTTTATGAACTATAGTTAAAGGAGGAAATGTTCCTAAAGAAACTACTCCTATTTTCCCACTTTTAGAAGGTGGTGCCATTATATTTGTTATAAAGAGTTGAATTTTAGACATTATTTGAGGCTTTAGAAGTCATTTAAGTATATTTTTCCTGATTTGGGGATTTGTCTCCCTTTGAGTGGCATATTCTTACAATGGGTAGATTTTTCTTGTTGAAGAAAGGGAGGATGATTATGTTCTATGTATGATTGAGCCTATGGCTAGGGCCATTGATAAATTACATATTTATTTTCCTCCTCTATATTTTATTTTTCCTCCTCTCTAGTAATTAAAGGATTATAATGAATCATATATGCAATTACCACTAGCATTTTGTGTTTATTTATTCAAATATAGACCTTAGAGTCATTTAGAGTATTGATAAAGATTTCATCATGCTCAAAACTTTTGTGGAAATAGGGAATATGAACTCCATTTTTCCATATATCATTAATATATTGCCTGAATCTACCTTTAGGGTCCTAATCTCTATATCATGCTTCTTCCAATTCATAATGTGCTCTAAATTTGCCAACTAAATTGAGGTGATTCCTCATTGAGTATTAAATTTGACCAATACTTAGATGGGTTTTTTGGTAGTACCCTTGGTGTTTAGCATTGATATCTTCATACACACTATTGTATATCTGATGTGTTATTTCTTTCTCTACCACCGTATCAGGTATAAAACAAGGAAAATATAGAGGAGGTGTCCTAATTCCCTTTATCCTAATTATGGTACAATAAGGATAAAACCAATATTCCCGTCTTTTCTCTATACTTATTATATTATAATAAATCCTTGGCATATAATTCCCATAGATGTCTTGTTAGACTTGTGGGTAAATGTCTTTTTGAATTCTCTTGATTTCACTTCTAAAATTGTAAACATGCAGTATGAAATAATCATCATAGACCCTATTATTTATGTATTTATTAGATGTATAATCACCTAAAAGTGTTAATTAGATGCTAAGAATGTCAATTAATTTAACATATCCATAAGCTATCCATAGACCTGTCCTTTAGTATTAGACTTACTTTTCCAATCATTCAACAAACCGCAGTCCCCTATAGCTAGTCATAACATAGTCCCATAATTATCATCTCAGACCCCAATCCAAATTTCTTATTAATATATAAAGAGGAAAGTAGCACCATATTTAGGACACTATAGCCACATGGATTTAGTGTCCCCAACTAGACACTATCATCCTTAGCCCTAACTCTTCTTAATGGATAGTTTTTTAAATGTGTGCCCCTCTTAAGGTCAGATTAAGCTCATTTTCTTATCTGTACAAGTAATATAACCTTATAAATGTAATTATAATCCACCTCTATTTACTAGATGGAAAATAGATGTAAAATCTATTCAAACCAAAGATAAATTTGTGCAAAATCAAGGTATGTATCCCTGTTCTGCCCTACTTTCTACATACTACCATATACAATAGCCCTGAGTCAAGTTTTCAAGTATTTCAAAGCTCAAGCACATTCAAGGCATCTAAGGCCACTCTCATTCTAGCATTCACTTGCACATATATCAAGCACTATGTGGGAGAACTATATAAGACTTGATCCCTCTTCAAAGTATTGGTATGTAGGCAACTCTCTATACATCTGGGTGTTAAGGATGTCTAGTCCATCTAACTAACACACACAAAATTATTTCTCATGTCATACTTACAAGGAGATTAGATTTTTGCATACTAAATCAAGTATTCTAGGCATAAAACACAAAATTATTTCTCATGTCATACTTATAAGGAGACTAGGGTTTTGCACACTAAATCAGATTTTCTAGGCACAACATAGAGCTACAAGTTTCAATTATTTAGGAACAAGACATATAGACACAATCACAGGTGCTCCCAAAATTAGGAATAGTCTTATAAAGGTGACATTAGCACAATATTGAGGACACTATATAGAGATGGTGCTACTGTCCATACTGGGCACTAACATCTAGTGAGAAATCCTATTAATGGCACAGACTACTATCTATATCTCAACTTTTAGAACCCAAATCATTCATTACAGTTAGTTTTTAACTAAGTCTTTATTTATGCCTATTTATTGATATTATTAGAAATTCAAACAAGGTCAAAGGTCATAACAAATTATTATTTAATTATTGCATATTTATTTAACTAATTTAGGAATCTCATCTCTTTAATCTAAACATAAGAATTATTTGTGTAAAACTCTAAAAGGTTAAATCATTTGATGAACCTAACTCACTTCGAATATTACTTCAAACCCTAGTTTTCATTAATCCAATTTTTTATGAAATAAATTAGGAATGAATAATTCTAATTTTTTTAGACAACCTAGCTAATTAAATTAATTTCATATCAGGGTTTAAATTTATTTGAATATAATTTAACTCTTTACAAAATAACCCTAATTCAACAAAACCCTAACCCTAAACACACTTAAATTTTGTATCATTTTCTATTTATACTCAAATTTTATTTCCAAACTCAAATTTCAGATTCATATATTTCCTAATTCATATAATCATTATCATAATGATATAAGAAATCAATCACTTTTTATTTTAAAGTCTAATACTTACATTTACATGTTTATTCCCTTTAATTCAGAATGATCTCAAAAAAGACATTAAAACATGTATAGATGATGTTTTATATATAATATATGTCATATATCATAGAATGTTATCTTTCTCCTATGTGTAATTCCATTAACAATCAAACCCATACACACAAAGGATTTAGCACATAAACTAACCACTATGTTTCAAGTTTTAATGTCATATCTTATGCATAAGAAATAATCTCCTTCTCCTCCTAATAGATACTTTCCCTCTAACCAGGTCCATGTTATCATTAATCTATAAAAGGAAGTATCCTATAACATTGTCACTAATCCCCTTATAACCCTATTCACAACTCTTCCCTATAAGGTATGTGCTTACATGTTTAAATAAAAATAGCTAGGGTTTTCACTTGTGAGACTCTATGTGATCAAATTATTAGTATGAACAAGATAATTTTAGCTTTACAAAATTAGAATGAACTATTATATGAAAATATTACAACATTTTTAAATCAATTTACAAGACAAAAGCCTCCATAACATAATAGTGTAAATTATGTATATGCATCTTCACCTAGTTAGTTTATGTTAAATAAGGTTACATATCCAAATCATCATTCCCAATAAAGTACATCTACAACTAATGATTCAAAAATAATTCAAAGGTCAAATAAGATTTCAAGTGAGACACTAAGGGAAATGATTAAATATAGGTTGATCAACCTACCTCTTCTATACCCAATGAGGATATCCAAATATTTTTGTGTATATCATAGAATGCATAGGCACCACACTAATTCATGTTTAGCATTAAAAAGGAAAAATACAATAGATCATGGATATAAATGACTCACATAATGACACATCATCCACACAACATACAATGGCACATCTACCAATATAAAAAGGGTCAAATTCAAAAATAGTACAAAAATGTTACCAAATCATAACTCAAAACAACAAAAGGTTCACAAAGCACAATCACAGTAAAAAATAATACAATAAGCATAGATAAATCAAGCAAAACTACCTCTCCAAAAGGAGGCTCAATATTCAATATGGTATGGGTTTGGTCAAAAGTATCTACAATAGTATGATTATCATTGTCAAGGTTTAGTTAAATAGGCCCAAGGCATCACTTCTCATATTTTATTAGTCATTAATATTGGTCAATAGGGTTTGGGATTTATCAGAAATCCTAAGGCACATCATTCACAAATATAGTTTATCAAGGTAAAACATCTATATACATAGGAAATGTTACAAAAAGAGAAAGATCCTTAGTTTCAAATTCAAAATCATGCTCAACCAACAAACATTCTCAAACAAGGCTCTCTAGCAAAGGAGCCTCCACAACACTGTATGTGTACAATAATCACAATTTAAAAGGGAAAGATCACAATCAATATTTCAAAACACAATTTAGAAAGGTGAACTCTATAACATGAGACAATTCCTTCTAGCACACCAGGTTATTATGATTCTGATGAAGAAAAATAGTTAGATTCCTACTATAACAACATTCAAGTATAGCATAACAATCACATAGCATGAGAGTGTTTCTATTCAAATTTTGCTTTCTATATTCAAGAGAACAATTAAGAAACTTAAGAAAGAATGGTCAAGGCTTGATGTGTACCTGGATATAGTCTGTGCACCGTAATCCAGACGCTGTGAGTACTCCTCTTTGGCTGTGGAGGAATGACACCTGCAAAGAAAAGAAGCTTGGACAAAAGAAGGCGTTAAATGGACAGATGGTGGGTTGTCAAGTGAAAGCTTGATCCCAGAAGTATGAAAACTTCCTTAAGGGATATAAACCCACTAATAAATAAAAATAAGTGTCTGATAAACAACAGAATAATAAATAATTGAAATGATAAAGAAATGGAATGAAAAAGGGAAGCAAAGACTTACTTGAAAGAAGCTGTCGAACTGGTTACAATCGCCAGCGTCAGTTGGTAAAGGTGCCGACGTTGGTTAATATGCCGATATCGGTTGGGGTAGTGACCAGCATCGGTAGAGGCAAAGGTCTTTGGATGAGGTCTGGGTTGGTCTATGGTCCGTGGACAGAGTCTGGTCAGGGTCTGGGTCTGTAGACAAGGCCAAGGAAGGGTCTGGGTTTGTTAACAGTCTTGAGACAAAATTTTGGGCTTGGTTGAATGGTCTGGGGTCTGAGTTTGAGAGTCTGGTTAAATGGGTAGAATGTATGGTCCGATAAAGGATGGAGGAAATAGGGACGTGGATAAGTCAAGATTCGGGTCTGGCTTGGTTAACAGTCTAGTCTAGGGAGATATTGTTTGAAAGCAATAACTGAAAAGAGAATAAAAACACAGATAGTATACTTACCTGTGCCTTGTGGAAGGTGTGTTACTGATGATTCCCATACCTACTATTGATGTAGCCTGTGTGGAGAACCTACTGCTGATGGAGAACCTTAAGCTATTACTACACCTGAGAGAGAGAGTGAGAGGCTTAACTGAGAGATCTCGCAGATTGACGGTTGGTTGAAGACTAAAGATTGAAGGATTTGTCAGTTGCTTTTAGGGATTCACTGATTCCTGATTTGGATCGCCAAAGAGTCTAAAAAATTGGTTAAGTATAACTGACGTCGGAGATTCCACCGGCGTCGGCCAACATTTGACTGATGTCGGCGGGGTTAGAACGGGTAAAAAGAGCCACTAAGCCCATTTTTCATCCGCCAAGTGCACTATCCGTTGGAGAATGTCGAGGGTTGGGCTAAATACACACAAGAGTTTGTTAGGCGGTTAGAGAGAAGTAGGAATAGGTCTTGGGTGAGTCATAGGATGAGAATTAGTCTAAGTGAGGTGTCCTAGGCGAGGTGTCATGAGTGATGTGTCCAAGGAGGGGGGTTAATTCAAAATAAGTTAATTATTTTAAATTAGTAATTGTTAGGAATGGGTTAGGAATGGACTAAGGGGGAAAGTGACCAAGGGTTAGACACTATTTAGGTGTCTACATTTGCCCCTTTTTGTCTTGTTGGTTGCTCTAAACGAACTGCAAGACAAAAATAGGAGTTGGTTGCCCCAGGTATGGGATAAGGTTGATTTCATCTTGTTGGTTGTTCAAGTGAATTGCAAGACAAAAATAGGTGAGGGTTGGTTGTCTCGATTATGGATGAGGTATCCCCCCTCAAAGCAGGAGTCGAGAGAAGGGAACCTGGAATTAGGCGCTGATTTGATAGAGAGTGGATGAAAAAGGGGGAAGATAGAGTGAGAACGCTGCAAAAGTTGTGATTGCACGTACACCACTTCACGAGGATGGTCAGGTCAAATTGTCGTAGGTCGAGGGTCAAGGAGTGGAAAAATTGAAATAACCGGTCCCCAGCATTTAGTCATCTGTTGATTGGATTATTCAATCTAGGCTGAAGCTCCAATGGTCATCATGTTCCAGGTATCCCAGGCTTAGGAAGTGCTCCTGAAAACATGAAAAAGTCACAAGTAGTGTGGATCAACTGGCTTGCGATCCTATACTTGTGAAGTCAAAAAGTGTGCGCATAATTTTGCTAACCAATCATGAGGTAGCATACAGGCAAAATCAACCAAGGCGAAATTGCTTTGGAAGGAGTCACGGTTAAAGGAGATGGGCATGATCTCCAATGTTTGGTGGTCGATGGATGGATGCAAAAGTGATCTTAAGTGTGCCCCAGGGGGCTAAAATGATGTGGTCTGAAGGATTGACTGATGTTGGGCATGATTGTGGTCATTTTGAAGAGGGATGAAGTTTTTAAGGCCACTGACGTCGGTTATATAACCGATGTCGGTGTCTAAAAGAGACTGATGTCAGCGGCAATCGACCGACGTCAGTGACTTAGGGCATGATTCTTTCGACGTCGACGGTCTGCCAAATCTGACAAAACCAGATTGGTGGCCCACCAAAAGTCATTTGCTATTTGTCCAAGTGAAAAAGTGAGCTCTAGAGTGGAGTGAGTGAAATTGACTCCAAGTTGATCATTGCAGTAGTGTGAGGTGGCAGATAGGCATTGGTGGAGAGAAGGAGCGAGTTGGAGAGTGATTGGAGGCTACAGAATCATTTGTGGGCCCAATGAAGTGTGAGAGCAGAGAGATAGAATGGACATGGCAGAGGGGAGTAGAGGACCCGCAGGAGGTCCACCACCAGTGGCACCCATCGTGCCACCACGCCGACGACGCCGTGATGAGGTAGGAGGGTCTCTGAACCCTATTTGATGCATTTTTGTCTTGAATTTGTTTTTTTGAATTTTTTGTTGTTTGAGGTAGAAATCGAGGGGGAGGGTAGCTAGGAAGGTGGATGGGGAGTCTAGGATAGTTTAGGAGTCTTTTTAGAGGGCTTTGGGGGGTGTAGGGGTTAAAAATGGGGAAGCCCTAATTTTTAGGGCTCGCCCCGTTCGGCCCTAGGGCCGAACCAGTCACCGACATCGGCGATTCTGTTGGCATCGGCCGACCAGCGACCGGCGTCGGTCACTAACCTACCGACGTCGGTCACTAAGTGACTGATGTTAGTTAGGTGAGTGCCATTGTCAGCATGCTAACTGATGTTGGTGGTTGCCTGGTCAGAAAGAGTTTGTGAAAAATGGTCAAGTCAAAAGGTCGAAGCTATGCCAAGGGCTTTCAGGGTGTCAGGTTAGGCATAGATGGTCAGAATGGTTGGTAGAATAGGAAGAGTAAGAATAGTTTTAACATGAGATATACTGTGGATGGATGCAGGTGAGGCAGACTCTTATGCTGTGGGATCACCTCTCGACCTTACTGACGTGGATGCGTGGAGGCGTGTCAGTCAAGGAGTGGGCGCAGATGAGCGTAGTCGGGCTAGGCGGGTTGAGATGCTACTGCAGAGTGGCAAGGGACATGAGCTTGATGGTGGCATTGATCGAGCAGTGGGATCATTCCACCAACACCTTTCACTTGCCCACGGGAGAGATGACGGTCACAGTCGAGGATGTGTACCAAATTTTGTGGCTTTCAGTACACGGAGCAGACCTGTATGCGTGCTCGAGAGAGGCACACAACATTCATATGGTTACGTTGTTTGGTGAGCATGCAGCTGAGGTGAGCTACCATTCAACCAATTTTGCTTATGAGCCTTTGTACATGGCAGATGAGGGCACACATCGGCTGGCTATCCTGATGATGATCGGCGTCACAGTCTATGCATTGCCAGATGTAGATGGAGGCAGGTTTCTGGTTGCCATGACCAGGGTTTTGTCAGAGATGATAGAGCAGCAGACAGTGTTTGCCTAGGCACCCATCTTTTTGGCCCAGGTGTATAGAGAGCTGTGGGGCATTAGTCAGCGGTGACGGTATAGTTTGTGTGTCGGCCACCTCTTGCATTGTTGGGCATATGAGCACATTGTGGTTACCCGACCTCTCGGCCTCCCAGTGGCGATCCAGGCCAGCTTTAGGGTCATGTTCAGGTGATGGCACGAGATGATGGCACAGACATGGGTGGATGGAGTGGTCAGGGATATTGACCACTACCGAGGCATACTAGAGGTCCTGATTCCAGTAGATATCATCTGGAGACCATATTTGGTGTATCCAGTGTTCAGAGACTAGGGTGAGCAGATGGTCGGGATGCAGAGTAGGCGATGGGTCAGAGGTAGGTGAGCTGGTGAGCTCGAGAGGATTCTAACTGAGAGAGTGCAGCGCCAGTATAAGTTGCTACAGGATGTACCTCCCGCATTTCCATAGTATAGGCGGGATGACATAGAGGCACCGCTCCCACTGCCAGAGGAGACAGAGGAGCCAGATTTTGAGGAGTTGCCTGCAGGACCTGGGATAGTCGACCTAGGGTGTATAGAGGCCTACACAGCATGGTGGGTAAGGCAGTACAGAGGCATACAGGTGGGTCCCTAGCTAGATCTATAGGCTATCATGAGGGAGTGGGATACAGCTCGTGAGGAGAGGGACACTGCGCGGTAGGAGAGAGACACGGCTCAGGCCCAGGTCTCAGTTTTGTAGGGACAGTTGGTAGGGGTTACAGGGCAGCTGGCAGAGATGACAGGTCAGGTGGCAGTGTTGACAGCGTAGGTCACTCTATTACAGGGACAGTTAGCTGTAGCTCAGGCACAAGTAATGGCAGGTCAGAGTTTTGGAGGGCAAAGCCCATGGTAGCAGCCATCTCAGCAGCCGACATTTTCACAGGGGGTAGGACCGTCAGCATCAGTGCACCTAGGTCAGCCACAGCCATGGGGGTCAGGACTGGGCACAGAAGCAGGGCAGATGGGTCCACCGCAAACTATATCTCTAGTTAGATACAGTGATGCGTTGGACGAGATCGCTTATTATGAGAGGGCTATCAGGGGGTTCCCTCAGATATAGTGATACTCAGAGATGCAGGCAGAGCAGAGCCGACAGAGGTCTATGTCTCGTGTGACGGCTTCTAGGTCTTGCAGACGGCACAGATTAGAGGGAGGAGAGGATACAGCCTCTTCCCGGCCACCGCCACCACCACCACAGCCACAGCCTTGAAGGCAGCCCTTGAGATTGATTTTTGATGTATATATCGGCCTGCGAGCCGTTGAGGCGAGATGTATGAGAGAGAGATAGAGGCACAGATTGTGTGATTGTATAAAATATTTTGATATATATATGATGATGGTTTTGTATCATTGATGTGTTTGTTTAATGTTTAATGTATTAGGCATTTTTGATTATGATTATGATGCATGTTTTGATATTATGTTTATGATGATTAAATGTGATGATGATTAATGTAATGATGTGTTATGATAATGCTAATGATGAGAATGGTTATGCTAAAGATTATGAAAATATGTACTTGTTTATGATGTGATTGGCAGATGACGAGAGAAGGAGATGGAAGAAAGTGATGAAGAGAATGGCCGAGCTAACCCCAGAAGACCCCATGTCAACTGAGTGTTGCCTACATAGCCCCTGTCGTTAGGGCTTCAGGACAATGTAGTTCTCCCAAGAAGGGAGGAATGGTCAAAGGGATGGAATTGGTTTTGGTCGAGGTCAAGGTGAAGAGAAGATGATGTTACAGCCTTTTCCAAATAGTGTATTCTGTAACATTAGTCGGGGTTCTTCATCCCTAGCAATTTTCCATATTCGTAATGGATGTATGCTAAAAATGAATTGAGGTCTATTTATGCTTCAGCAAGTATTGGTTTATGCTTAACATAAATTGGGTGGATGATAGTTTCCATGTGTATTAATGTCGATGGAAACCATAATGATTAGGCGATGTGGATGGTTTGAAAAGAGTCGGATTGAATCGTCTTGACAAATGATGTGATTGAATGTGACCAAAGTGTAGGTAGAAAGTAAAAGGCATAAGTGCCCTTTTATTGACAAGGATAAAAAAGACAACATAGACAGGGGTTGTTAGAACCAAGAGCCCCGTTTAGGCGTTGCGTCATTGACCATAGTTATGTTAGAGCGGTAATCGAATCCCTTTTGACATTAAAGTGAGCTCGAAGTCCCTTGAGTAGGTGATATGATAGGAGGAAAAGGGTAACCTATTTTAGAGTATGGATAACTTTGCCCCTTTTTTATAGGAGACCCTGAGACAACTACAAGTCAAGTCCATGACCTGGTTTTTTTTTTTTTTTTTTTTTTTTTTAAGAGAGCGGACTGATCAATGTGGGAAGTCCACATAAAAGATGTCATTTGTTTGGTGGTCATTTATGAAGCTGATCGATGCGGGAAACTTCTAAAAAAGTGTTGTTTGTAGCAAGATTTAGTCATAGCCATCCTTCGAGGGAGTGGTCTATACTTTGCTTTATAGATTTAAGGGCTTTTGAATAGTTGTCCTTCGAGGGATCAGTCTATTAGCTACAGCAATGATAGTGCAGCTGTCCTTCGAGGGAGCAGTCTGCTTTGTGATTTGGTTTTGTGACCTTGAATATTTTGACATCTTGATTTAGTTTTAACAGAATATTGAGTCATGGACAAGACTTAAAGAAGGTCAAGAGCTCCCTTTTATTAGGACGAAGCATCCATGCATCATAAAAGGGTTGTAAAAGATTTTGTTAAGGGAAAAAGGGTGAAATGAATTGAGGATTAAAAGGACAAGGATTGCTCAAGGGATGAGCTCAAGTGAAATGTCAAGTGGATGAGTACTCGACTAACAGTAGAATGGTCGTAGATGCAAAGCATTAAGGGGCTCGGGCTCTGGTCGGCCTTCAAGAGAAGACAGAAGATAAGTCCCTGATCCATACTTGTGCGTGATGATATAAGGTCTGAGCCAATTAGGAGCAAATTTGCCTCATTTACTCTATTCCATATTGGTCACATGTTGGTTTTCTTTGAGGACGAGGTCTCCGATATTGAAATCTCATTCTCTCAGAGTTTTATTATAGGTGCGTTTGATGCAATTTTGATAAACATGGAGATGATTTAGAGCAGCGAGACGACGCTCATCGAGTAACTCAAGTTGAGCTAATCGATCTTGACGAAAGTCATCATTAGAAAGAATGTCATGGAGTGAGATGCGAAGAGATGGGATCTGTACTTTGAGAGGTAAGATAGCCTCTATTCCATACACTAGAGAGAAAGGGGTAGCACCCTTAGAGGTTCAGATGTTAGTCTGGTAGGCCCACAAAGCGAAGGGGATTTGAACGTGCCAATCCCTTCCAGTGTCGTTGACCACCTTCATGAGAATTTTGGTTAAGATTTTATTGGAAGCCTCGGCCTGCCTATTTTCTTGTGGGTAGTAAGGCGAAGAAAAGCTGAGTTTGATGCCAAATGAGTCGCAGAGTTTTTGGACGGTCTTGTTTTTAAAAGACTTGCCATTATCAGTGATGATTTTGTGAGGTACACTGAAATGACAGATGATATAGGTGTTGATGAAGTCGAAAATCTTGTCGGCTTTTGTGGAGACAAGAGGAATAGCTTCCACCCATTTAGTGAAATACTCGGTGACAGTGATGATGGATTGATGATGAAGAGATGAATGAGGGTTAATCTCGCTGATGAGATCTAAGCCCCATTGTGAAAATGGCCAAAAATCCTGAGTGACTTGTAAGGTGTGACTAGGGAGATGAAGCAAGTTAGCATGCTACTGACACTTGATGCAATGCCGAACATAATCACTACAGTCTTGATGAAGAGTGGGCCAATAATAACCCAGGCGAAGAATGCGTTTGGCAACCGAGTTACCACTTAAGTGTCCGCCAAAAATCCTGTCATGGGCTTGTTTAACAGTGTGAGAAGCTTCAGTGGATTTTAAATAGCGAAGAAGAAGGCCGTCAAAACCTCTTTTATAGAGAAGGCCCCCTAGCATGGTATAGCGAGCGGTGCGCTTGATGAAAGCCCACCACGCATTGCTAGAGAGGTTGGGAGGAATGAGAGAATGAGCCAAGTAGTCCTCAAGTTGTTTATACCATATATCTTGTGAACTAGAGTCTATGGCATGGATGAGATTGATGTCAGTGGAAATGTATGAAGGCAATGGCACACGATGTACCATGACATAAATTCTTGATGAGGATGATGATGAAGAAGGAATATGTGAGGCGAGAGAAGCCATGGTGTCAGAAAACTTATTCGTCGATCGAGGAATAGTCTACAATAAGTGATGGTCGAAAGATGCTAGAAGAGTGTCAACACAGTGCTTGTACCTTTGTAAAATTTCATTTTTACAAAGATATGAACCATTGATTTGATTGACGACAAGTTGTGAATCACCGAAGATGCTGATGGTCTTAATGTTTAAAGAAAGGGCGGTTTGAAGTCCCAAAATTAAGGCTTCGTATTCGACCATATTATTGGTACATTCAAAGTCGAGTTTAAAAGACAAGGGCATGGGTTCACCTTCATGTGGAATGAGGATGACCCTCGCACCCCCACCGAGTTGACATTTAGAGCCATCGAAAAACATCGTCATTTGGTAGAATGTGTCATCAGTCAAGAGAGTGGCGATAGATTCATCGAGAAACTCGCACTGAGAAGGTTGATTGTCGGGAAGAGGGGCATTTGCTAGTTGGTCAGTGATTGTTTGCCCTTTGATAGATTTTTGCCGGACAAAGTCTAAGTCAAATTTAGTAAGAAGCATGAGCCAGCGAACCATACGTTGGTTTTGATATGGTTTAGAATGCATGTATTTGAGGGGATCAGTGTGGGTGACAACAAAGGTTTTGTGATTGAGAAGATAGTGACGGAGCTTGGTAGTGGCAAAGACTAATGCCAAACAGAGTTTCTCGGTATGAGTATACCAAGTTTCATAGTCAACCAGTGTTCGGCTTATGTAATAGACTACTTGTTCACGGTGTTGCTCATCTCAATGCGCGATCATGGCACCTAACGAATGATTGGTTGTTGAGATATAGAGGTAGAAGGGTTGGTCATCTTTTGGTGGAATAAGGACTGGTGGAGAAACCAAATAGCATTTGAGGGCATCAAAAGCCTCTTGGAAATCTTTATCCCTTTTAAAGGAGATGTCCTTCTTGAGGAGGTGATGAAAGGGCTGGCAATGGTCAGAAAGCTGCAAAATGAAGCAGCGGATGGATTGGAGCTTTCCTTATAGGCTGCAGAGTTGCTTGAGATTAGTTGGAGGTGGCATTTCGAGGATAGCACAGATTTTGGCAGGATCTATCTCGATGCCACGAAAAGAGACAATGAATCCCAGGAGCTTTCCTGAGAGGACCCCAAAGACACATTTCTTGGGGTTAAGACAGACCTGGTACTGAAGAAGGTGAGAGAAGATGATTTTGAGAATAGTCAAATGGTCGCGACGAAGCTTAGACTTGCCAAGCAGGTCATCGACATAGTCCTCCATGATTTTATGGAGGAGATCATGAAGGATGTAAGTCATGGCACGCTGATATGTGGCGCCTACATTTTTCAGACCAAAAGGCATGACTCGATAATAGAAAGTTCCCCATGGTGTAATGAAGGTGGTTTTGTGCTGATCTTTCGGTGCAATCAGGATTTGGTTATACCTTGAAAATCCATCCATGAGTGATAACATCTCATGGCCAGTCGTAAGATCAACAAGTTGGTCAATGTTTGGAAGAGGAAAGTCATCTTTGGGACAAGCTAGGTTAAGGTCGCGATAGTCTGTGCAGATTTGGATCCCCCCAGTCGCCTTAGTGACAGGGATGATGTTAGAGACCCACTGTGGATAATCGATGGGTTGGATGAAGGAGACTGAAAGAAGATGTTGAAGCTCTTCTTTGACAAGAAGTGCAACACGAGGATGCATTTTGCGAAGCTTTTGCCTAACAGGCTTAGCCTCTGGGTTTGTGACAATGTTATGAGTGGCAATGTTAGGGTCGATGCCAGGCATGTCAGCGTAGGTCCAGGCAAAGGCTTTGCGATTGTCTGAGAGAAATGTGGTATAGTCGATCTGTTCCTGGGTGTCTAAAGATTGACCAATCTTTAAGACTTGAGGAACATCAGAAGATGAAAGGTTAATGTCAATGGTTGATTCATTTAACATAACCTGTGTTTCAGAAGATAGGGAGCACTAAATGAAAGAATCATTGGCACCCATATAAGTAAGAATGGCATCATCGTCTATGCAGTGGACTGTGTTTATGGTTGCCGATTCATCGTCTATCATGCTAGGATAAATGAGAGGGAGAGACTTGGGAACCCCGTTGAGCTGATAGGTTAGGGGTTCCAAGTGGATGGTGTTTATGCAAAAAAAAACTAGGAGGGATGGAAACCACCGACTCCGTAGGTGAGGATGGAATAATAGGCGAATCTAGAAGAAATTAGTCGATGGTTGGTTCAGGCCAAAGGTTTGTGGAAGCCTCAGTGGGTTCTTGAAAACCCAGTCCATACCATTTCTTGGCATTATCGTCATTGGGTGGTTCGATAGGCCGATGGGAGCCTTGTTCGTATCGCCCAAAGCTGAAACCCTTCCATGCACACCTATAAAGGTAGGTATGTGCAAAGGTGGAGTTGCTAAGAAAGAAGAAATCAGATGTGAATATTTGAGGCGAGGAGGAAGGATTTGATTCAGTAGGATTTTGATCCAGCCCCCCATAGACGAGATTGGTTCGAAGGCTAGGAGGACCATAAGGAATGACCATTCCGATCTGACAGTCATAACTTGGGTTTTGATGAAGCTGTCCATACTCTTGAGGAGTTTGGAACATGTCTAGAGTAAGTAGGCGATATTCCCCCAGTGAAAGTCTTTGGAAGATATCATCCATGGGGTCCTTGGTTGGTAATTGAGAAGATGATGTGGTGGCAACCGCTGTTTGTGTACTAGTTGACGCTTCTGTGGATTAAGATGATGTTTGGATTGATGCCTTGAGCAGGATAAGAATGTCGTTGGGGTGATAGGTAGTGTTACAAGTCTTAAATGGGGATGGGTCGGCAGGAATGACATAGACTTGTTTGTCATGTTCAAATTTGACACAACAGTGAAGTGTTGAAGGGACGCAAGCCATGGCACAGATCCAAGGTCGCCCTAATAGCATGTTATATTGGAATTCTCCCTCAATGATGTAAAAGAGCTCCAGGATTGTGCGTGGACCAACGCAGATATGAAGGACAACAGTGCCAATAGTGTTAGCGGTGGTGTCATTAAAGGATCTAAGGATTGTGTCAGTTTTTGATACGTAATTCTTGGGAAGAGCCGATTGGTCGAAGGTGTGGGAGGAAATGATATTAATGCTGGCAACCCCGTCAATCATAACTCATTTAATATGGGTTCAATCAACATAGGCTGTGATGAAAAGGGTAGCGTCTTGATCTTCCAAGGTAGAGGTAAGAATCTCAGAATTATTGAAAGTGATGGAGGCGACGGGGGATAAAGAATGGACTAAGGCAGCAAGTGGTTGAGGGTCTTCAGGTTGGACTTCTGCTGCCTGTAGGGCTTTGATTAGAGCCTGGGGATGCTGGGGGGAACTTTGGATAAGGTCATATAGGGTCATCTTCACAGGCGTTTGGTGAAGTTGTTTTATCATAGATTCTTTGATTGCCTCTGAAGAAGGGGGTTGAGACGCACCTAAGATGGAAATCTTGGGTTTTGGTGCTTGAGGTGCCTAGACAAAAGGATAGGTCCAAGGAATAGCGGCTTTATCTTTTGCCTTATCCTTTTGTGACCTAGTGGTTATATGGATAGCATTGATTTCAAAGATAGTAGGTGAAGAAGGGGTTATGGCTTGTTGGTGAGATGTTGATGTGGTTGAAGAAGTTGGATGGGAAGGTGTCGAGGGTTGGACAAGAGTATCCTCAAGGAGAAGAGTGTCTTTCTCCATATAGCGGCGAATGACTGCCTTGAGGGCACAACAAGCCTCAGTATCGTGTCCTGGCGTGCGATGGTATAAACAAATCTTCGTATCATCGAACCAAGACGGTTTTGACCCTAGAGGTTGGAATGGCTTGATGGAAGGAAGGGTAATGCTAGAAGTCTATAAAAGTTGGCATAATATCAAAGCATATGAACCTACTAAGGGGTCTGTGCTTGTTGATGCATGACGTGATGGTGACTCTTGCTTGGGGGATGTTGAAGAGGGTTTTTGTACCACCTTTTGGGTTGGTGGTGCAGTGACAGGTGAAGATGGCACTTTCTTTGTGAGAGGTGCCAAATTTTTGAGAGGGGATTGACTTGTGGTTGGCAAAGGAAGTAATGGAGGTAATTTGTGTTGGTTAAGGGTCGGAGTGAGAAGCACACTGATTAGGGTAGAAGGATGAGGACCTAAGATGGAGGGCAAAGTTGATGGTGGAGGAGGGGTTTGCTTCTGTGGTCTGGCAGTCTTCTTTGACTTGGTTGGAAGACTACTTTTGGTCGAGGTTTGGTTCAAGTCCACCTTCACTTGCGGGTGAGTGAGGGTAGAGAGAGGGCGAATGCCAAGTGACTTGATTGGTTTAGATTGGGTAGATGCAGATTTAGAAGCGGGATTTTGGTCTTTGTTGAGAGTCTTGGGCGATTCTGCCTTGGGAGGATTGGCAGCATGAGACGAGAGGGCACGGGAAAGTTGAAGAACTTTTAGATGTTCCCACAATCCCTGAGGCTCCACTTTCCTTGAAGGGAGAAGTTCTAATTTCTCCACTAGTCAAGAAAATGGTTGGGAGGATGTTGGATGAGGTTGGGATCCTTGAGAAGATATGTTAGGTGTGGCAATAGTTTCGGACCCAAGGTGTGTGGGAGTTATAACTAGATTATCGTTGATCGAAGACGATGGAGAGTCAAGTTCTTCTCTTGGTGGAGAAGGAACTGGAGAGTGTGGCTCCTCAAGCGGGTAAAGGGCAGGAATTATGGTGCCCTCCACTTGCAGTTGAGGAGTAGGTAAGGTCAGGTCCTCCATAGGCAGAAGAAAGGAGGATGGAGAGACCGGTGGTGCCGGTAAGGTTGAGGCGTCCTCCAAGATGAGAGAGGTTGATGGAGAACTAACCAGGGAAAGAGGTTCATCCACACGTGATGGACTAACCTCTTGAGGTTGGTTGGGGATGAAGGGCGAGACCGTATTGACCGTTTGAATATCGTGTTCGTGTGTGTTGTCAATCAAGGTCTGGACATTATTTTGAGTTGGTGGATGATTAGGGAATGGTTGCTTGAAGATATCGATGCCCTGATTTGGAGGTGCATTGGGATTATCTAGAATGAGCTCTCCCTTTTCAAGCATGTCCTGAATTATGTTTTTGAAGGTTTTACAGTTTCCCGTGTCATGACCTTTGACACGGTGGAAATTGGAGAAGTCATTTTCCCTATACCACGCAGGGATGGCGCGTGAGGGATCAAATTGTGGTGGTGGTCGAATCTGGGGGAGGTTGAGAATCCCCTGTTTAACAAGTTTTTCCAGTATAGATGCATATGATTCTCCAAGAGGAGTATATTGTCTTTAAACATATCTCTGTTGGAATTGACGAGTGGCACTCTGAGATGTGGATGGCTCAAGTTGATTGGATGAAGAGGACGAAGGTCTAACGACCACAGCATTAGCTGAAGCTTTAGACTTAGGATTTGATGATGAAGGTTTAGAAGAGGAAGAATCATTAGTCTTAGAGTTGGGGTTCTTGCTCCACAACTTGACTTTATTCTCCTTGATGGCACGTAATTCAAGTTTATGGGCCATCGTGAAGGCTTCGTCGAAAGTATGGAAAGTCTGAACCCTTAAAGTGGAAGAAATGTGTTTGGCGCAAGCTCGGGAGAATAGTTCAATAAGTTCAGTTTGAGGTAGGGAAAAGGAGAGTTGATTGATGAGGCCTCTCCAGTGAGCAACGAAGTTAGCTATTGATTCATCCTCGAATTGACGGATAGTGTAGAGGTCTGTGATCGAGACCTTCTTGGTGATATTAATGGAGAAGTGGTCAAGAAAGAGTTGGGCCAGCTGTGTAAAGGTAAAGAGGGAATGGCTGGCAATAGAGCTGTACCAATCAAGTGCAGCGCCAGAAAGGGACATAGGAAATGTGCGCAAGAGCAATGCATCGTCATGGGCAATAAGGTAACACGCATGTCTAAATGCCCGTAAGTGTTGCTATGGATCTTCCTTGCTTTGAAAGCAAGAAAATTTGGGAAGCTCCCACTGGTTGGGGTATGGTCTAATTGGAATAGAAGGATGAATAGGCTCATTGAAAATTTGCTCGTATGAGAGAGCATTGCATGAGCTGGAAATGGAGGTCTCTAAGCTAGACATCTTATCCATCAGCATTTTGATGATATCTGCTGACGGATTGGTGGGTGGAGTGCCCCCTAGATTATAAGGCGCTTGAAAGATATTGGGAGGGGCATACGAGGTGGATGGTTGCGTAGACGCAATGTATGGGTAGCTGGTTATTGGATTGAAAGTTGGAGCCAAGGGCACTTGTGTTATGGGGTTGGTAGGCACAAGTTGGATAGGGGCCGTCAAGGATGGTTGAGGAGTGGCTATGCTTGTTGACGGGTAAACGGTTACTCTTGTGTTAATAAGTGCAAGAGTAGGGGGAATAGAGACTAGTAGGTTTTGGAAAGGTGTGGGGTTTGGTTGAGTGACTTGAGGTTGAGGGAGTATCAGAACCCCCATGGAGGTAGGTTTAGATGGAGAGGTTACGTTTTGAAGGTAAGACACAGTTGGGTTATTGGTAGAGGTGTTGTCTAGTGGTTGAATTGTAGGCGCGATTGATGTGATTCTTGTGTCAACTAAGGAAGCCGGCATCCCATAGATTGGGTTGCCTAGGGAGTCTCATGTTTGGCTATTCACAAGATGGTGTTGTAAGGCTTTGACGTTAAGGTCCAAGAATCGTGTGAAATCTTGGTCCCCTTCTGGGACGATAGGAGTTTGAGGCGGGGTTAGGCGAGTAGGAGTTCTTTCAGTTTTCGAGTTGAACTCCATTATAGGATTGAGTATAGATGGTGAAGGTGGAAGCGGTTGTTGACTAGCGTGGTCAAGAAAGGCCTTGGTTTGACTGCGTGTCAAAACCATTCAAGGCAAGAAAGGATTAGGTTTTAGAAAACTGTGTTCTGTCAGTCTCAAAAAACCAGAATGGATGGTTAGACAGTCAAAAAGTTGGATTTTAAGCTTGCTATTTTTGGAAAAAAGAAAATAGACAGAGACCGACGTCGGTATAAAAACCGATGTCGGTGAAGAATACTGCCGATGTCGGTCAGATGACCGATGTCGGTACATAAAAGTTGTCGATGTCAGTTACAGAACCGATGTCGGTTACTGTGTTTTCCAAAAACTCAGAAAAAAAGTTTTTGGAAATGAAGAAGACGTCCTTACCAGCTCAAAAAAGACAGATAAAAATAGAAAATATGATGATGACAGACAGATCCTAGCGTTAAATCCCTAGAAACAATTTTATTAAGATCGTGTGGCTTATGCCTTAATGTGATGTTTGAGGAAGTTGGCTGTAAGAAGGGTCCTAGAATAGGTAATCTAAAGATGGTTTCAAGTATGTTAAGGTGCTCAAAAATCTGTATTAGCTTCCGTACAGGCCTGGTGCTAAGGAGCAAGCTCCCCTCACTTCACGATTCCAGTGGTTAGCTGGTTTCGCTTAGCCAAAATATACTTTCACTATAGTTTAGACTCTGCCAGAGAATAGAGTTAGCTTTCCCCTTGGTGGTGAAATCCAAGTAGGATTGTCGGGTTGGGTAAGGTATCCGCTGGGTGATGAAATCCCAGTCGGGCCTTGTCTCAAGTGAGTTTGATATTTTATTGAGTGCACGTGGTCTGGTAGTGTAACATCAAGTGATCTATGATTTATTCAATATGCGTTTTACTAATTACTAAGTGTGGACTAGAAAATGCAAGCATAAGCAGAAATGTAATGAAATAAGTTTTAAAGCCCCAAATCGAAATGTTGAATTGGAATGAAGACAAGTTTGAGAAAGGGTTGAAGAAAATGATTTTTTTACTAGTCTAGAAATACAAGAAAAAGTAAGAAAGAGTTCTTTTTATTTCCTGCTTATGATGTCTTTTTTTTTTTTTAGAAAAGAAGAAAGAGAGGTGAAGAGGAAGAAGCCTAATGCACCTAAATGAACAAAGAAGAAAGGGAACCCAAGGAAGGCCCTAAAGGGATCCCATCGGGCGTGCCAGAATGTTTCTATTCAAATTTTGCTTTCTATATTCAAGAGAATAATTAAGAAACTTAAGAAAGAATGGTCAAGGATTGATGTGTACCTTGATATAGTCTGCGCACCATAATCTAGACGCTGTGAGTACTCCTCTTTGGCTGTGGAGGAATGACACCTGCAAAGAAAAGAAGCTTGGACAAAAGAAGGCATTAAATGGATAGATGGTGGGTTGTCAAGTGAAAGCTTGATCCCAGAAGTATGAAAACTTCCTTAAGGGATATAAACCACTAATCAATAAAAAGAAGTGTCTGATAAACAACAGAATAATAAAGAATTGAAATGATAAAGAAATGGAATGAAAAAGGGAAGCAAAGACTTACTTGAAAGAAGCTGTTGAACTGGTTACAGTCGCCGGCGTCGGTTGGTAAAGGTGTCGACGTCGGTTAATATGCCAATATCGGTTGGGGTAGTGACCGGCATCGGTAGAGGCAAAGGTCTTTGGATGAGGTCTGGGTTGGTTTATGGTCCGTGGACAGAGTCTGGTCAGGGTCTGGGTCTGTAGACAAGGCCAAGGAAGGGTCTAGGTTTTTTAACAGTCTTGAGACAAAATTTTGGGCTTGGTTGAATGGTCTGGGGTCTGAGTCTGAGAGTATGGTTAAATGGGCAAAATGTATGGTCCGATAAAGGATGGAGGAAACAGGGAGGTGATAAGTCAAGATTCGGGTCTGGCTTGGTTAACAGTCTGGTCTAGGAAGATATTGTTTGAAAGCAATAACTGAAAAGAGAATAAAAACATAGACAGTATACTTACCTATGCCTTGTGGAAGGTGTGCTACTGATGATTCCCATACCTGCTGTTGATGTAGCCTGTGTGGAGAACCTGCTGCTGATGGAGAACCTGAAGCTATTACTGCACCTGAGAGAGAGAGTGAGAGGCTTAACTAAGAGATCTCATAGATTGACGGTTGGTGGAAGACTAAAGATTGAAGGATTTGTCAGTTGCTTCCAGGGATTCGCTGATTCCTGATTTGGATCGCCAAAGAGTCTAAAAAATTGGTTAAGTATAACTGACATCAGAGATTCTGCCGGCGTCGACTGACATTTGACCTACGTCGGCAGGGTTAGAACAGGTAAAAAGAGCCACTAAGCCCATTTTTCATCTGCCAAGTGCACTATCCGTTGGATAATGTCAAGGGTTGGGCTAAATACGCATGAGAGTTTGTTAGGCGGTTAGAGAGAAGTAGGAATAGGTCTTGGGTGAGTCATAGGATGAGAATTAGTCCAAGGTGAGGTGTCCTAGGCGAGGTGTCATGAGTGATGTGTCCAAGGAGGGGGGGTTAATTCAAAATAAGTTAATTATTTTAAATTAGTAATTTTTAGGAATGGGTTAGGAATGGACTAAGGGGGAAAGTGACCAAGGGTTAGACACTATTTAGGTGTCTACAGAGAGATTATTTTTCTTATTTTTACATAGGTTATAGTGATAGTAAGTCTCCCATGAGACTCATTGGTTAGTATGGTTCCTATTCTTGTACATACTTCATTATCTCTCTTGCTCCTTATACTTAGTTTATTTATATATTTTTGTATATAACTTATACTCAAAAAACATAAAAATAACATAACATGTCAAAACATTAAAAAATTCAAATTTTTCAAAACCATAAAAATTTACAAATTGTATGCATAGATATGTCTACATTTATACTAGTTTCCAAATATTACATATTACTTATTATCCTAGTATAGTCAATTTTATCATACACATATTCTTCACTTGTTCTTGTCAACTATTTATAGATTCTAGACTGGACTCTGATCCACTACATGAATCCAGACTAGATATCATCTACCCATTAAGGGAATTTATGCCAATCCAAGTTTATACATTTGATACATCCTCCCACTTGGGGGCATCTCATACATAGTTGTTACAACCAAGTTTTATCATTACATACTATACATTCCAATTTATGCATTGATTTATCTTGATATTAATCATTATTATTCATTGCTCAGATATTTTTCTAACTATCACTAGTTACACTCAGTATATATGCATCCTCGCATTTACATAGATTTGTACTACATATTTATACATGATTTTGTTTCTAGTTCCTAGATTATACTTGATTGTGTTTCCTATGCTTCTTCTATCTTCAAATGAGTTTGAATATGCCATTATTCTTTAGATCTATACCACTTCTCCATTTGTATGCCTTGGATATGTGCCCATGTCCCTTGTGTGTGATTTCTTATTTCTATATGCAGATATTTGAACATGTCCTTTTATGTGGCTCTACACCAAATTTCTTTTTATTTATGTATGTGGACATTTTAACATGTCCTTATATGTATTCATTCTCATATTTAGTGACATGTTCCCTTTTCCCTTGTATTGTTTCCCCTTAGTCTACCTTTTGTGTGCCTCATATTCTTTTATGTTTGATTCTTTGTATGCTTCTACACCATGAAACTTATATTTTTTTATTACACACACACACCAATTTTTTATGCCTGAGAGATATCATGCATCTACCCTTCCTATGTAAGAGCCTTGATGGAGATCATGCCCCATCACCATAGGTAGTTACTCAAATTTTATATTATACATTGATTACATCTATCTTGACACCCTTGTGCAATGCTAGATTATAACATACATATTACATTTTCTACTTTTGCTCAAATACATTTACATTTTGATGTTATGTTTATATATTATATTGGAATATCATGCACATGATCTGACTAACACATTTTGTAGAGCTACTTCTTTAGAGGGAAATTCTTACACAGGTTTCATAACTACCCTCAAAAGAGGGGCATTCACAGGGGTTTTTCATAGATATCAAGCTATTGCTTTGCTTTTCACATATACATTTCAGCACATAGGCTTAGTTTCAAACATAAAACTCAGGGCAGACATAAAATAGAATAAAGATTAAAAATTCAATCCCAATCACTTAGAAATTAGACCAGATAGACATTAGCACTTAGATTGGGACACTAGTGCCACATGGTACTATTGCCCACTATAGGGCACTATTGTCTAGAATCCCTAGCTTCAAGATAGTCTAAATCTGTACAAATTTACATAGATACAATCATAGGTTTAGTAGTTATGTTCAAATTTAGCTTAGATACATTCATTTCAGATTCATACCAATTGCTCAAATTTTAGGGAATCATGTGTAGCATGATTACTCATACATTTAGATAAATTACACATATAAATTGATTACATACTCAATTTAGATTCAGCATACTTAGATACCACATAAGGGGCATGTGCACAGCACATTAGAATTTATATACTCATATTCAGACAGGTTGATTAGATGGAATGGGAAACTCCATTTCAATCTCTACATTGTATACACTTGCTATCATATTTTAGGTTATCAACAGATTCATGCCTTATTCCATCTATAGTGATTGGCATTCTCGAGTGGCCCAGAGCTATCTAATATACCTGAGTGGTTGTAGAACTAAATACATAGTTACATATACTCAGTTAGATACTTTCAACACTTTATATAGTATAGTTACATATGCATCTACTTCACACAAAGGTAAATAATGGAGTCATGGCTTACTTTAGTTCTTGAGCCACCTACATGAGAGGGTTAGACACACTTAGAGTCTTACCCAAGCTATTCAAAGAGATTAGGATCCACTAAGCATGAGTGGGAAATGATGGAGTCAAAACTACATTGATTTATTGAGCCACCCATATGAGGATTGAGTATGCCATCATCTCAATTCAATTTAATCAATGATATGATCATTATTCATACCCACACACATAGGTTTTCACCATGTCCATGTAATAGTTCACATACCCAATAAGGTGTATTCATTCCTTTCCTCTCTCTTTACTTAGTTTTACTCAGTTATTTCATTTTAGCATAGTCTTTTGCTTTTGATCATTTCTTAAGTAAGGATTTTTTTTGCATGTTTCATTGTAAGACATTACTTTGGATCATGTTCCACATACCCAGACCTAGATTCACATAATCAAACACAGTTACATGGGCTTCACTTCCAAATTAAGTCCATGTATGCTTATTTTTCATTTATACTAATCATTTTGCTTTTTTTCATTACTAGCATAAATAGGGGAGCAAATTTAATCACCTAAAAGTGGTAATTAGATGTTAAGAGTGTTGTTTGAGTTAACCTATCCCTAGGCTAGCCATAAACCTATCCTTGAGTATTAAACTTACTTTTCTAGTCATTCAAAAGACTACAGTCATAACACAATCTTAGAACTATCATCTCAAAACCTAATCCAATTTGCATAGCATTCTATAAAGAGGACATTAGCACCACATTTGGGACATTATAGCCACATGGTGCTAGTGTCCCCAAATTGGGTGATATTGTCCTTAGCCCTAGCTATTCCCAATAGATAGTTTTTCAAATAGGTGCCCCTCCTAAGCTCATTTTCTTATTCTCACAAGCAACAAAACCCTATAAATACAAGTCTAACCCACCTCTATTGACTAGATGAAAAATAGATGCAAAATTTATTCAAACCAAAGATAAAATTGTGAAAAATCAATGTATTTTATCCTTATTCTACCCTAATTTTTGCATACTACCATATATAGTGGCCTTAAGTCCAATTTTCAAGCATTTAAAATCTCAATCACATTCAAGGAATCCAAGGCCACTCTCATTCTATAATTCACTTGCACATACATCAAGCATTAGGTGGGAAAACTACATTGGACTTGATCCCTCTTTAGAGTATTGGTATGTAATAAAATCTCTACACACTAGGCTATTGAGCATGTCCAATCCATCCTAATAACACACAAAAAATTATTTCTCATGCCATACTTTCAAGGAGACTAGGTTTTTACACACTAAATCAATTTTTCTAGGCACAACATAGAGCTATAGGTTTTGGTTACATATGAATATAACATATAGACACATGCACAAGTGCTCCTAGAAAATAAGAACAATATTGCAAAGGGGACATTAGTGCCACATTGAGGACACTACACATAGATAGTGCTACTGTCCATCCTAGGTGCTATTGTCTAGTGAGCATAAGAACACCAGAATCTTATTGATGTCATAGACTACTATTTAGATCTCAAATTTTAGAACCCAGATGATCCATGACAATAGATTTTAAGATAAGTCTTTACTTTTTACTATTATTAGAAAGTCAAATAAGGTCAAAGGTCATAAAAAATAGTACTTAATTATTTCATATTTATTTAATTGATTTAGGCATCTCAGCCCTTTAATCTAAACATCAAAATTACTTGTGTAAAACCATAAAAGGTTAAATCAAGATGGTTCTTAGGGTTGTCTATAAGTCTTGTGTATTGTTCACATGACTACATACACTACATAAGACATCATATAGAATTTTTCATCAGATGGCCTTGGTCAAGTCAAAACATTTATTCCCTTGACCTTACACTGATGACTTCATTAAGTGCAATAATTTCATCAATGGTCAGAAAAAATTTTAACAAGGGCACCCATTCCTCATGTACATAAGTGGTGCTAGGAAAAATATATAGTTTATTCATCAATGTCATTAATATTAAAATTCATAGCCTCACCTTGACTATGTGAATTGAGTAGATGGAACCTTGAATTTCAATATTTATCCTTTCTTGAGCCATTATTTGAGTTCCCCCTCAATTATATTATGTTCTAACCAAGCATTGGCCTAAACCTGATCATAAGTCACTTTAGGCATTATAAGTTATAAATACTTATTGAATGCTTCCACATAAATATATGCTAATGTGCTTATATGAATTCTAAAGTATAGGTAATCCAAAGTGACATCACCATCAATAAATAAGTCAAGAAGTAAATTGATGCAAGGCATTACCTTAGATTTTTTTATTGTGTTATGCAATCTCATGGTCTTGATTGGAAACAAATCAATTACATATCTTCACTCATCTTCAAATAATTGATATTATGTTGAATATGTATCTACATCATGCACCACATCCCAAAAGGTTGAGTAATGATTGAATCTAAATTCAACTTCTCCCTTGATAAATATTATGCCCAAATATTTAGGCCTACTCGTGATGGTGTATGGGGAAGGAAGTTGATTATGATAAACTCGTGATGAAGAATCCATTATTGTATTGTAACGCTCTATAAAAGTTATCATAAATTGACTAAAGGTGCTCATAATAATTTTATAATGATAGATATTTTGATAAATGGATAGCTCAAATTCATATTTTGCATGTATTTTATTGATGGTAATGGTGACTTGATGTCATTAAATAAATTTGCACACATTTCCAAAATATCAACACTTGAATTCCCAATTCACATAGATTTAATGCAGTAGTAAATTTTGGTTTTGTTTTCCATTTTGATTTGAATTTTTTAGTTAGCTTTGGTAGGTACATTTTTCCATGTGGTAGCTTTTCATTCATTGTGAGTGCTTAATCATCACCTTAAGACATGTGTCCATTTTCCATGCATCAATTTTTACCTAGCTATCAAATTTTACATTTATATTATGGCTATGCATCTTTGTGATTGTGACACTTGTCATAATATCACTTACCCAAAGGTCTTTACTTTTATAATCTTTATTTTTACCCCTTATAAGCCATGAGTTATTAATATTCTACCACTTGGCATGATCTCAAGAAATTTGAGGTTATTTTAATTGTTAACTATGTACATCTTATAAGTAAGATTTACATGAATGGGATGGTGCCATGTGGATGGTTCTCACATCTCCTAAGGATCTTGTTTATTATACTCTTGTACCTTCTCTAAACACATTTTGGGCTTCCAAGATGATGACACATGGATGAATTTTGGTGATGTAGAGAACATATAATCTTGACAATGTACCTTCAACTAATAATCTCAAAGTTAACAAGATCACACCACGTGGATGACTCTCATTAATATATAATTTTTTAAAAAGTTGATGGTGCACTTAAAACTTCTCAGGAAGAAATTTTATAAGATCATGATGCATGGATGACTCTCATTGATTTGAATAACTTACAACTCTACCAATGTACCATATTTATGACAAGGTTTAAGTGAACAAGATTATGACATGTGGATGGTTCACATTGATTTAGATAAATTTAGAGATAAGTCTATGTATATTGTGTTTTTTTGTGTTATATTGCAATGGATAATGCCATGTGGAAAAATATTGGGGTTCTATGACTATTTGAAATTTTGACAATGTACTTTCCCTTGACTAGTTTCTAAGCTTTAGATTTGATGTGATATTCCACTTGTCTTAATTCTAGGGAACCAAAATGTATATGAATAAAATAGGTCTAAGTGTTGAACTATATGTTGTGGGTAGCCATGATATTTACATGTGGTGAGATCTTGGTGATTTGAAGGACTTTGATAAATCATGGCCTAGTAAATATTATTAATGAAATTCAAATATGTAGTTGAGTTAGAATAAGCCTAAGTCCCAAAAGTAATATGCATATGTCAAATGGTAAAATTCACTAGCATACAAATTTATTATCTTCATTATTCAATTAAATCCAAAAAATCAACTTGTATTAAGCATTCAAAATTAAATCAAAGTTGATAATTGAAAAAATATATATACCATGCCCAAGCTTTGAATTTTTATTCTAAAATGCAAAATTAAACCCAAAAGAACCTTTGGCTGCATGGATTAATTCAATGTTGGAATTTTAAGGTTAATATAAACCACAAAATTAATATTTTTTTATAATAATGGGTACCTACTTGAATTTAGAAAATAGGGTGTGTTGGGGTACAATAGAACTTATGACAAAATCCTTTCAAAGATACTATGCAAATCTATTACAAATATATAAATTTTGTAGACATAACTATTATTACCTAAGGGCAAGGTAGAGTAAAAATATTTCCATGACACAAAGTAAATGTATAGTAATGTTACCTTACATGTCACAAGGACATTTCATTCATTTCTTCAATCTCACTAACTTTCACATTTCACAAGGCCTCTCTATCAACTTCATCACCACCAAACTAAGTGCCTCCACATTGAAATCCTAGGTGGTTGGATATGATATTCATTTTATGTCTCTCTCTCCCATACGTCAATAACCTCTCTCCTGACTATGAAATCATTGATGATATTTCCATGTTTGAAAACACTTGAATATTATCTTTGACCTGAATGTTAGTAAGAGATGAACTAAGGTCATCTCTTGGGACTAACATCAACTACATAAAGTCATCATGGAATTTCTCTCCTCTTTTCCTACCAAAATTTTTTTTAAGGTGTAATAATACAATCAACAATATAAATATCCTATAATATAGGAAAGTGTAGAAGACCATACTAGATCCAACATACATACAAGAATCCACATCGTAAAGTGGGGTAGAAGCTATAAGAAAGAGATATTTGTAAAAGGGGTATCAAATATATAATTAGGAAGCCTATGTAAGGAACAAACAAATAAAGATAACGTAGATCCAATATGTAAAATAGATAAATTAAAGAGAGATAAATGTCATTAGGTGATAACCAAGATGTATTTAAACTAATGACTGTAACCAATAGGTATTTAACTAGGGATATGATAGCATGAAAAGATAGTATAATTTAAGCTAAGCATGGATAAGAAGACAACAAAATACTACTCTAGTATATGTATACAAACTAAATAAAATAAAGAGTATTGAGATAGGGATACTTACTTTGGGTTGAATTATTATTGAATTAATCTCTCTCTCTTGGCTCAATTAGTACTTTATGATAGGTGTTATAGGTGGAGAATAAAAAGGTAAGAATGAATACCTAAGTATCCTTATTTGGGGACTCTAAAGAGTAGGCATACCTCTTTGTTTAAGCTTCCTTATGAAATTGAAAGACCTTATGCAAACATAGACCTCCATAATTTTACTCCTATACTCTAATTATTATTATACTAAAGGTAGGTTTTCATACACAAGTCGAGTATAGTGTGTTGTACTTATTATAAAAATGGCATCTAGGATCCCTATATGCATGTATCCAGCTCCTTAATTTGACCTAGAAAATATATCGACATAATTGATCTCGATTGATAGTGTAACAAAATAAAGGGAAAATAGTACTATGTTAGCCATGCCAATATAGTAAAAATGAGCACATAACCATATTGAGTGAGGCTGATATGGTTAAAAAATACACATGTAGGAAAATATCTATGTTAGACATGGATAATGCAATCAAAAATATAGGAAACCAAATAGAACTAACTCAATTTAGATCGAGATAGTTGGGAGAAATCCTAAATCTAGGTAGATGAGATGAAAAGAAAATAAAAGAGCTTTTAAGGAGGATAGAATGACAAGATAACAAGATTATGATGATAAATAATAAGTTTTTTTAGTCACAAATCTTGTTAATCTATGAATATTCCATTTTTTGAAGTCGACATTTGGCAATTTGTGTGTAGTGGCTAACAAGGTGGGATTGCCTAAATTTTTGGGGTCAAAGTTAATTTTGAGGACAAATTCAACTACATTTTAATATAAATTTCCTCCTATAAATTTAATTTTCTAGTACCTCAAAATCCAATCTAAAGGATTTTACCACATACTATCAGGTGATTTTAAGATTTTTATTGGTGGTTTGTATTTTAATTCCTAGGAGGGCTTCAAAAATCAATAGTTCAGACTCTAGAGCAAAGTGGGAAACATTTTTTTATAATATAATTTTTTGGTATTTTTATAATATTATTCCATTTATTGATCTTGAAGTGACATCATGATAATTAAACATGAGGGCAGTTTACATCCTAAAAGCATAGGCACCTGACGGTAGCCTATGAGCACTTGACCAAAGTCTATCATCGCTTGTGGCTTAGCCTACATCCTATCATCATCCAAATATAGCTCATAGGTTATGGGAAGATGCCAAAAAACTATTAGTGGCCACTCAAAAACTATGGGCAGATGTCGATAGTCTACAAACAATAGCCAAAGTTTACCCACAATTTGTAGGTGACCACCAATAGTCTATGGTTAACCACTAAAGTTTTTTGGCATGTGTCTATAAATTGTAGACTTCCACTAATATTCTATGAGTGACCATCAATAGTCTGAAAGTGATTGTTTGTAGACTATTGGTGGTCACCCATAGACTTTTGGTAGATGTTTGCATTTTATTAGTAAGTGTTAAGAATAGTAGGTTATAGGTGATCGCTAGCAACCTGTGGGTGGACCATGCTAGATTGCATGTAAATAAGGTCATTTTGTTAGTATTCACCATCATGTTTGATTATTATCATGGTTACTTATTCATCAATCAAGCATCTTTGTTTATTGTCAATCATCTTCATTTTGTTGTTAATCATCTTTTATCCATGGTTCTATAGGTTATATAATATGGCATCTACTAAAAATGTTAAGGCCTTCGATAAATTAAAAAACAAAATAACTTATTATCTTACTTTAGCCAGACACTAGACACAGGTACTATATTTTCATTTAACTAGTGCTTTTTATTTATTAGTTTGTGTTAAAGTTAAATAATAATTAAAATATCTTAAACTATTTTATGTGTAGAACCCACTGATTACTCTTTTGAATAATTATATCTATAGCAAGACATACCTAGGCATAAATTTAAAATGTCAAAGGTACTAACTCATAGAATACCATTTTTTAATTAATTAAATATTATTTTCAAGATTCAATAATAATAAGGCCTATAATAATATTGCATGTAGAACCCATTGACAAATGTATCGAACATCAACATATCCTTGAATTGGAAAGACTTGTGAATGAAATGCCAAACATAGGTACCATATTATAAATATTATTTGATTTAATGCTTGTGATTTATTTGTAATTTAGTATTGGCATTTATTAAAAATTAATGTCACACAAATTTTTTGCATGTAGAATTCAATGATAAAAGTATTGAAGACTTTTATAATGATTTTGAATATATACCTCCCCAAAAAGAAGCCACTCAAAAATAACTACCCATTGTCCCATTGAATTCAAGCAAATGAAGATATCACATCATAACTAGTGGTGTTAATGATGAGTTCACAACATTAAATGAGATATATGCTCACCCAACACAATCTTCAGATGAGACTACTATGTAGCCAAAATAATCTTCAATTGAAAATGACACAAAAAAGTCACATAGAAAGAAATACCCACAATCCTATTGAATTCAAGGAAATGAAGATATCACATCATAAGTAGTGGTGATGACGATGAGTTCCTAACACCAAATGAGAGATATACGCACCCAACACAATATTCAGAAGAAATTGCTACACAATAAAAAGAATTTTTAGTTGAAAAAGGCACAATAAAAACTATGTGGAAGAAGAAAAATACATGGATAATTGCAAGGTCATTTCAATATGAGTGGGCATCTAAATACCCATTTATTGAACCTATACAGCCATAAAATAGTACTAACACACCAACAGAATGCAAATGCACAATATGTAGTTGGAAACTTGGTAAGGACCAAAAAATGCAACTTGAGTTGGACACAATTGAAAAACATTGTGGCAAAATATATGAGTCAATAAAAGACAAAGATGGAAATATTAAAAAATAGTGAGATGAAAAAATGAACAAGAGTGTATGCATTAATATTATTTAATAGAGTATTATAAACATCAATGGCATCTCGTTAAGAAAGGAGGAACAATTAAAGCTCAATTCAAAAAGGTTGTTCAGTCTAATTTGCTTACCAAAAATATACAATTTTCAACTCTATATCACATTCTAAAAAAAGGAAGACCAATCTCTAATTGTTTAGATTACAAGATTCTATTTCAGAAAATTAGAATGCATAACATTCCACATTCACATTGGTTTGATACCAGTGCTTGGGAGATGGAAAAATGCCTCATAATGATTGAAAAGGAGGATTTGAAAGAAAAACTAAAATCATCAAGGTCCATTTTATTATCCATTGATGAGGTAACAGCCGTTGACAACACACCATGGGTATGCATGCATGTATATACATTTTAGAATCATTTAAGGCAACCTCACCTTTTATCTATACATAAAATGACTAAAAATTTTAATGCTAAAAACCTTTACAAATTGGTTATTTCTAATTTAATGGATATTATTGGGATAAGTTACCATGATATAGGTACTAAGTTGGTATGTGTGGGTGTAGATGGTGCATCAATAATGTAGGGGAATAAAAAAGGTTTGTGTGTTCACCTTCAAACATTAGTTACCCCATATATGACTCCAATCCATTGCATGGCACATAGAATGAATCTTGCTTACAAAATTATAAACTCATTTAAAAATGTCACAAAAGTGGAGGAGCTAATTCATGATTTACATGCGTACATGTCATGTAATCCAAAAAGGTTTTAAGAGTTTTAGAAATTTGCATTGGAGTGACTAATGGAAAAACATTAAAAGATGTAGATACTAGATGGATTTCAATGTATGATCTTGCATGTAAAATATTTGAAGAATATCAATCATTAGCTAGTTTTATGTTCAACAATAGGATGGAGGTTGACAAGGCAAAAGATTTATTGAACAAATTGACAGATTTTGAAACTTTATTAGCATTATGTGGTATTATGCCCATGTTGAAGGAAATGCATTGTTTGATGAAACATGCACAAGAGAGATCAATATATATTATGGACTTCATAAAGATGAGGAAACATGTTTGTTTATCACTTGATATATTATACTACTCGAATGAAAGTTTTAAGGGATCAATATTTGAGAGTTGGGAAAGTTTAACACATCTAAAGGACCCTCAAAACTATTTGAAATTCAATATTCATGATAATCTTTGTATTTTTGTTAATGAAAAGGAGATACCATTACACACTCTACAAAGACAAACTAATGTAGTTGGATCAAAATTTGAAAAAAAGTACCTGTAACCAGGGTTTTATATGATAATGTCATATGTGACATGTTAATGAAATTGAGAGACATTTCAAAAAGATTAACTACTGAAATTAAAGATCATTTTCAAAGAGATGACTTGCTTGAATCCATGGGCATCGTGAATCCTACATTTTGGAATGGTGTAGATTGTCAAGAACAAACAAGTAATTTTTTTATCAAATACATGAGTACTCTCATTAAACATTTTAGTAAGTCTATGGAAATCAATGGAGAGGAAGTTAAGGGTATTTTTCAAAATAATTTATTGAAGAACTAGTCAATGATTTTTTCACTTACAATGGTTAAACAATATCAGTTGTTAATTGAACCAATAGAAATAGGTTCTATTACCAGTCTATGGAAAAAAGTGTATCAGAGCAGTGTTTTGTAGAAATATTACAACAAATATTTTCATGTATATGAATTATGCCAAATAAACATTTTGGGGTTAGTGGAAGATGAAAGGGTATTCAGTGCATTATATTTTTTTAAATTAAGGCTTCAGAATAGATTGGATAGAAATCTTAAGACATGTTTAAGGTTGTATGTTTCAGGTTATGAAGTTGATATGTTTCCATATGATAGAGAAATTTCAATTTGGAGTAGTCTAACTGAAATAAGATTTGTAACAAATACAACTACTATAAAAGATAGTGAAATTGTAAATGCTAGTGAGATAGGCCATACAAATGTTAGTGATGAAGTACAAGTTACCAGAGGGTTATTTGAAATACCTAAGTGTTAGTTTGAAAAATTGTAATATGTAGATGAAAACTACTAAACAATATATATGAAACGATTGATTGATTCAATTTAACTTAATTTGTTTATGAAATACTTAATTGATATGATCCTATCTCTAGTTTTCTACAATAGTATTTTTATCATTTTTTTACATTGTGACATGCAAAAAATAGTACATATTTAGCATTTTGTTTTTTTTATTATTTGACATTGTTTTGAATAAAATATACAATGTTTAATGAAATTAAATGGTAAACAATATTTTAATATATTTGAAACCAAATTTACTATAAATTAAAGTATTTAGACATTGTATCATTTTATTACACATTGTAGGTTGTAGCCTAATATGAGTAAGGAATCCATAATTACAAAATATATTATAATATTATGAAACATAAGTTTCCAATAATTAAAAAAATATAAGCATAAAACAAATCAAAGCTTTGAGCTCAAACCTTAGTTTCCATTAAGTAAACAATAGTATGGAAGAAATTATAAAACAACATTAAACTTAAGTCTCATTATCACTATGGATCAATTTATCCTTGAACTACTTATTCACTGATACTGGTAGTTGTTGTTTTGTTAGTGCTTGTGAGGATCGGGACCCCAGAATCTTAGAGATCTTTCACTGGAAAATTTATATTGTCAAGATTTTCCCATTATTCTGTAGTAGCATCTCCTACTGAAAGCAATAATGGGTCCACTTCAACTTTGTTTTTAAACAAAACATCAAGATCTAAGCCATTTCTTGAATTATTTTCCTCAATCTATTATTTTGCTTATTCAATAAAATAAGTCTTTCCTTGAAAGAAATTTCCATAGAAATACTTTTGCGTTCATTCATTTGATGCATGTCAAGGACAACTTGGTTCTTCAGATTGATATATTTTGACTTCAAATGATCAAAAAATATTTAGGTAGTTAAATGTTTTAAAATAAATTTTTATCAATAAACCATCACTAAACTTACCCCAAAGTTTTCTTTTTCTGCATTTGTAAGATCTACCAGGCTTTTGATTTGTGCCCATTTCTTATAGTATGCTTGGGCTCTGCATTAAAGTTCACAAGATTGTTTAACATGATATCAATAACATCATCATTAAAACTAGTATTCATGATAACACTTCCTGAAAATATTTGGTTGAATAAAACATCAATTTTTGTTGGCTCATACTCCATTGTTATGTACAATTGATTTCATTGACTATGGTTGTGAAAATGCTCATTTATTTCATGAATTAATAATTTTTCTCAATACTCCCAAGTTCTCAATTCATCAAGGTTTGTAAGAATAAAATCATTAACATAAGCTTTAGTATTTTATACTAATAAATTAGAAACAAGAAAAAAAGTATGTTGGTCATATGTTTGGGGAATCCCCTGCACAGGACTACCTTCGGTGCTGCTAGGTGGAGAATTGGGCATGTAAGGTTAATGTAAAGGCTCTATGCGATAAGATCCATGTATGATATCATGAGGGTTGAATTAATCCATGGGTGTTCTACTATCAATGCCCAAATACTCATCATCTAAATCAATATTATGAAGAACTGAAGTCCTCATCACACTGGAAAGGCCACTAACTAAAAAATTTATAAATTCAAACATTGGGACATGAACCATGCCACCACTCTGAGTTGGGGTAAAAAGATGTTTCCCAATACTAGTATTTAAAGGTCCATGATCAGGTGGTGGTGGTGGTAGGATTTTTTTCCTTGGAAAAGAACGAGCTTTAAATGGGAATTAAAATCAATTAAATGACCAATTAAAAAAAATTAATATAATATTAACATTTAAGAAAAAAATATATCTATTTACTACACCTTATTATTTGTATCAATATTGTTATGGTTGTTGTTGTTGTTATTATGGTTATTATTATGGTTATTATTGTTGTTGAGGAACTCTTGAAGCTCTACCAGACCCAACTGGTGTTTGCAATATAGATTGCATAGGCTCCACTATATATATATATATAAAGTTAAAATATTACAATAATAAATGAGTATTCAATCAAAGAAAAGCTAGTTTATGAAGGTATTGTTGTCACTTGAACTTGTACCCAATGAGGATATGATAAGTCTCTCCTCATTCAAGTGAGACAATGGAACCACCTCAAGGTTGTGGGTATCCTTATTAGAAGGTGGATCTCTAGATTAAGAGGATAGCTCCCCTTGATGCATCACTAAAGCTCATATCCTACTACTAACTCTTGGGGTGATGAAAAGGGTTAGGGATGACTGAAATTAAACCTACTCTATGGGAGGTGATACACCAAAATATTTTCTCTACTCATACCCTTAGCATGAACTTGGAACTAAAAACAAGTTGCACATACACTTCATCCAATGTCAATCTTCCCTCTCACATCAATGCTTCAACATGGGGTCTTGGAGATATCATAGGCTAGGAAGAACTAGGCAATAGGCATTCTAAGATACTCTATTGAGTAGCCTACTCACTACACCTAAAATCTAATTTGGCACTTCTTGTTAACCTGCAAAAGAGAGATTACAAACACACAAGGTACTAAAGAAGGTAACATGTGAAGGTAAACCAAAACTTACACTTGTACAAGACTAACATCCATTGTGTACACTTAGTAAAATATTTGAATGGGGTAAAACACTTATCTTTATTATCTCAAGGCAAAATTTTGGTAGGGCTTCACCATACCTAGGCAAAGAGATTGCATACAATAGTCAAGAAGGCTCAATTTCTAGAAGATGTGAGAAGAAAGAGAGAATGGGAGTCTAATATCCATAAAGACACTTTTCAATACTATAAATATCAGTTACTTATGCATGTGAGAGAGATATGGGGTGATCCATGCAATGTTAGGAGTTAAAAATGTCATCTCCAATCATCAAAGATAGTCCCAAAATGATCTCCCTCCATGCAACTCTCACACTGGGAAACTAAAACCCTCTCAATTCATCAATATTATCTATGCACAAGGAGGTATGACATGTTTCCAAAGTGTCCATAGCATTATTTTCAATAAATTAGCCTTAAAAGGATTTCCAAATTGAAAATCACCACTTTCTCCTAAGTATTCACCAGCCTACCCACTAGAATGGCTAAAATGAGAGAGGTTTTAGGCACACTTAGGAGTTGATATACCTAATAAAATGACTATAATTAATTATAAAAGTCTTAAACTCTTCCCCAAAAGTGGTTTTTCCTTTTGAAAGTCTTATTGCACTTGAAAAATACATTAAAATGTCAAAAAGAGCCCTATTCTACCATTTCTATACAGGGGTGGTGTATCTCAATTTCATGGGAAGGATACTTAGATAGTCTTCTACATCATTCAATTGGTTTCATGTCACCTCCACCCCTTCTAGATACTTCATTTGCTTCATCTTTCCAATCGGGTCTACGAGGAGACTTTGCAAGGGTTTTGAGATGATTTTGGGTCTTAACCTTTGTTAATAAAGGTTTTACATTGGAAAATCCTCAAAATTCCATTGAGGGATCCTCAAGTACCCTCCCTAACTTTTCTAATCACCTCAAGGTCCCATGCAAAGTCTTGGAAAAGATCCAAACATTCAAACATAGCCACTTATACCTCTTTCATGCATTATGTGAGGGTTTTGGTTCATTCCAAGAAAAAAATGGATACTTGATGAATTCCCCTACAAGTTTAAGGTTGAAAAACTTATTGTGATGTTCAATAAACATGTTATAACTAGTATATTATGTTAATTTAGCTCAAAACATGAAATGACTCCTTCAAGTGTTAGGCTTCACATTAGGTATAACTTTCAACTTCATTACTCAAGCTCTTTGTGACCTTTCAAACCTCTAAGATAGTCTAAAAACTTCATTTTTACCTCAAATTTAGTGATCCAAATCATTATAATGATCCACCAAAGGCTAGAAAGAGGAGTGACCTTCCATTTTGAGCTTGGCTTGCATGTTGCTTTATTAGGTCTACTTGTAGACCTTCTTGTCCAAGTCACCCTATTTGGTTTCCAAACTTATCACAAGTTTTATCATGTTTTCATGGATTTTTCCTATCTATAAAAACCTTAATTTAGTCTCTTTATTCCTTTTGGTTCATTATTTCACCCATTTCTTCAAGGTTGTAGGGGTTGTGCAAGGTGAAAATTGCCCTACTTCTGAGATAAAATAGGGGTATGTTCCCCTTTATATTCCTAAAACTAAATAATTGGAGGTGATTTATAAACTACCAAGGGTTTTTTTACCAAAAATCATCCCTCAACTCCAATTTTAGATTCCCAACTAACACCATTTCCAAGGCAGACTTTCCTTAGGCAGACAGTATTTCTTGGTTTAAGGATTGTCTATGTTTGCATCATTATTGGGACCTTTTCCATGTTCAAAATATGTTTTTATAGGTTTATATGTGTTTTAATATCCATTTCATAGTGTCTTAATCTCTTATTCAACACCTTGGACTCTTAAAACACCCATATGTTCTTGCAAACACAAAACTAGGGTCTTCAATTGCTTAGACTGAGATAGTCATCTTAATCTTCTACTATATATGTTTATAGCTTGGTTATGGGTATTAAATAGGTATTTAATGATGATTTAAAACCTTTTTTAATATTTTATATTTATTATTCCTTGGTATCACCATCTTCTCAACCTAAAAGTGGCTTGAAACCTATTTAAAATCCATTGTTCCACTCCACTACCTATCTCAGTCTGTACAGGCCTGTGGGTGATGATTTACTTGATATCCATTTAATAAAGTTAACTTGACTTCTATATTTCATGATATGGTGAATCCAAACTTCCTTCAACACCTTGACCTCTCAAAAAACTCTTCATGCCTTTGAATTCACAGTCTGAGTGTCATCTGCTTGACTGTACCTTGTTTGTCTAGGATTCTTGTAGGTATGAAAGCATGGTTATGCCTCAAATACAATGTGATTACCTCATATGAGCCTCAAAGAATCATAATATACTTATTTTATACATTTTTGACTACCTTTTTTGTGATAAGCCTCATCAAACACCATCTTTTCACTCACCATATGTTGACTAAGATAGACTTTGTTGTAGGTGTGAGCTTATCTATCTAGGCATTGGTCATGATATGGTGAGGACCTCTTGAACCCTTCCTATTTCACAAGAACACTTTATATACCTTTAATCACATTGAAAGTATTAATATACTATCAAAACTCCTTGCTTATGTCACTTTCCTATTATGACTGATACACCTCTGTGTTGGCCCTACCTCAATGTACGGACTAAGGGTATGAAGAAGGAAACAAGATCATACACTCTCCCTTTTTGATGATTTTTTATGCCATGGATGTCACTTTGAGATTTTTAAATCATTTAAACCTAGATGCATGATCTAATACCAATCTTTAAAATAAAATTTGATCAATACTTCAAACCCCTATAGATATCATTGATAATATTCAATGTATTCATAGGCATTTTTGAGAATCCAAAATACCACCTTCCCAGCACCATTTTTCTTTCAAGTTTGGCAAGGGCCTAGTCCATGCCAAGGGATACAATACCAAACCATTAGGAGTTTTGGAAGGTCCCTGAGTTATGATATATACTATTTCAAAAAAGCTTAAGGACCTCTATTTTCAACTTTTAGGGACAAGAGGCATGAGTATAGATATTTGAACTTCACTTATGTTTCCATAATCTCTTTGCCAAATTAGACCTTACAAGGGGTTTTTTAAACATTCTATCATGCCCTCATACATCTCCAAGCAATAATATGATTCTCCAACATTTCAAAACCTTCAAAATACCTCTACATAATCTATTCAGGCCACATGTAGGTAGTGAATACAAGAGAGGCATGGAGCATTACTATGAACACCTCTATGAAAATCCGATCAACTCAACTTCTCAAAAGTCACTCCAAATGTATCCAAGAAGTTGAAAACATAATCAATGATACTGTCAAAACATAATGTTATCATGGAGCCCCCTGTAGGTGCATCTTTCTTAAATATGTAGATAGTAAAGGAAAATAGTGAACAAGGTGCATCATTTAAGCCTCATAGTCCCTTATTTGGTAATCAATTACAAGCCTATGACTTCAAACATATGAGTCACATTCCATTCCTCCATCTTAACATTAAAACCTTCATTCAAGGCACCTATAGGGGCACATTCTTGAGTATAGAGCAATGGTGGTGAAATTAGACCAAAACAAGCTTAGGAAGAAGCTTCTTGAACTATTGAGACTTCAAAAATCAAGATATTAGTGTAAAAACAATTTATAAGCCCTAAAAAACACATGTAATAACCTCACCTATCAAATCAAATCAAAAGCTTCTGAAACTAGCTCAAAACGGGACCCCCTTTAGATGGAGATGCATAAGAAGTTACCTGGAGTGTTAAATATGGTTCATAAAGGAGAAGTCACAAAAATGAAACTTCCTACTATTAAAATTATATTAATATCCACCCCTAAGAGCATTCCTCCCAACTCAAACTATATGGCCCATACCAAGTGTTTGAAATTAACCCTTCTAGGCTTGCAAGGAAAAAATGGAATAAAAAGGAGTTTCAACAAAAAAATCGATGAACTTATTGCACACTGAGTGTTTAAATTAGCTTAAGGAGATGAAGAGATACTTTTCCCATGTTTTTAGCTAATGGTGAACTCAAGAAGTTTGTGCAAGTGCCCAAAAGGGCCTAAAATCATGGAAAACTCTTTCTTTCTGCATATAAATGTTACTTGGACTAACCACGGATATATCCTAACATCCCCTAACATCCTCCACATTTAAAATCACCTTTTAGACAAGTATGCCTCCTTATAAGTTCGTATAAGCCATTAAAAGGCTAAAAATATGGATAAATGACCCCTTTTGCACATTAGACATAGCAAAATGACAAATTAATTACTTGTAAATACATTGAAACATGTCAAAAACCATCTTAGGACATATTTTACATAAAATGGACCTTTGACCAAGTTTGACTAGGATTGACCAACTTTGACTTTGGTTGACTAGGCCATTTCAAGAGGGATGAGCTTAGACAAGGACTAAGACAAGGCCAAGTAAGATGATAGACTAACATGACACCTTTTAGGAAACATGGAAACCTTTTTCAAAATTTTAAAATATTAGGGGTTGACCCCATTTAACTAGAAGTCAAATTTGGGCAATAGGTATACTGGTAACATGAGTGGAGGGTTGTGTCAGAGGTGTAATCAAACTCTACATTCACTTTATTCTTATCAATTACTGCTCAAGAATATATGAAATCAATTTTTCATCTTATTCCATCTCTATTTCTATTGAGGCCTCAGGAGGTTAACGTCCCTTTCTTAGTGCATTTCTTCTAGCAATCATTTCATATAATTTTTTTGCAAGAAAAAGATATTTTATTTAAAATGAATTAGATTGATATTTATGTAATTGTTTGAAATAAATATAGGACAAAGCTCAAACAATCAAACAACTACTCAAACTAACCTCATATGCTTCAAGGGAGAGTGCATTAACAAACATTATAGGATTGAGAGTAGAAGGAACTAAGGATACTTGCAAATTTGAAATCACTTTGTAGTATAATGTAATAATATAATTACAACAAGAAAATTGAGTATGTTGATTCCATAGAGCATAGTTTAAATCATCTTTGATTCTACTAGAAATAAAACTGCACCAGTCCAACGGTTGAGTGCCTAGAGTACAAAGAATATAAGCCAAAGCCCAAAATAGAATATCGGATGGTCTACCCTATAAAATAATTCTTGCTTAGAAAAATTCAAGAATTCCCAATACGAAAGGTTTTTTAACACATTCAATTTGTATTCCCCTTTTACCTCGGCATTAAGGATTTATAAAAAAATTAACAAGTTAAAACAACAAAATTAAAACTATTCAAAAATCAGCAATTATAAATTTTATAATACATATCATCCACTTGTAGTGATTAATAGGACTCTAAATATTTTTTATCATCATCTTTCAACAAGGCCTTTATGGTGACCAAGTCCCCATCTTTGTAAGGTAGACATATCAGTCTCTCAATATCCTCTAGACAGATTCCAAATGAAACATTTTAGGAGACCAATTTGATGTGAAATGTGGAAGAAGAAGGATCAAAGGTTTACAAGAGACCATTAAGCAAAGGAATATCTTTGTCATACTAGGGCATGAAGATAATTCCATTGAAATTTCAAGGCTCCACCCAATCATTGTATGTGTCTTGTTGCTACAGAAGCCTTTGAATGATAGTGCACATCAAATTCGATAAAGTGAGATTGGGGATTCTGATTAGCCTGTGCCAATGCCACAAGAGGTCTAAGAGATGGAAGTCATGGAGTAAAAAAGGGTTTTGTAAGTCATGTAAAAGAGGAAAAAAAATTAAAATGGGAAAAGAGGCAAAAATGGCAAAATGTGCAAAATGAGGTGCATTTCAAATATTTACAGGCCTTCAGGTTAAAAAGTGTGACCACCCTTATAATGTGGGCATTAACTAGAGACACCTGTGTCATAGCTGAGAGGCCACATTAGCATTGGTTAAAAGCCTTCATCTACATATATGTATGTCTATATAGGTGCCCACATATAATGCATAGGTACTCGCATCCATCTGGTTCACACAGGTGCCCATCTAGTTTACATAAGCATTCATCTAGATCAATAGGTGTTTGCCTAGTTTGCATAGGTATTTATCAAGTACACATAGGTGTTCATCTTATCCATATATTCATTCACCTAGTTTGCAATGTATAGGCATCCATATACATTAGGTAAAGTCACCTACTTACAATTATTTCAATGTGCATCTATTTTTATGTAGGCATTTGTCATTTATATGGAATAACATGCACTTATGCACTACCATCATTGACCAATATTACTCATGTGACTATGTTTCTTAGCATTCATCCATGGTTGCATGCTTTGTGTGATTCACTGCCTAGAATCATGTTATTTGCCTTTGTAACGATACAGCTTCCAACTTAATTCACCACCATTGTGAATCAGATTCACCTCAAGACCTCCATGGATTTTTCTATAGGGCCCACTAAAATGAACCCTAGTAAATAGGAGGATTAGGTTATCATAAAATATCAATCTCTCATAAAGTAACATGACTATCCCAACCCTAATCTATCTACACTCCATAGTAAATACACTTAGTGATAAAGATGCACCAACAAGTCCTATAAGATAAATAAACAAAAACTAAAAAGTATAGGTGTATATAATTGCTTCATTCAAATATTCATAATTATTTTCATCGCCTGCATTAAAAATTATCATATTAATAGCCCATCATATCAGGTCAATATTTTATTCCCTTACAATAATAAAAATAAATATTTATTTTGATGCCTCTCTAATCTCTTCATGCTACTCTCATTGAGGATTTTGGAGTGGTAAGGAGTAGGTGTTGGTGTTGGTGTTGGTGTTGGTGTTGGTGTTGGTGTTGGTGTTGGTGTTGGTGTTGGTGTTGGTGTTGGTGTTGGTGTTGGTGTTGGTGCAAGGTGGCCTTGCATAGATGTATAATAGAGGAGCTCTATGTGAATGGTGATGAGTTATCTTTAAATATGTTTAACTTACCTCTACATGACATAGATGGATCTGATGTACCCTATATCTTTGAGCCATGCCTTCACCTCATATACCAAGGAATGCACCACATATTTTCACCTTTGTGGTGCTAAATCATTAATAATTTTGGTCACATTTCTCACTCCGAATATCCAGTGAACATTGACAAACTTATGAGGCTCTTCTAGTGGAAAATACAACACAAACATGCAATCCAATGTGAATTTACTTATAAATTTGGATACCCCACATGGATATTAAAGTAAGATTATTTTAAAAAGACTAAAAATGTCAAAATACTATCAAATATCAACACCTAACTTTTTCCCTTTAACATTACATAAAATACATGATATCAAATAAAAATTCAAATATTACCTTGAATTTACATTCTTTTAAAACTAAATCTTCCTCTTGTCTATGATTGGGCTTGAATTTATTTACCTTTCTATCACCTTTATTATGTCAGAGGCATTTTCATTGACAAGATGGCTCCACAAATTTATCTATGAATCTATTAGATGCCTTCTCCATAAACACATGACTACCACATGTACACCCATTATAGATACTACATGTTTTCCTAATGTTTTTCTAATTGTTTAGGTAATGACACATAATGTTGGGTAGTACATTGACACTACATTGAATGCTCAGCAACTATATAAACAATTACAATCATAAAATCTTAACATGAAAACATATCTAATTGGTACATGGCATGACCTATATCATCAAAAATTAACTTTAGATTCCCATAAATGAACATAAACACCTTTCTTTCATTAGCATTATGGATGATGCTCAAATGAATCCAGTGGTACACTAGGGTTTTAAGTAATATGTCTAAAGTAAGTTGAGTTCACCAAATGATTTAAATTTTAAGGGATTATATAATGTAAACCCTAGGTTGTTAAAGGGTCTAAATATAGTAAATCATGGGAGAGATATGTAATAAATATAACCACTAATTTATTTAATAATTGACCTAATCTGATATTTCTAAAAATAATAATGAATGACACAAATAAGTACCTTGCTAGAAACTAACTGAGATATATGATTTGAGGGTTGAAAACTGGTATATAAGTTGATCTAAATGTCGTGAAAAGCGTCCAGGTGCCATAAATCCTCTTGAATAGTAGTGTGGTACTTTAGATAGTAGTGTATCATGTTAATTTCCTCCTTTTTAGTGCTAATGTCCTTGTACAGGGACTAATTTAAACTTCTCAGAGTAGTTATGTATAAATATTATAGGCTTGTTCCTATGTGGATGAAACCTTATTCACTATATATGACCTATTTTGGATTGATTTTGTATGCAAACCCTATATCTCGATGTTGTTAGGGTATTTGAGAATCATAAGTAACAAGAGTGTGATGTTATTTGGGTAAGTTGTACATTCTCAACACCCCACTATGTTGAGAGTTGCCTACATACCAATGCCTTAAGAAGGGATCAAGCCTGATGTAGTTCTCCCAATCTATGTGTTGGTGCAAGTGCAAGTGAGTGTTATTATTAGTGTTGACTTGAGTACTTTGAATGAGGCTTGAGAGTGGAAATCTATGTATTATGAGATTAAGGTGGTTATAGATGACTGTATGCATAAGTATGGTAGAATAGGGATTAATAACCTTGATTTAGCACTTGTTCTAAGCTTGTTTATGTACTTTGCATTTTATTTCCATCTAGTAGATAAAGGGATAAAATTCATGTATATTTATTGATTTGATGCTTGTGTAGAGTGTGAAATAGGTATAGGATAACCCTAGGTGTCTTAGGAATTGAAAATATATCCATTGGGGTTGAAATTAGGCAAGGGACACTAGTGTGGTCCCTTGGTCACTAGAATGGTGCACTAGTGTCCAAAAAACCACACTAGTGTCCAGGTGGCAGAACATGGAGCATTAGGGGCCAAGATCCCCTTGAGAAGGTATGGGACTAATTTTGGTATGTTTAAGATGTGTAATACCTGCATAAAAGTTGGATAAGGGTTGAAAGAGGCCCTAAGATAGGTCTAGGGCTAATCTAGGGATGGGTGGTCTCAAATGACACTCATTACACTCAAGTGACATTTTATATGACTATAATTTGCCCCTTTTATTCTACAAATGTATCAAAGTAAAATGACTAGGATAAAGGAAAAAGAAGTGTAAGTCTACTTACCTGATAGGTGAAGCCCATGAATCTGGGTCTGAGCTTACAAATCATGTTCCATTGCATGTCTTGTAAATGAAACATGTATGAATCATTACTTACTTAAGGAGCATCAAAATCAAAGAAACAACTAATAAAATAGATAAGAGAGAGAGGAAAGGAATGAATACACCTTGTTAGATATGTGAACTAATGCAAAAAACTGATGATGTCATGTATGTAACAATGATCAAATTAGTAAATAGCTTGGACTGAGCTAATAGCTTTCTCAATCCCCATGTGTGGATGGCTCAGAACTCGATCTGGTTTTGATTCCATCATTTCCCACTCTTGATTGGTGGATCTTACACTATGAATAATTTGGATTGGATTGATGGATTGTCCAACCCTCTTACGTAAGTGGCTCAAAAACTCATGTAGGCTATTATTCCATCATTGCCTACCCATTTTTATTAGATTCATTTATTAATTAAATTATATGTTATAACTAAAATTGTGTATGATGGTTTTGGGGCCACTCAGAAACTTTAAAATGTAAAACAGCCAAGGGGCCTCTCTAGTACTCAAGAATGTAGCTCAAGGACTATGCATAAATTCTAACTACTATAGATGGAATAAGGCATCAATCTGGTGTGAAACCTGGTTAAAATGGTGTCTAAAGTATACCATGGGGAGAATGACATGAAGTTTTCATTCCATCTAAGATGAGCTGGTGCAAAACTGATCATGTGGAAATAATGTGTCATGTATATGCCCCCAATTATGATATATATGCATATGGATTTTGGATTGAGTTTTAGTAATCTATGTTTGTGTATATATAAAAATAAAATAAGAGTGATCATGTTACACATGATGCCCCCAATATGAGCAAACTTGGTATGAATATGTGAAAAATTAAGCATAAAATGATCAAATATGATAACATGTGACTGAAACTATGTAAATTTGGATTGTAACTATTGTGTTCTTATATCAAATCTATATTTTCCTATTTTTGGGGTTCTTGGATAGTATCCTAGTTCCTTGGATAATAACACACTGCATTAGTGTCCTCTGTGTCATGCTAGTGTCCTTTATGTTATTTTTATACCAAACTGAATTTGATCTATATCTGACTATTTTTCACTATGTATTCCTAATTATAAGCTTTACAATTATGTGTCACCATGTTTAAAATTATATTTTGAGTGCACTCAAATGACCTGATCTTTATGACAAACCCATGTGAATTTCCCCTCTTTTAAGGGGATTTATTATACCTATGCAATAATTGTCCTCAAAATAAAATATCTACATGATGTGTGTTAGCCTAAGCATATATGATATATACATAATAAACAAATATAATGTGTATACATGACACTGTAATGTATGATGTGTGTTTGACTAGCATTCATAAGGTTGTCAAGATAGATATAATAATGTAAGCATATGTATGAACTACATAATCTGAGTAAGTACCTAGGGGGATGAGGCATGATGTCCATCAAGGCACCCAAGGAATAAGGGGAGATGCACAATGTCCCTCATGGCATTTATAAATGAGTGTAAGTGTAATAAGTAAGAGACAAGTGTCATGGCCATGATGCATACAAGAAATAATACATAAAACACACATGAGGCATGCAAATTAGGCTAAGGGTATATAATACAAGGTACATAGGCATATGTCACTAAATCTGAGAGATCGGTACATAAAATGACATGTTTAAATGTCCACATACATAAACAATATGAAGGTTTGCTTAGACCCACATGGAATGACATGTTAAAATATATGCATACATAATTTATAAATCACACACAAGGACATGGGCACATGTCCAAAGCATACATGTAATGAAAGGAAATGGCATAGATCCATATAAAAATGGCAAACTCAAATGCCCTTGAAAATATGTAGAATTAAAGAGACACAATCATTTCTAAACTAGGAAAACTAAAAATGAAAGTATGCATGAACATATGGTAAAAATACGTATAAGAACAAAGATATACATAATTGAGTATATAATAGTAGTAGTCAGTAAAATATATAAGTAGTATAGGATGATCAATATCAAGATATTATAAATGTTAAATCAGTGATATAGAGTATAAAAATATATAACCTCGCAAACTATAATTTGTCTTGTGATGCCCCTAATGGGCAAATGTATCAATGTTAAATTTGTGTAGCTATGTATGTGCTCCCAGTGGGTAGATAGTAATAACTCTAAATCTATGTAGAGTACCTGAGTCCTATAAAAATCTAAAAACACTTGACAAGAACAAGTGAAGCATGTATATATGATAAAACCAACTATACTAAGATAACTATCATATGTAGTCCCTGACAAGTATAAAGAATGTAAACATCAATATGAAAACAATCTAAATTTTGTGTTTTTGAGTAATATTTGAAATTTTTTGTCTTTTAAACATATTACATTATTTTTTATTTTCTGAGTATATAAGATATGTACAATAAATCATTAAAATGAAACTATATACAAGTAACAAGGTAAGAGAATATGTATGATAGTAATGTGTAAGTATATATGAGTATGTACAAATGCAAATTAGTGCCTCTAGAGACCTAAGAGAACATATAGGGGATGTGGATAGTCAAATGTTAGATCTGGTGGGAGATCATCTAATGTTGGATATTGAATCTATCCAAACTTGAATAAATCATCATCACTATGACAATCATACCATGTTATTGGTAAAAGTATCGCCCTATCTTTGGCATTAGTCTAGATTATATGCATTCAAATGAAATGTTGCTCTACTATATAAGAATCCTCCCATGTGGTCCTAGGGTAAATCACATTGGACCATGGGGTATCTTTCTCATTTATGTCATCATGTAGAATTCAAATTATGTGTCCCTCATGATTTAATGTCAAACATTTGTCTATTTGATCAACTTTGGCATCCATTGCCTGTAACCATGTACTACCAAGTATAACCTATATATGAGTGCTAATGTTCATGACAAAAAGAAGTGTGTTGAACACCTTAGTGCCACATGTAACTAGTAGTGATATATATCCCAAGGAGTCTTGGTAATTTATATCATGTGGTATCTCAATCTCTTGATGTCTTATGTGTTGTATAAATGCCAAACTGCAAGTATTAGGATCAAAATCATCATTGATAACAATGTTAGGGATGTATTAGTCCTCGATAAAAACTTGAATAGTCAATGGATCATTCCTTGAATGTTTATGTTATTGAATAGTCCATTTTGGTGTTTGTACTAGTGGAGGTAGAGGTTGTGTAATCTGAATAGTGCTCTAATCCTTAAATGTAATCATTTTATTTTTTAGTGTTGAGCATGTATCTATATCATGTTTAGTGATCTTGTGAAAATGAAAAAATGGTCTATCATCCTACAATGATAATCTACTAATGGATCTATGGTAAACTATGGGTAATACCATCAATCCTCTATCAAGTAACATCTATAACATATTTTGTGGTCTATCAAATACACTGGCTATATGAATCTAAATAACTAGGTAAATGTCTATAGATGTGAATAAATATACTAAATGTATAGAAGAATTTTCCTCTAACTACAAGTGAGTGTCTTTCCCTATATCTTTGAAATTATGAAATGGTGGTGATGCCTATGAAGTTAAAGGCATAAGTGCTTTAGAATCATCTTTGTACTCTCTGAGGCTTACTACTGTGAAGCTCAATCCACACAAATAATAATCAATGTCTTTTGGTGTTAGATCATCCTCTATGGTGGCTTGGGAATATGTATCTAAATTTTTAATGTATACTTCCTTTGAATTAAAAAGTAATGATAAATGTGTTGTGAGAATCCCATCATCTATCGTGGCTTGGGATAACTATGTTGTAGAAGTGCCATTCATCATTATGGGTGAAGGTAATTATGTTATAATAAGTTATGAAATAGATATAGGAATAATGGTGCTAGATTAAATATCCTAATATGTATGCATCTACTCTATCATAGTCTTATGAGTTGGGGACTCTCTGAGAACATGAGGTCTCCCATATAAATATGTACTCTAAGTGGTAGGTTTGTGACTCTACAATATTTAAATGCTTGGTTATTAATTGGACAAGTGTATAAGTATATGTCATGTAAAAATTTGATGCATTTATGAAATGTATATGGTACAACCTCCATGGTATGTATCCAAGGTCTCCCAAGTAATAAATTGTAATGCAAATGATTAGGCATCACTTGAAACTATGTGGATAGGGTTTTTGTCCCAACTATGATATCTAATGTAATAGTACCCAATGCATGTTGAGGAATTTCATAAAAGCTTATAACACTATTATATGTCTTTTGAATGGATGATATGTCAATCATCAAAGTTTGTAGGAATGTGAGGTTTCATATGTCAAGTCTTGAACCATTATCAATTACAACTCATTTAATGGTGGTGGTTTTGATTTGTGCCTAAATGAAGAGTGGGAGATTCTAATCAATAATTGAATGTGAGAGTAAATCCTCATTATAAAAATATATAACATCCTCAATGTCCTTGATAGTGTTTATGATAGATGCAAAATAAGTTGTGTTTGTATCATGAGGCAAAGATGTATGATTGAGTGTTTGAAAAAGAATATCTTTAAAAATAGTTAACTTTTCGAGTAATTCCAATATAGATATCTTAACTTGTGTATTTCTCAACTTATCCATAATATCATATGCTTTATGTTGATCCTTAGATCCTATGGAATATTTTGGGGATGAGGAGGGATTATTGGATTAGGTTGTTCCTATATAGGCTGAGGAGGCACCCGATTTCATTCAATAATATCTCAAATTGCAAGGTGTACTATTTATTGAGGGGAGTAGTAGAGGTGGGATGTGAGCAAAGATAGTCAACGTGTCTAGGTCGAGGAGGAATAATCAGATTCATATGAGCTCTTTTTCATCAATTAGTGACTGAAGGTAAATCAAACTTGGCCATGAAAAAATTTTCTCCATAGAAGGGGGCTCAAGGTGAGGTGGACCAATGTATGAAAAAAGCTAAGTTCTAACATGATCCATGAGAGGAATGACATATATGTACATCATTATACAAATGATATTTAATAGGCATGCAAGACAAACCACAAGAATTTGTATCAAAAATTATAAAATGGCATCCATCATGATAATCATGATGAAAGGATACAAACTAAAAACTAAGCAAATGTTATAAATAGCAAGGGAAACCCTAGCAGTACACTAGGATTTAAAGAAATATTTTTGAATTTGGGTTCACCAAATGATTTAAATTTTAATGGATTATGAAATGTAAAACCTAGGTTGTTAAAGGGTCTAATTATAGTAAATTAGGGGATATATATGCAATAAATATAGCCATTAATTTGTGAAATAAATGACCTAATATGATATTTCTAAAAATAGTAATGAATGACATAAATAAGTACTTAGCTAGAAACTAACTAAGATGGATGATATAGGGGTTGAAAAATAGTGTATAAGCTAATATAAGTGTCATGAATAGGATCTAAGTGTCAAAAATACTCCTAAATGGTAGTATGGTACCTTGGATAGTAGTGCATCATGCTAGTGTCCTCGTGTTCAACATTACTTTCCTTGTGCAGGGACCAATGTGAACTTTTGGGAGCAGCTATGTCTGAGTTTGATAGTCCTATTCCTATGCGAAAAAACCAATTTCATTATCTATGACCTATTTTGGACTGATTTTATATACAAACCCTAGATCTTCATATTATTATGGTATTTAAGAAGCACAAGTATCAAAAGTGTGATGTTAGTTGGGTAGGTTGGACATCTTCAACACCCCACTATGTTGAGATTTTCCTACATACTAATACCTTGAGAGGGGATCAATCCTGATGTAGTTTTCCCAATCTAAGTGTTGGTTCAAGTACAAGTGAGTTCTAGTATGAGTGTCAAATTAAGTGATTTGACTGAGGATTGAGACTAGAAATCTATATAATATGAGCTTAGGGTATTTGTAGATGATTGTATATAGAAGTAGGGCAGAATAAGGATCAATAACCTTGAATTTGCACAAATTTTTCTAAGCTTATTTGTGTATTTTACATCTAATTTTTATCTAGTGGATAAAGGGATAAAATTCATGTATATATATTGATTTGGTGCTTGTACAGAGTGTGAAATAGGTCTAAGCTAAACCTAGGTGTCTTAGGAGTTGAAAATATATTTGTTGGAGTTGAAACTAGGCAAGGGACATTAACATGTTCCCTTGGTCACATTTGTAGTGTGCTAGTGTCCAAAGAATGATTCTAGTGTCCAGGTGGTATAACTTGGGGCACTAGGGGGCTGGATCCCTAGGGTAAGGTATGGGGCTGATTTTGGGATGTCTAGGGATGTGGAATACCCACATGAAAGTTGGATAAGAGTCGAAAGAGGCCCTAAGATAGGTCTAGGTCAAAGCAAGGGAAGGGTGCTCTCAAATGACACTCATTGCACTCAAGTGACATTTTATATGACTAAAACCTCATTTTCCACCACTTTCTCATTATAACGCTTCAGTTGCACATCATAAACTAGCAACATTAATAATGTTTCATGTTTAACACCATTTCACACCTACATGATGCATATTCCCTATATGTCCCCCTCTAATTGCCACACTCCATTTGTATTCATACCCCTACAAATTAAGCAAACATCATAACTCATCTTACTTAAAATTTAGATGAAGATTTTGGATTAAAATAATTTATTATTATAAAAATTTCTCCTAAGATTGGTCTTGATCTTAGGGGTATGTGGTTTGTCATATTTATAAACCCACATGGAATAGACACCATTAATGAATATATAATACTTGTTTTCCTCTTATCATATGGTTTTTATATCACATAATTTCCCACTATTAAATTTAATGAAGTGAATCCTTTAGTTGGTGCCATACCTGAATGTGCATATCCATAAGCAATCTAAATCAAAGCCACACCCAAAATCACTAATAACATCTTGACCATTAATTATTTCAAAGTATGCAACTAAATTTTGTCTATGTATGAGTTTATAGTGTTAAAAAACTTAGAAAATATTAGTGTTACAATACATTAGCCAACACTTGCATACCAAAAAAACATAGACAATTTAGAATTCTCACTAGTAGTCAATGTCAATGGTTATGGTGAATTTTCATTTAGTCTACATTGAGGGAGAAGTTGCACCATTCTCATTTATATACTATGGCATGTTTCAAGAAACCTAAAACACATAATAAAAACATATTGCAAATGATATAAAAAATATGGATGGAATGTTAATTAATCAAGACACATATACTACAGAATGGAGCATTTCATGAAAGAATTTGGAATGTTGTGTTGGGAGATGATTATTAAGAGTGGGCTAAGAGTTGTGTAGCATAACACCTGGGCTTTCACTTTCCTTATGTTTTGACAAGTTTCAATGATTTTGAAGAGTTTACTCTCTACACTTCACCTTATTTTGCCATTATAAAAACTAAGCTTTTCCACATTCAATGGTTACTCCACATTTAATGAACTTAACTATGTCTAATTCATTATTAAGGTGGAGAGTCAATGTCAAACTTACTTGCCACATATGTATTTAATGAATAATCTTCTTAGTTTCCTCATCTTGGGTCTTTAAGAATATTAATCCAATCTCATTTTTGTTATTATTATTATTATTATTATTATTATTATTATTATTATTATTATTATTATTATTATTATTATATACTTAGTTATATAATATTTATAAAATATAATATTAATAATATATATATATATATATTTGGCTAGGTAAAAAAAATTATCAGAGCATGAATCAGTCTGGGACCCAATCAAGATCCCAGATCTCCAAGTGATTTATAAGCCACATGTATACCACATGTATACCATATATTATCATATATGATATCCAATAGCTTGTGAATACCACCAACAACCACAACCAACCCAAGGAGTACTAATAATGGCCACAACCAGCCTCATATATATTTATTAATATTTGAATGTGGGTGGGGATTGAAACAACCAAGCCACATTTACCAACTCACCCATATCTCATTGGATTAATAATATATTATATTATTATACATTTTTTTTATTATAATGGAGGAGGTGAGGTTTTCAGCTTTTGAAACAAAAAATTTGGTTGGCAAGGCTTTGGCTAGTAAATATTTTCCTACTGAGACTTTGAATGATGTAGGGCTTAAGAAGATAAAGGGTATGAAGGATAATGTGCCTAAGCACTCTTGGGTATACCTTATTTTGGGGATGGGTGATTTAGAGGCCACTACTATTCAAAATCTTAAACTTGTTATGGAGAAGAATGAAGTGTTCTTAGACATTCCAAATACCATTATCGATCGTAATAAAGATTCATTAGAGAATTATCTATTGGTGCACTTCTATGGGCATAAATGAAGAATTGATGTCTTTATAGAATGGGTTGCTAGGAATTTTAAATCCATCAGACATGTTGATGTGGTTTCTATGGAAAAAAATTATTTCTTGGTCCCCTTCTCTTCATTGGAAAATAATTTTTATCCCTTAGTAAATGGAAGCTTGGGTTGAACCTTGATAGTGATTCTCTAATGTAAATCCCTATATGGGTTACATTACCAAGACTCCCCTTATAATTTTGGTAAGAGAAGGTTCCTCTTGGTATTGTTTGAGCCCTTGAATAACTGATGTATATTGACATGGTTACAAATTCCAAAAGGAGATTGTTTAGATATAAGTTCAATGTCTATGTTTAAATGAATAAACTAGATCTATTAAGTATCCAAATAAAATTTAAAAAAATTAAATTGGACCTAAAAGATCGTTTATGAATGGGACAAGGTTATTTGTAAAGGATGTGATTCAGTAGGTCATGACAAAAGTAACAACCTACTTCTTCAAAAATAATTATAAAAAAATGTGATTAAGAAGTTGACTAGTGGGCCCAATGAAACTTAGGAGAAGCTTCAACTGAAATAAACTCCCTCTTTTATTCCCCTTATGATTAAGGATAATTCTAGTTCAGGACCATTAGAACCTAGTTTTTAAAGACATCCTGAAGGTCCCATTGTGAACAAGATAGTTTTACGAAATTCTAAAGGGGTGAATCTCACCCCTAGATCTCTGATTAAATATTTAGAACTTGATAATTCACTTTTATTTAAACCTCTAAAGATCCTTTGCTTAGAATATAAAGTTAAAATGATTTTACCCACAAAATCTAGGTCCCCTTCTGATTCTTGGAAACCCAAAGTGGAGAACTTTTTGGTTGGAAAGAAGTCATCAGGCTCCCCTAGGGAATCCATCAGGACTCCCTCCCCTGAGAAGAAGGTTAGAAATTTCCAAGGTCTCAACTCTCATTTGAGAATGCCTCTTAGTAAAATATTTTCTAGCAATATCAATATCCCCCAGATTGGTGTTAGTAACTCTAAAGTTATCAAGGGAAATCCTCTAAATTAGGAAGATAAATGGACAGAGATCAAAAATATAAAGAAAGAAAAGAAAAAAGTGGCCATTGGCACCAATACAAGATGAATTAAAACTAAAAATAGTAAGTTTTGGGATTATTTTCTTTTACACAGACATAAGTTTCCCTAGGAATACACCTAAGTGATAAGAATCCAACATGCTACCACGTTGGCATTTCACGCAAGAAAAAGTTCTCACGTGCTCACTCGAAGCACATAGTGAAGGACTAGTTCTCATTGGTTTTATCATGAGAGGGTATGTTTTTCTAACTACTTAGACAAGGGAACTCAAACACATACACCTTACTAAACTCATTCTACAATCCATATCTAACTTATCATATATTCATTGCTCAATGATAAAAAACAAAAACATGGCATAAATGATAACTATCAACCTTAATTCATTTATCTGAACAATGACATAAATGATAACTAACACCATTAACTGATAGTTAGCTAAATAATAGTATTAAGTCAACACAAGCTTCATTCATCATATTCATAAGTGATCTCTAAAGAATACATAGTTCCAGAGTTACAATATAACTAACTCATATAAACTCTATCAGTAACGTATAATTGAAAAACAACATTACAAAGTACATCGTATGGGTATTTATAATTGGTTTTCCCTAAAAAATCAGTTACAAAAGTAAATACACTCAAGGTGACTCACCAATAATCATCAATACATTTGAGTCATGGAAGCCATTTACATTACGTTCCTAAGGACCTAGGCCTTTTTATCCCTATATTCTCTCTTCAATGTTGGATCCTCATCATTAAGTGCCTATATTCCTATGGTCTAGTGTTAAAATCACACTTGAATTATTATCTTTCATCCCTATGAATCACTGCATAATATTTCTCTACTTTCTATGTGTTCCCCAAGTCTTTTGCTAAGTTTTGAGTCCTTCATTCTTGGGTTCTCCATTTAACATGCACATTTATTCCATAAGTATTGATCCTTTCACGCCATGGACTCTCGTGCCATGGTCTTCCATGCCATGCCTTTCTATGCCTATTATTCCTAAAAATTACTTATCTAAAATTAGGGCCCAACATCACCCCATACTAAGCCATTAGTCTATCCCAGACTAAGCATTATTCTCAAACTCTAAAAACTCTGGTCCTATCTACTCAATTGGATTTTTGATGCTTCCCAATAGTTTAAGGCATTCTAAATCTTGGATGTTATTTCTTCTACCATCGCTTTAAGTTTCTTGATATCCTTAGGCTATTTTATATATTTGCCTACTTTATTCACCAAATGCTCAAGGGATGTCGAAGTATCCTTATGAATGCCTTCAAGTGAATTTATCTTGGTGATAACCTATCCTTAGAGTAATACAAAGTTTGTGTTTATTTCTTGAATGTGAGTGTTTATTATGTTCTCCATAGCCTCCACATCCTCGAATGCTTTGGTGCACTCTATGTGGTCTTTTATTAACAAGGTTTTATCTACCAACTATTATTGTTGAAGCTTTTTTGCATGGATCTTAGATTCTAAAATTTTGTTGGGCCATACTAGCTTTTCAAAAAACCCATCCAAATTAGGAATGGTGTCTCCAACTCTATGCAATAAACTTGTTCATACCTCTATTGCTTCCATGAATTACTTTGTTACCCAAGTCTATTCATTCTAGAGATCTAGTTGGTCTTTACATCATTTTAGTAAAATCTCTACTAGGGTCTCTAGTTTATCCACTACCTCACTAGAAAGGGGCACCCCATCCACAAGTGTTAGTTATTGGCTCAAAATTGTTTTACAAATGTTCAATGTTTTAACCTTAGTCATCATTTCAATTTCTAATTGGCACTTGAGCTCAATCAATTCTACTTCAAGCTTCATTCTTGTGATGACCTTATTTTGATTTAAAAAACCATTTTTGCATGTTTATTTTATGCTCATTGGGCATTATATTTAGATAATGAATTCTTCTTAGTAACCTCATGCACTAATTTTAGAAGTGATGCACTACCCTGTGTCATATTAAACTATCAGGGATCTACCTAAAAGGTATCAAGAAGTGATACCACTTCTAGTTCTAATACTAGGTTATCTGAAGGCATCTAAAAATGGCATTCTTTATTATAAATATCATGGGAGAAAGATAAATCTTATTAAGTCTACTCAGATGTATCCTCTAGTGTAAAATGTGAAAATAAGTACAAGATATTCTCTAGCACTCCCCTCTAATATTAGACACATAGGGTCATGTTTGCATTAGTTTTATCTAGCCTTTGGATGGAGTCATTAATCAATTCTTTCCCCTTAGAGGGATCTCACTTGAATATTTTGATGTCCACATCTTCACTCTGATGGTTGGCCCCAATGTCAAACTCACTCATTCTCAAAGACATGTTAGAATGATCCCTCTCTTCACCCATGATATTTACAATTTCCACTTGTACTTCCTTAATGGTAGTTTCTTCACATATCACCCATAAAGGTGTATTCTTAGATTTTAGGATAACCTATTCTTCTTCTGCAACAACTTATTTTTCGAATGTCTCCTTTAGAATCTCTATTTTATCTTCTAAGTAACCATCTTTAGGTGTCAATGTTTCATGTTCTATAGGAATAGTTTGTGTTTTTAGATATATGGCTTTGGGTTTACCTAATAGGGGAGTCTCTTTGGGTGTTACTTGGGTAGTCCTTTGTTATTTTGAATACTTTGGATAGGAGTTTGTACTAACATCATGCCCTTGATTCTTCTACTTCTTCTTCTCTAGCATTGATGGAGGTTAAATCGTTTATTTCTCACATTTTTTTCTCCCTAATTATTTATTCCTAGGATTCAACATGTAAAAATAATAATGAATTGAATTTTCAACCAAAATCTACTAAACCTTGATGCTAGTTTTATTTGACTCTAGATTTTCCCTATATGCCTTCTTCTCAGGGTATATGTACAAATGGTGGAGGGTGTGATTCTGCACATTAATATTCTTAGCAATAATGTTCAATATTTTTGCATCATAGATTTGGTTGATGGTGTTCATGAAGTATCATGTAGTGAAAGCATATGGTAATTCCAGTCATCTAGACAACTCTCTAGATGGAGGCATCTGGATGTATGCTAAGGAGAAGTGTTACTTCACTATAAAATTTTCTTGGTCCCTAATATGTTTAAGTAAGTCCTTTTGGATGTGCCACTCATTCCTAAAGGCTTTCTTCATCCTGTCATATCATCCCTTTATTTTGATCTTGTGGGATGGAATTATTGAACTAGGGAAAGTAAACCAATAACAAAAGGAAGGTGCCCCATGAAAACTTTTGGTTCAAAATATGTTTGTGATAATCCTATCAATGAAGTAATGTACCCAATTATAATTTAGTCCCATGATAACTTGTTGAGTGACATAAACATGGGCCATATCCACCTATCAATGCCTCCAGCCTTAGTTATGATGATGCACGTGACCACTCTAAAGGTGGGATCTTGGAGACTTATGATATGCATAGCATGGCCTTGTTTTTTATACTCAATCACCAATGTAGTATTTTCGATCTCTTCTTGGTCCTCTAAGTCATAAGCAAGGTATGTGCCTAAGCACTACAACCCTGTGAGTTTGCTTATTTTCTCATGTGTAATCCACAAATAGTACCCAAAAAATTAGAAAGTCTTCATGTACTCTCAAAATCAAAAACTTTACTACTTTAATCGGCTTCCCAAAATATGGAAGATTAAACAATTGGAAGAGTCATACATCATTGAGAGTTTTGAAAATACTCAAGTCATATACCAACTCATTCATTGTGTTTTGATACTCTAATTAGTATTTGCATTATAGTTTTACTTTATTTTTAGGTTGGTGATGGTTATAATCAAAAAATTTACAAGTGGGCACATTAAATACCCAATTCTCTGCATGTAACACTACCTTTGGGACTACATTTCATTGACCAATAGTGGGGGTAGAGGGGGTACAATAGCCTTCTTCTTCACCTAGTGTACTATTATAGACTCTATGTCTTCCTTGTCTTGTTATTAAAACCCTTTTGTGCACATGTCAAGTTATTCAAGTACCTCCTCCCTAATCAACATAGGCTAACCACCCACACTCTCCAACTCTTCTTCCTTTGGTATCGTAGGTAAAGGATCACTACATTAGGCCTTTTTATTTGGATTCATCACACTTCAAGGAGACAGAAGCTTGAGGCATAACATTCTAATCCTCCAAAAATAATATGTGGTTATTTTGTTATCTCACTCGACTCTCCCACTTCAACATCCTCTAATGGCAAACATTAACCTTTGAAACCTATAAATTTGTAAAATTATGCATCTTTACACACCCCCCAACACTCTACATGTTTATCACAATTGCTTCACTCTTTAATGCTTAAAAATAGTCTCAAATAGTTAATTCTCACTCATTTATAAACTTGAAAATAACTCTTTCAATAGTTAAACTATACTTCTTTGGATTTGTAATTTCATGAATGTGATAATAGTAAAAATTGAAATGACCTATGTTTAACCTTTTATAGACGTGAGGGGGTAACTCTCATTTACTAACCCACTACCTCTTTCATCAATTCACATAATAAATATTAGTAATGGTATTACCATGATTCATACTTGGCACACTTTCCATTACCATCGCTTTCCTTTCATTAAATGTCTCATCCTATGCTTTTCCTAAAGTACATGACAGCTATAAAGAATTTGAATTTTTTTTATTCCAAAGGTGATAATATTATTTATTTAACTTGAATTAGCTTAATAGTTATGTGTCATATATTATATATCCTTTTCCCCTTACACTTCCACTTACACACCCTTACACTCGTGCGCATTCCCTTTAACCATATCCTTGGTGCTCCATAGATTTTACTTCTTCTACCCTTACCCCACACTAAAAGTTGCTTGTGGTCCTCCACAACATTACAAAGAAATACAAGAACCAAGTATAAATTTTTTTCCCTCAAACTACTCAAGGGTGTGTAACTAGTACCATGCTTTATTGAAAACAAATAAAATACTATACTAACCTAGTGGCATACACCTTATTACTAAAAAAAGGGAAGACTATTGAGAATAGTATGGTCTTAACCAACTACCATTGAAATGGCCAAGAAGGAATTGGAAATCTAATTTCTTTAATTTGAATGCACTAGTGGGATGGATAGTATGAATAATGAAGGGGCCATCCTAGTGTACAAGAAGCTTTTTTGAGTGGCATGTGAACTTAGAGTTATACACTAAAACTTGCATTCTTGGAGTAAAAGTTTTATTCTTGAAATGGAGATCATGTTAGGCCTTCTGTTTGTGCTTTTCTACTCCTTAACTCTAATGTATGAGAAACTAGGTCTCATCCAACAAGAATAGAGCATCTAATGTGCTTTCAAGGATTCTTCATCATTGAGTCAACTAATGCACATAATGTGAAGAGAAGGGATAAGGAATTCAACTAGAAGAACTACTTTGATACTAAATACAATATTTAATCATGTACTCTTATTTAACCATTTATAAGTAGTCTAATATACCCATAACACCACAAACACATGATCATCCGAATCATTGATTCTAATATTAAATATCTTGGTCAATGTATTACCCAAGATCTTGTTTAAATCCTTAGTTGTACTATTATCCTAAGGATTATAAGGTGTAGTTTTATGGTGCATGATCATGAATTCAATTAAGAGCATATAGATGGTCTCGTTAAGGAAATGGGTTCCTCGATTATTAGTCATACTTAATATACATCCAAACCATGTAATTATATTCTCCCAGATGAACCTTATATTAATGAAAGTGGTATAATCCTTCGTTGGTACAACTTCAATCTAGTGAGTAAGATAATTAGTAGCAGTGATAATATAACATGCGCCAGTATACTTCCCTAATTGGTTTGAAGGGGTCAACAAAGTTAACATCCCACTTTCCAAAGGGTTATTGTGATAAGATAGTATAAAATGGCATAGCATTCCTTATGTTCAACTTTCTTGCACATTGGCAAATATCACATTGGCATGCATAAGTTTTAGCATCTTTAAATAAGGTAGGCCACCATAAGCCAGCCAAAAGGACCTTTTTCATTGTAGATTCATTGGCATAGTGTCCTCTGGTAACACCCTCATTAACTTCTCAAATAAACTTATAATGTTCATGATACATGATATAGCATCATAACACTTCATCCTACCAAAGCTTATAAAGGTCCCCTCCTATAAGCTAGAATGACGTTGCTCAAATAGCCAGTTGTTTTTTTCCTTGAGTGCTAATGTGAGTTGGTGTTGAACCCATATTCAAAAAGGTGGAAATATCTTCCAACTCTTTGGGCATGAGCATGACTTAGAAAAGTTGCATGTTAGGTAAGTCATCTTCAATGGCATGTACCAGTTCACTAGATTCAATGTGTAATAGATTATCAATGCCATAATTGGCCTTACCAAGTTTCACCATCTATGAAAATAGGAACTCCTATAATAGTAAAATCCACCAACAAATGTACCCATGCAATACTAGCTTATTTACTAGGTATTTTAGTACCTTGTAGTCTATAAAGAAGATGAATGGAGTGGCCAGAAAGTACTAAAAAAAATTAAGGGCATAAACCATGGATAATGCTTCATGCTCTGTAGTCATGTAGTTTCATTTAACTAGAATAAGATTTTTACATGTAAAATAGATAGGGTTTTTAAGGTTCCCCTCACTAGGTTGAGTGATAATAGCACATATCACCATACCAGAAGCATTGGCATGTACATGAAAAGGCTTCATCCAATCTAGAAACTAGATAGTAAGGGTGTTAATAAGCTTATCCTTGAGTGCAACAAATGCTTGTTGGTGAGCATCGGTTTAGAAAAATTGACCATTTTGTTTCAATAATTCCTCTAGTGGTGCATCAATCTTACCATACCTACAAATGAACTTCATATAATATCTAGTGTATCCTAAGAAGGCATGTACCTATCATTAGGTGGTCAGTGTTAGAAGGTGAAGTATAAAGTAATCTCAATTGGATCCATCAAGAGTCTATCATGGCATATGACATGACCAAGTAAAATGCCAAATAGGGTAGAAAACACACATTTATTTAGATTCAAGGAAATTTGAAGGTACCAGTAGCAGTCAAGCATTAGTTAGAGATTTAAATAATGGTCTCACACTAAACCATAAATAATCTAGTTATCAAGGTAGACTTGAAATAAGTTATGAATAAATTCTTTGAAATCCTTGACTATAATTCAAGAGAACACAATAAGAGCATTTTTAACCCAAATGGCATTACATTATAAGCAAATGATCCCCACTCAATTGTAAATTTGGTATGTGGCTTATCATCTTCCATGATCTAAACTTGATGTTATCTAGAGAAGCCATCCATAAAAGTATAGATTTCACACCTAGAAACTCCCTCAAGTATCTCTTCAGTGAAGGGCATCAAAAAGGGGTCAATTATGTAATCAACATTGAGTACCTAATAATCCACATAGACCTAAATACATTCATCCTTATTGATACTAATGACCATGGGAATCACCCACTCAGACTTTTTTATAGGAGTAATGACTCTGACACATAACATGTTATTGATTTCTTCCTTGACTCAAGTGTGTAAGTTGGGATTCATATGATAGGGACTCTTCTTGATAGGTCGATCACCCTCTACCAACTTTACATGCATCTTGCCTAAGGAATAATGAACTCATTTCATTTCAATATAATTATGTGAGAAGACATCTTGATACTCTTTTAACAACTCAAACACCTTAGATATCTTTGTATCAGACTAGTAGTCTCCCATATTAGCTATCTTGGGCACTTCCTCTATGCAAATATTTCATTGAATAGTCTAGAGTGGCTCTAATTATGGTTAGTGTTCATATTATATGGTGTTTTAGACATTGCATGCACTATAATCCATGTGTAAATCCAAATATTTAGTAGGTAGATAAGGTGGATCAGAACCAGCATCTTCATCAACCTAGTACATGAGTTGATTTGTTCTCTCAGTGCATGGTCTAGTGTAGGTTTAGGTAATGGAAATGTATCCTCATTAGGTTCCTAGACAATATTTAAGATCTCCTCCCACATGCCATGTATGCATCCAATATGATCTTTAACTAAGGCTAGGTCACTTAATATAGATGGATTGTAATGTGAGGCGTAAATCCATCTATGAAGATGAATAAGACAACACCATAGTCGTGTTACTCTTAAAAAAATGCCAACAATTCATTTCTAGATGGCACTCCTCATGGACATACCACACTCTAACCCAAGTACATAGATTGCCATAGAATGCATGAACCTAGAAGTACTCAAGTAAAAATGTTTCATCCTCCCTCCACATATTCTCATAAAATTTTAAATGAGGTTAAAGAACTCTAATGCCACTATAACTTATGGTGTCACGAATATAATTATCATGGTAAAAATGATGGTGTAGAGCAAAATGAACTTAGTCCTAGGTAAATAAGTTCAAACAATGATATCTCCACCACTGAGCAGTTATTCCATCAAATATATGGATAATTAATCATACCCAATTAACATCAGTGTCATAGAAGGCTTTCAACTACTACATAAACTCACAAACTTCCATCTAACCATGAAATATCTAAGCTTCATCTAACCTTACTAGTGGTGAATCCATAATTTTCCCATGAAGGAGATGAATAAATTTATGGTGTTTATGATACTTCTATGGATTATCTTCTTGACTACCTATAGCTTCATAGATCTTTCTAGTAAGTTCATATTCACCATGGGCCCAATAGCCATAGGTGTTACTAGTAGTGTCAAATATAAATTATGCATCTTCCCAATGCAATATTTCATTCGAGGTGGGATCAAGGTGTTTAGTACCCTAAGTTTTAACATTGTAGATGGGGTTGATGTCCTCATCAGCATTAACATGCTCAATATATGGAGGTCCTTGAGCATGTTCCAAGTGAATGATAATACACTGCTCATCATTCTCAAATTTGATGTAGCACTTCTTGAAGCTCAAATCAGCATTATTTGTGTACCACCACGATGACCCAATAGAGCTAGGAAGTCATCAGATTTGGCCAACTATATGACTTCAAATTTATATTTGAAATTCATACTAAGGATATCCATAGTGGCATATTTAAGCACTACAATGGGAAAAGCATGAGTCTTATTGGACATAAATAACACATGAGGCAAGGGCTAAGAAGTTGGGTCAGTCATCTTCCTCTATGTATCCTTGGTAAAGACATTTACTTCAGTGTTGATATCAACTAATATATCTTGGATAACCCATCCATCAATAGCTATGTTAACCAATATCTCTTTATCCCCCTTTGGGCTAGGTTGGATATGAGTCTCTTGTTACCATGCATGGTTTAACTAATGATCCTCAATAAGCCTACGCATGTGATGAATTAGCCAATTTCATAATATAGGTATAATATTCTCATCTAGGAGTCACTTTCACAGCTCATGGAACTCATCACATGTCATATCATGAAGGTCTATGGATTTTTGCATGTTGACATGTGTAACAACATCTCAATCCTTGAGGAACTAAATCTCTCCTTGTAGTTCTCTCACCAAATTCATAGTGTCATATATCACCTCCTTTAGATATTGAGCATCCAAATAATGAGTAGCATGAGTCTCCTCTCATTAAAATTTTTGAATGGGTGGGTTGGACACAAACTGGGACTGACCACCACTTCATGTTGTAATATTAACTTTAGAACCCATTAAAGTAGTAGGGCACAATATTCATTATGTATTTTCAATAAGTATCATGTTAAAACCCTTTTCATTCCTTTCCTTTATGATGGCATTATATAAGTCAAGGCACTCCTCCATATGGTGTTCATTTTTACAAAAGGTGCATGTAGGATACACCAAGAAATTACATTGGTAGTGCTTTGGGGAACCACACTTATAATAGGTTATTGGTGGAAAATTTCCACCTCCATGTCCTCAACCTCAATCACAATTATGATATCCTCCTCCATTATCTTCGTTATTAGAAACATATGTCTGACATGTACCATGTGTATGCACTTCATGAATTTCATTAATGAGATGGTAATCATTGGTATCATGAGTGTATGCATCACATATATTAAAATAGGTAGATACCTTTAATGGAGTGGTGCATTGTATTAGAGGTCAATCCATTATGTCATTCTCTTCTTTAAAAATCTCATAGGATTGCTTTAGCATGGCTTGAATACTCTTACAATGGAAATTATTCCAATTATGGCCTTCAGATTCATAGTCTACACACTATAATCCATTGTGAGTGTCATGAGCATTATGTGCAGTGATTTTTTCCATCTAATATTCCATATCAATGATCTGAGCCTCCATGAATGGATTAATCCCTGTGTCAATACTTCCAATAGTTTCAATGTGAAGGGCAGCGTCCAAGGCCTTGCATAGGTTGGTGAAAGTCTTTTGTGATAAGGTTCATCTAAAGGGGAGTAATAAACCTCCTATGAACCACTAGGCATGTTGAGAGGCATTTATCTCAAAAGAGAGCTTAGAGAGAAGTGCCTTGAAATGTGAATCATACTCATGCACACTCTTAGTGAGTTTTTTCTTGATGTTCTTCGAGGAATATATACTCTACTATTCAAACTTTAAGATATCAAATTCCTAAAGGAATGTTACCTTTAGCTGGTCATAAATCACCATAGCATTTTATAGATCAAACTTTTGGTACCACTTATGTCCACAGTCTAGAAGAGTGGTGGCAAACTATATTGCCTTATATTTAGAAGAGGTGATGTTGAGCACTCACCAAATAAGTTCACACTTTTAAACATGTTCTATGGTATTATCTACATCTCGATACTCTATAAAATGGATGTCACCTCATAGTATATAGTGGGTGGTCAAGGATCTTGTAATGGGGTTTATTTAGAAGCATTTCATGTCCCTCTTGGACCTTGTGGGGGAGGTCCACCATTACCTCATATGCCTCTTCTAGTTCCTCCAGCATTACCACCTCCCACACCTCCTATAGTAATAGAAGCACCTGATACATTAGGTATGGAAGTGGGTTGATTAACTATAGTTGGGATGGTTCTTTTACCATTGGTTATGTTTGATCCACTAGGAATTCCAAACTAGGCCATATAATTATCTCATAACAAAAAATAAATGGCCAATAAACTACTATCTAAAACTTGGTCTACAAATGTATCTCACATAGGTTAAGTTTCTAATTATACACTATTTGTATCCCAATTACTTAAAAATATTTTGTCTAATTCAATATCATAAACACACACTATGGGTCAGGAGTTGGGCTTATCAAAATTGGGTTCTTCAATCATCACTACCTATCTTACTTCTCTCATGCATAATTGTGTTGGTGTTGAGTGTGGTCCTATGGTTAGGGAGTCCTTGTTATGTTCTTTTACTTCCCTATAGACCCTTATATCACTTCTTGAGTCCTCCCATCCCCTCCCTATATTGATTCCACTCATAACCCTTCATCGAGCTTCATCATATTTGCATTTTTACAATTTTTTTTGACTGGATACCATGTTGAACCAATAATTCTACTTCAAAAGTGCCCCTCCATTTACCCACCAACTAAACTAATCATTCAAGAGAGATTTTGGCCATCCATGGAGAAACTTTCAAGTTTAGAATTTATAAAAAGCTTCTTAACCTCTTGCAAAAAGTGTTTGAGATATATACCATGTAGTTCTTGGAGGAAGTGTAACTGAGCTTCTTCTAGACAAGAATATATAGAGATTGTGTATTCCAAGATGTAACTATTAAAATTTTTACACCACCACACATTAAAAACATGCATCCAAGGTGATCCCAACTGTGCTAATGCCAATTGGTGCTCTAATGTCCAAGTTATCTTCTCTCCACAGTTCCTCAATTGGTATTGTGCATATGTTGTAATCCAAGCATGAAGGTGAACATATAATTGTTCAAATAATGTCTTATACAGTGAGTCATATAGATCTTATTCTACCCATGAACATATAGGCATTCCTAATTTGATAAATGGTATTGTAAAGTTATCCTCTATACTAGTCACCCATCGCTAAATATTCTCAAGAGATAGTCATTCGAGCATCTTATACCATCATGCAAGCAAGTTCTATGCATCCCAATAATGGAACTAAAATGTTGGGATTATTTTCCTTTGCATGGTCATAACTTTCCCTTGGCACATACCTAAGTGATAAGAATCCAATGTGCTAGTCTGCTAGTATTTTATACAAGAATAAGTTCTTGTGCACTCAGCACATGGTGAGGGACTGATTCCCATTGGTTTTGTCACATGAGGGTATGTTTATCCAACTACTTAGATAGGGGAACTCAAACATACACATTAGTATAAAATCATTCTAAAATCCATATCTAACTTAGCACGTGTTCATTACTCAATGATAAAAAAATAAAAATATGGCATAAATGATAACTATCAATCTTAACTCAATTATCTAAACAACAACATAAATGATAACTAACAACATTAACTCCATAGTTAGATGAATAACAATATTAAGTCAACACAAGCTTCATTTATCATATTCATAAGTGATCTCTAAATAATACATAGTTTAAGAGTTAAAATGTAACTAACTCATATAAACTCTATCATAACATCCAACTGAATAATTTACTCAATGATAAAAAAATAAAAATATGGCATAAATGATAACTATCAACCTTAACTCAATTATATAAACAACAACATAAATGATAACTAACAACATTAACTCCATAGTTAGATGAACAACAATATTAAGTCAACACAAGCTTCATTTATCATATTCATAAGTGATCTCTAAATAATACATAGTTCAAGAGTTAAAATGTAACTAACTCATATAAACTCTATCATAACATCCAACTAAATAATAGCATTACAAAGTACATAATAGGGGTATTTATACTTGGTTTTCCCTAACTAAGCAGTTATAAAAGTAAATACACTCAAGGTGACTCACTGATAATCATTAATACATTTGAGTCATGGCATATATTTACATTAAGTTCCTAAGGACCCAGGCCTTTCTACCCTTATATTCTCTCTTCAGTGCTAGATCCTCATCATTAAGCACCTATCTTATCACAGGCTAGTGCTAGATTTGTGCTTGACTTATTCTCTTCCATACCTATGAATCTCTCCATGATCATTATCCACTTTCTGCATTCTCCCCAAGTCTTTTGCTAAGTTTAGATTCCTTTGTCAAGTTCTCCATTTAACATAAACATTTATTCCATGATACTTGATCCTTTTGTGCCATGGACTCCCACACCATGGTCTTCCACGTTGTGCCTCTCTATGTCAGTTATTCCCAAAAAGTACTTAGCCAAAATTGGGTCCCAACAGTAAGAAAAAAACCCTAAAGATATTAAAGGAAATTCTCAGGGATCATAGAGGATCTTGAGATAATCCAAGCTTTTATTATTTTCATGGATTATTATTTGAAGGGATAAGGTCCTTTTGGACTTGAAAGTTTTGATAAGTCTGTTTGGGCTCCTAAGTTTTGGTATTTTGTTAATCACAAAGGAATCCTTGAGAGGCTCATTCATGGTGTTGGATTACTAGGGATTGGGTGATTCAGGATGGATAGGTACATACACTCACTATCATATCTCATACATGTTCTTGATTCTTGTCATTGGTGCATTAAATTCAATTATTTTATACATGTTTTAATTTTGAATGTTTAGATTAAATTTCCTTCTAAAAAAATTTGGTGGGAGAAGCATTTATTAGTTAATCCATGCTATTAGAATTTTAAATATTCTCTGAGATCATTAGTTTATGTTGATTCAACAAGTTTAGTTTGATTTATTGAAACCTTGGTAGTTATCCCCTTCTACTAACAAGATGGAAAATTTAGAGGAACACCCTAAGCACATCAAAGAACCTTTGAGAGGTGAATACAAGCACCTATCCAATGTTTTGAGGAGTTGGAACCTAGTTTTATATGTTCCTGATAAGATTTTAGATGAGGTTGAAGAGAATTATAGTAATTCCCTGGCTGGGAAATTCATTGGATCAAGGCATGGCATTGAAGTAGTCAAGATTTGGACCAAGAAAAAGTGGACTTGGGTAGAAAGAGTTAAAATTATTGCTCTTGATAATGATTTCTTATTATTTTTAATTACATACAGGGATGATTGCATGAAAATCCTTAATGAAGGCCCATGGTTGATGGGTAAGGCATTCCTCATGCTTCAACCTTGGAGGTTGAATTGGTCTCCCTTAGAACTCAAGTCAGATTAGATCCTTTTATGGATTGAACTCCCTAACCTCCTTCCTAAATTTTGGGAGGATTGGATTCTATGAAGCATTGTAGAAGTCTTTGGTATTTTTTTTATTATTGACCCTATTACTCACATAAGAGGATGATTTCAGATAGACTCGATGTGTTTGTCACAATGGATCAGATTCTTTCCACTTTTATTTGGCTAAAGTCTGATTTGGGATCCTAGAATCAAAAATTTTATTTGAAAGGGATAAATAAATTTGTTCAAGTTGTATAAAATTTGGCCACCTCATGGATTCATGTATGGAGGCTCAAGGTGTCCATATTTATGACCTCAAACTAGATTAAATTAATGTTAATCAAGAGTCTTGGAGGTATGATGGAGTACTAAATCTTCTACCTGATAAAATCCTTGGAAAAATTAGGAGTTGCAAAGATTTGTAACACATTCTAAGTAACAACAATATGTGGATCCTCTCCTAATTAGTTGTTTTTGTTATCCCTAGTTATTGGTGTTTATGCTTTTTTGGTTGGGTTCTTTTTGTTTTCCTCAATGGGTTCTTTGTATTGTCTAGGACCTGGGTTCCTTTTGTCCTGAGATGGCCCCCACACCTATCGTGTGGGTTTTTTTGTTTATCTATTCTCTTTTTTTGGAGACCTGGGCCTTCTGATGTGTCCCAAGATGGATTACACACCAGTTCAAGGTGGGTTTGTCTTCAATCTAAATTATATATATATATATATATATATATATATATATATATATATATATATATAATACTATACAATATTATAATATAATAATAATATATTATATTTCTAATAATTAAAAATATACTATATTATATATTAGAATATCTATGATATAATAATATTATAAATTATTATATAACATATTGTTCTATTATACTTGTAAATATATGTAAAATATTAATATTTATATTTAATTATTATAATAAAAAATTATATATATAATATATTAATATTATAATAATGATAATCTTTATATTATATATTTTATTACCTATAATATCATATAATGTTTGATATGTTATCGTTATACCTCTTATTTAACCAATAAATAGATTGGTGTCATTTTCTACCAGGGCTAGTGTCCATGGCTTTATGTAATGAGACCATTGGATATTGGAGTTTATAGTTCAATGTTTGGGGGGTATTACTCTATTGTGATGTCTAAATCTTAAGGATAATAAATAAGACTCTAATTCTAAGTTGCAAAAAAAAATCTAGAGAGTTCTACTAATTGAAGATATCTTATGGCATTCCTTATTACAGTATTCTTCACTTCACACCATCAACACCCAGAACTTAAAAATCTATCATAAGACATTATGGTGTCTTCACTCGACTTGCCCAGCTAGGTAGGATAGTGTGATATTTTAGAATGTGAGAATGTTGTCTATTGTCACTTAAACTACTTCCTGATAGATTCTAAATATGGAAATGAGTTAACAAACTTTTCTTCTTACGAAATTGAAAGACACTCTTGTATAAATAAAACTCACTTGTATTGAATTGAAACAAATTTTTGCATTTAATGGAAACACACTTGCATTAAAAATAAATTCACGCTTTGATTTTGAAAAGGAAATCAAAATTACATTAAAAAGGGAAATCACATTTGCAGAAAAATGAAATAAACTTGAATTAAATAAATACACTTTAAACTATAAACTAAAAATACCAATTTGTTCTGATCTTTAAAGAGAAGTGTGCCCTTACTCATTCCTCAGAATAGGAATAGCTTTTACTCGATAATTAAAAGGAATGTTGAAATTTAATTCACTATCAAAAGAACATATACAGATATGCAAAACTACACTAGAATTATTCTTCTCTAATTTTTTATCACTATTTATTAATTTATTCCTTCATTAACTGGAATGAGGAGACATGTATTTAAAGCACATCTCAAAAACTATTCATAGAATACAAAATCTAGCGATCTAAATAGTTAAATCCACTTATTCAAAATAGAAGATCTAGGAGTTAGATCTCACACTTATAGAGAATCATTAGAACCGTTTCAACTAACAATAGATGGAAAATAACTAACATAGATTCGAAGAGATTATGTCCAATTTTTACAAAATAGAAATATACTTATATCTAGATCATTTTACACCATTACTATGAATAGTAATGTCTAGAAAGAAGATATCTAAATATGGAAAGTTTATATATATACAATAGATATCTTTGGAGTTACTATCTTGATCTATAGGATCCAGTTGGACATCTTCAAAGCACACCTAGGTGTCTTCAGAGAACTATTATACAGGTCTTTGGAGCATCTTTAGAGCTTTGGATCTTCGGTGAATTTTTAAAACTATTGCCAAAATTGTTTGATGTTTTTTTAAAATTATCCCACCATAGGGATGTATTTATGTATACAAAATTGTGCTCCTTTCATCCAATATAAACACAAATAATGAGATAAATAATCAACAATGTATCATATACAAACAAAGGACACTTGCACTAATTTCCTACTTAGATAAGACCTTCACTATTAAATGCAATGCAACATAAAACCAAAAGACAACACTTATGGATGGTTTATATTAGATATAATGAGCTATATGGAATGTTCATCAATGTTATAATATAATATTAATATATTATATTTCTAATAATTACAAATATATTATATTAAATATTAGAATATCTATAAAATAATAATATTATATTATAAATTATTATATAATATATTATTTTATTATAATTATAAATATATATTAAAATATTAATTAATTATTATAATAAAAATATAATCGTATATATTATATTAATATTAAAATAATAATAATATTTATATTATATATTTTTATACATATATTATTTTTTTATTTGACGAGGTAAACATTTTTTTATCTGGAGTTATGAACCAGACAAGTGAGGGTTTTGATAAATAGATCCACAACTAAAGAGAGGGTTTTGATATATGGACCCACAACCAATAGGGTTTGGAGGCTCCCCCAACCTTTATAAGACATAACTAGAGGGTTTTAAGGCACCCACAACCATAACAAGCATAGCAATAGGGTTTAGAGGATCCCACAACCTAGGAAAAATGAACAACAAGAGCGTTTTAAGGATCCTGCAACCATAACACAATGGTTTTAAAGATCCCATAACCTTAACCATGAAAGTTAAAAAATAATAAGACTCAAAAATTTGATACCCTTCAGCAGAGCTTCCATAAAACTTACACTATAGAACAAGAGTCTACTAGGAGTATAAGGTTTTTTGCTAGTTGGGACTTCCACACAACCTCCATGTAGTTGAGACACAATAAGTGAGATTTTCCTCCCACTAATTCCATTAATGACTAAATTACAACAAGAACCTATCTAAATCATTCTTTATAGTCTAGCCATAGCTTGCAATAAAATAGGGTTTTTTATCCAAACATGAGCAATATCCTTAAATTCTTGGGTAAACCCCGTAACCCAGAAGAGGCAAGAGAGTAATCCTTTATCATCCACTTTGATAAGGAAATTTTTTATTTTATTTCCTCTATCCACCACAATGAAAACTGGGTGAGATTGAAAATGGTCCTTTGCAAGTCTAGTCTTCAACAATAATGACACCCATCATCCATATACCTTATGAGTAATAAATGACCATATATAATCACTCAATGAGACCACCACCCATGATAAGGGCTCGACACTTTTATATTGGACTCCCTAAATAAAATTAGCCATAACTTGAAATAAAATAGGATTTTTTAGCCAAACATGAGTAATATCCTTAAATTCTTGGGCAAATCCCATAACCCATAAAATACAAGATTGGAATCCTCTATCATCCACACTAATAATACAAGTTTTGATTTGGTTTCCTTTATCCACCACAATCAAAACTAATCGAGACTAAATATAGTCCCCCATAGGTTTGGTCTTCAGCAATATTTTTGTCCATCCTTCACAGACCCTATTTGTGTGGAATCCTCTATCATCCACCCTTTCCTCTATCCACCACACTCAAAACTAGCCAAGTCCAAATATAGTCCTCCATTAATCTGATCTTCATTAAAGTTTTTACACTTCCTCCACAATCCCTTATGACCAGGTATCTAGATATGTATCGGACCCTCTGGTGGATTGAGTTGTTGAACCCCTATTTAATGAAAAGGAAGAGGAGGTCAAGCATAATGTTATTCCCTAAGATGGAAAGTGTAATACTAATCATATACATTCTATAGATCCATCTTCCAGGTTAATCATTTTAGAGAAAGATTGAAATAGGGACATGCCATTTATCAAACTAGAAGTTGTTTCCAAACCCCCATGCACCTTCCAAGAACTGATTCCTGAGCCACCCATCTATGGACTAAGATAGCATGTAATAGTCAAGTTCAAGAGGTTGTTCCCAAGTAAAACAAGCTTATGTCAGATCTCCCTAAAGGGAGGCCATATTTACTTCAATAAGCTACTAATATGGTTCCATTTTATTTTGAGATCATGGGATATGGTAGTCTCTTCACAAAACCTTAAAATGATCATAAACTAGACATGATCAGGGGAAAATAGTAAAACCTTTAGATTTGAAAACATGTTTGAAATGGCACATTTATTGGCTTGAGTGTTCAAGCCAGTATGAACATATGGCTAGAACTTTCAAACAAGACCCAAATGGATGCCCCTAATGTGGGAAGGGTTGAACAAATATCCTTTTAGTTTGTCTTCCACATTTAGATCTTGGTCATCATCTTCATCTCCCTAGTTCTGTTCCAAATCCTCTCACCCTCAAGTTGATTTCAAATTCACTCCTCCATAGGTGGTCCCTGATTTTACACATATATTATTAATAATATATAATATTATATATAGTAACAGTAAATTATATATTATAATTAAACTTTATAATAGTTGTACTTATAAATATATAATATATTATTTATATTTAATATATTATATTTATAATTAATATATAAATATTGACACTAAAATTTCAATGTCCTTCCCCACACCAACAATATTATAGTGATGATTCAAGTTACACATCAGATGTGGAGTCTCATCGCAATCAAATCATATCTCATGATGTCTTTGTCTAGTCTTGACAATAAAAAATGACCAATTAAATATGTTTATTCCCTATAAGTTATGGACCCCTTTGCAATTGGTGTAGTTTATGTAAATCCAATATATGTTTATGTGTGTCTGATCGAGCTTCTTTGATCCCATCACCTAAAACACCCTATCATCACCACCCATCTTGAAATTTGAACAAAAAAATAGTTGTCTAAACAAGAAGATTAAAATAGCAGATATTCATAAAAAAAATTTCAACCATGAGCGGCTACCACATACTCACCACTATGATACATGTTATCAACCTCCACTAACTTTCCCATCTTTATTCCAACTATAAATTGCCTTGTGTAATAATATCACCCCCTTTCCCCTTAATTTTTAATCATATATATAATAACAATTAAGAATATTATTCGCATATACTTCCCTCATTCATTTGTTTTAGTACATCACTTTATACATATTTGCATTTAAAAAATCATTTTACCAAATCATAAATTCATAACCCTCACAACATAATCACACACAGTCTAAACAAAAAATATTTTTAAAGGACTTTCTCAAACTCTTTGACTTAACAAAATGAAGTGCCTTAACTAGCAAGACCATTCACATTTCCTACTAACGAGTCTGTCAGGCCCACCAAATCGATCAAAATCTAATGCTCATGGCTAGGATAAAATCTATTTAAAACTCATTAAGATCAAAAAAAACAAGTAAGGTAAACAAAAATGGTTAAGGTAAAGGACAATGGTTAACGTAAATGCTAGTTGAAAAATAAAATGCACTTAATATAAGTTTAACGTTGACTTGTTACTTACACACCTTTCACATATTCAAAGAGTATGCCAATTTTCATTTGTCATTACCTTTTCTACCTATGTAGGAGCTTATTTTCCATTAATTAATTAAAAAAGTATGAACCATAGGAGCATCTATAGGGAGGCATTTTACTATACATGTTGGTTAGCTATAATGAATTACATTATCTGTATAATTAAATCCCCAACCCTTAAGCATGATATCAGTTCAGTACCTCAAAAGGGCATATTATTTTTGATTATGTAATACATTTAGGTTTTTTTATGTTGATTGTATTGTTGACTACTTGAAGGAATTAATGATTAGTTAGGGCATAATCACTTGTGCAACACATAGTTTATTGAATAGTTTGTGTAATTATGATATGATACATATAATCTAGTGAATGTATATGAATTCAATGCATGATCATTATTGGATATGCTACATGGGTAAGTGCATCAAGTTAGGGGACAATTCCATGGACATTTATCATAACATGATTACATTAATTAATAACATGATTACATTATTTAATTAACATGATCGCATTACTTAAGTCTAGGCTGGGGATTGTCGAGCCATAATATGATCATATTATTTAATAATTCAATCATTTTATATTAAATAGTAACACGACCATGTTATTAAATGGAACAAGATAGAATTAATAATGTGACCATGTTCCCTATGTAATAAATAAAAAATTGAAACTTGAACGCAAAATTATTCATTTTTCATTCACATTTCCTCTTTTCCATTTTTGCGATCGTGTTTTGCTAAAAAAAAGTGCTAGGAAGTGTCAAGAAGTTGATAAATTCACCCCACAAGCTTGTTGATCAATGATGCCATTGTGTAGGAGAGGTAAGTCATCAATATCTTATATATTTAACCCTTATTTTTCATACTTTTCATTGTCTAACCCATATTTTCAATTGTAATTTATTTTTTTCTAATAGGAAGTCCTACTAACCCTCTTAACCCTCCATAAAACCCTCAGCTTGTCCTCCTCCTAACCCTCCATAAAACCCTATTAGTCCTCCTATCCCTCCACCTAACCCTCCTATAGTTCCCCAAAACCCCTAGTAGGCAAGAGTTTTTAATTGACAACATTATCAAAAATAAACTTGAAATTAAAGACCTAATTGATAGAATGAGAGATCCCAATTTGACCAACCCCCACTGCACCCAGCTAGTCAATTCCCTACAGACCTTATTAGGTCAAATTTACTTGATAATGAGTCAAATTGATCTATGGACCTCATATAGGGATACTTTTAGGGTCTATTATGCTAACAAGTTATCAGCCCTTCAGGTTAACAATTTGGAAATTTCAAAAGCCAACATTTGTACCCTATTCATTGACCCAACTACTAATGTCCCCTTTCCTATAATAGACAAACATTTTCCAATCCATCATTGTGTACATAAATTAATCATGGCCAATTTTTAGGATTGATAGTGGGTGGTCTTTGACTATCCACTATGTAACAACCATGAGGTCCCATTATATTTTTTGAGGAAACTCTACTATGAGTTTGTCCTCAACCAAATTCCTAATTATTTTGATTTTAGTGAGCTTTAGGTCTAAGGAAAAGGCTATGTGCAAGATCAACCAAGTACACATCTTGCACCTAATTGGCCTACATGGATTTGTATCCAAAAGCCTCTTGAGCTTGAGATCCCCTCCATAATTCAAAAGGTCATAGACATAGATACTCTCCTTGCTCTTAGTTCACTCACTGATACACTCATTCAGCATATGAGTAGGCTTTCACAGAGTGATGCTACAAATTGAGTGAATTAGTCATATGGTTCAGTCAGTCGTGTGATTTAGGCCAAATTGAGCCCTATGAACTTAATTTTTAATATTAAATGATGTTAATTTGGGATAAAATGATTGGTTCAAGGTTTAAAGAGTTTATATTTATAGTAAACAAAGTTTAGGGATTAGGAACTTCAGGGATTAGGGCTTAGGATATAGGTTTTAGGGTATATAAGGTATAATTATGATGATGATTGGGGTAAATTTGAGCTCCTTGAATGTATATATGTGAGTAAAGAATGTGAATTTGGGATCAATTATCCCCCACATCATCACAAATTGAGCCTATGAAGTCAATTTTGGTAATGATTGATGTAATTTTAATCAAGTTCATCCCTATGAACCTATTTTTTACTATATAAAAAGGATTTTAATTAGGGATAAATTTATCCTAGGGGCTTACTAAGCCTCAATGTAAGTAATTTTGTCCATAAGATATCAATTAGAGATCCAAGCACTCACCATATTAAAAAATAATTATTTTTTCAACTTGATATACAATTCAGTCCAAATGAGCTATGTGCAAGGAATTACATTCATATATAATGGAAATTAGGGCTTACTTAGCCTTGATTGCATACCATATTGAACCAATTGAGTATTTGATTCCAGATGATACTTAATTTGGGCCAATTAAGGCTTGCCCAAGGAATTATGTTAACATAATTTTAATTAGGGCCCTAATTACACACCTTATTCAAATAATTGAGTAATATAATATGAAATCATGACCAATTAAACCCTTTATAAGGAATTATAGATCCATTTTTAATAATAATCGAGATTCTTATTGTGCACCAAATTCAACAAAAAGAATATTTAGTTCAATATGATCTATGAAATTTAGTCCAAAACAAGCCTTGTGTAAGAAATTTCATCTTTCTACTGTCAATAAGGAGCTTTGTTGGTCCCAAATATATAACATATTGAATCAACCAATTATTTATTTTAATTGAATATGCAATTATGGCCAACCAAGGCTCATGCAAGTAACTAAATACATCTAATGTCAATTACAACTTCATTGGCCCTGATTGTAAACTATATCTAGCTAATAATGCATTTGGTTTTATCTTATATACATAATTAGGGCCAATTGATCCCCATGAAAGTGATTTTGTCCATATAATGTTCCATTTGGGTTCCATTAGACCTAATTGCACACCATTTGAACTAATTTTACTCACTGACGACTATCCATTTCTTTGTCAATTTTTAGGATCTATTTACTTGCAAAATTGATTAAAAAAAATGTATTCATTAAAAAAATACAAAATAATATAGGTGACATGCTATAATATTTTATCTAAATTTTCCCCAAAGGATTTTAAAGACTATTAAACATTGCTCAAAAAATGGTGCACGTCACGGCCATCTGTCTACTATGTTTTCTAAAAAACTAGAGTTCCTCTTCAAATTTTAGATGTTTGAGATAGTTATTCTTAACCATTTTTTTTTTTAAATAATGTTTTAGAAACTAGACTTGAAATTTTATTTTTCATTTTTTTACACCATCTTCAAATTTGAAGTATAGATATTTCAAATTATCTACAAAAGTTCAAATTTATAAAATTTCAAAAAAATCATGTCCACGAGTAGGCCACTTTTTATCCCCCAACTTTGTACACTTACCCACACATAAAGTAATTTGAACACTATACATTTGTATTCTAGCTTTATATCATAAATGAATTTGAATGTTTGAAAATTTGACCCTTGTTGTGTGCATACAGTCAAGTGTAATTATATCCACCATCAACATGAGCTTAGTAATAGAAGATAGATGCAAGTTTAAGCACAGAATTGATTAAGATCCTAAAATATTTCCCAAATAAGCATACCATCAAGGGTGAAAGTAGTTAACAATACAGTCAATGCCCTACTATGGGAGGCAAAGTATAGGAATGTGAGTTATGTTTGAAGTAGTAATTGGCATTGAATGAATTATGCATTCAATGAATTCTATGTAGCATATCCTAATTACATAAACTATTCAATAAATTATGTGTTGAATGAATGATTATGTTGTAACTAATCCATAATTCCTTCAAGCAGTCAATAAGATAGTCAACATAATACTCCTTAGTTATGCAATGATAATTGTGTTAATGTGAAGGATGGGCATGTATAACTATTTATTGTAGGCTTAAAAACCACTTATTGTGTTCATTTTTATTGATAACTCAATCAAGTTAATAATATAAGGCTCATAGAAACCCATTGGTTGTATTGTTGACTACTTGAACTTTATGGTATGCTTATTTGGGAATCATTTTAGGATCTTACCATATTTTTTATTTAAACCTGCATCTCTCTTTTGTGACTTGATTATTCCCTTAAATGGTGATATGGATGGATGTTTCTAATGTTTAATTTCTTGTTTCTAATGGAAAGAGTGACATAGGTGGTGGATAACTTACTAGTATGTTTCTCTCAATGTTATGTTTTAATTATTAACTTGATAAGTGTTTTGTAATCCCACAAGAAAGACTAATATTGGGTACTAAGTTAAGAGAAACATAACATTGAAAGAAACATAGTAGTAAGTTATCCACCACTTCTATTAACTTAGTACACAGTATTAGTGTTTCTTGTGGGATTGCAAACACTTATTATGTTCCTTTTTGTTCATAATTCTATCAATTTAATAATAGAAGTATCATGGGAACCCATTAACTATATTCACGACTGATCAAGCCTAATAGTATGTTTATATGGGAATGATTTTAAGCTCTTACCCTATTCTCTCTTTAAACTAGCATCTATATTTTATGACTCAGCTCATGTTGAGGGTGGTTATAACTATTCCCTTAAATGGTTATATGGATGGATTTTTATAATGTTTAATTTCCTATTGTTAATGATCTAGTGGAAATAGTGACATAGGTGGCGAATAACTTACTACTATGTTTCTCTCAATGTTATGTTTTTCTTAACTTAGTACATAGTATTAGTGTTTCTTGTGGGATTGCAAAACATTTATTGTGTTCATTTTTATTCATAACTCTATCAAGTTAATAATATAAGGATCATGGAAACCCATTAACAATATTCATGACTAATTGAACCTAATGGTATGCTTATTTGGGAATGATTTTAAGATCTTACCAAATTTTGCCTTTAAACCTGCATATATATTTTATGACTCGACCCATGCTAAGGGCGGTTAAAATTATTCCCTTAAATGGTGATATGAATGGATGTTTCTAATGTTTGATTTCTTGTTGCTAATAGAAAGAGTGACATATTATAGTATTAGTTGGTATTGGAAAGTTTTAATTTATAGCCTTATATGCAATCTGTTACTATAATGTATGGTAAAGATGTACATTGTCAATTTTTGATTTGCTTGCATTCTCTAAGGATAACCCTAGGAAAGTTTTGAGGTTAAGGCGTGTCAACTTCTTTTCATTAACATTATATTATTATATGAATCTTGAAGATGCTTATGTTTGATAAATGCTTTCTTTTTTTCATAGGATTATGGATAATGTATGTGTATTATGTATTGTTGTTTGCTATTATACAAGTAATGCATTTTTCAAATATGTGTATATTATTTATGGTCATAGGAAAGAAGCGATAACCTTTAATTCTAATGTAATTTTTGATGTTAGCAAATTGAATGGTCCATAATATGTAGTTTTTCTTCATGGTAATATTAATCTTTATTATAAAAATGTAGATAATGTGGTTATTGAAAGCAATTATAAATTAATGTGTGACCAAATATATAGTAATATTTGTGTAAGAGATCATAAACTAGCCACACTTCATAGATAGGCATAGTCACTTGTGCGGTAGTTTGTTGATGTGAAGACCAAATATATAAAGGATGTTGGGGATGTGAAAACAATGGAAAGATGGGGTAGAGAAAGTGGTGCTGGTGTTTCATCCAGTTGTATTAGAATGGTTTCACTACTTATGCAGTTATAAGACATTGTTAATGAGCCTCTTTTGCCACTTTTTGAGTTAGAGTTGAATACACATGATGAACAACATACACCATCATTAGCACTATAACCATGACATGTTGCCAATGATACCAGATAAGATATTGTGAGATTCCCAACATGTAACTCTATTGTAGAGTTTAGGAGGACTCAGGAGGGCATACATGTTAGTTTATAACAATTTTTTTCTTTATTTTTAGTATTGACATTATATGTATTATGTGTATAAAATTGGGGTATTTCTTGGGGAGTAGGAAGGAGAAAAAGAATTTATGTAGAAGCAATGAGTTGTGGGATCTCTCTTGGTAGAGAGTACTTACCATGTCAAGGTTTAATCAGTATTGTAAATAAATGAAAGTTTTGTTATGCTCTTCAAAGTTTTTTCATGATACTTATATGTTACAAGTGATATTATTATGTCTTATTACATGTGGTTAAGATAATAATGGATGCAAATCTCAATTTATGATAATGATTACATCATCACCATGTGTTTCCATTGGTAAGTAATTTATTTATGTAAAGTTAATAAGGATGGACCTTATATCAAGGATGTAATCACTTGGCACATAAATCATGGAAATATCACTTTGCACCTTTTGTAAAATCCCAAATTTAGGCTTCACTCTATTATTGCTAAACCACATAAGAGTCCCGATAAGCTATAATATGATTTAATATTTTTTATAGATTTTCTATTACCATCAAAAATAAATTGATAACATAAATAAAAGATGAATTAACTTTGAAAGTAAATCATCCATGTTAAATATTGCATGTGCTAGTAAATCATACATGCTTGATTTAGCCAATTAAGCACACATAGTGTTAACAAATTTTTCAAATTTCAAATTCTTATGAGGCATGCATATTCATATTTTGCAATAGGTATAAATTATAATAAATACAAAGTTAACAATTACTATGAAATGAACCATATATAACTTAAAATTCAAAAAGTACAGTGAAATGAACCATAATAAAGGAACACACTAATTATGATCATTATTATTGATGTTGGAATTAGGAAGCATGGATGTGGTGGGAGTTGTTGTAGGACAAGTCATAAGAAGGATTTCAAAGTTTGTCCACACTTTGATCTCTTCCTCATAAATTCTCTTTTGTATTACATTCATATAATGCTCTACTTCTAAAGAAATATCCCTAGCACTTGCCACAACTTCATATACTCTTGGTGATACAATTTTATCCTCGAGCCACATCTAAGCATGTAGTGTTTCTTTCCTTACACATTAAATACAAATATTTATCTCCTTGTTCTCATTTTTTAAAGATGATAAGGTTGTATTCATTCCTTCAAGTTGTCCTCCCTTTCTTTGATAACCTTTTCCCCTTACTCCCATACAACCAACATGGTCTTCAAATGCCTTAGTTTGCATTCTCAAAGGTCATCATCCACTTTTGTAGTCATTTGTTCATGACTTTCAAATTGGTCCACAAAATTGATTGGGGGAGTGGGATTGGGCTTCTTGTAACTTACATAAAATAAAAATCATGGAGATTTAGTAAGTATCTGACACTAATAGACATTTAATCCTATGAAGGTATGTCACCTAAAGTTGATTGATGGGATCACAATATGCACTCAAAATTTTAATCAGTTTCCTCTTGACAACTTCATTGGTTCTTCTCCTTTTATTTTTATTTTTGTTCATTACTAAACAAACAAAAACATTGTAATATAATGACATCCAAATTCATTGGTTCCTAAACTTTGTATCGAAATGGAAAATAGTACACCCATTATACTGAATGTGAAGGGTGTTATACAAAAAAATAAGATGTAGGGAATTATACATATTATGATAAGATGGACTACAATTCACCATTATACAGATCGATGGTTCATTGGTTCCTTTCTTTTATGTATCAAGATGGAAAATAGTAGACCATTACACATAATGTAAAGGGTATTATATAGACAAATAAGATGTAGGGTATGATACAGATTGTAATTAGATGGACAACAATAGATTGTTATACAAACCAATGGTTCATTGGTTCATTTTCTTTATGTATCAAGATGGACAATAGTATACCATTACACATAATGTAAAGGGTATTAAATAGACAACCAAGATGTAGGGTATTATACATACTATAATAAGATGGACAATAGTAGACCATTATACAAACCGATGGTTCATTGGCTCTTTTGATTTATCTAACAAGATGGACAATAATAAACCATTACACAAAATGTAAAGGGTATTATATATAAAAGTAAGATGCAAGGCATTATACAAACTATAATAAATGATGTTATACAAGCAATGAATATATATACTTGACATGTGTATAGCATTACAAAGAATGTAAGGGATGTGATTTTTCCCTTACCTCTAAGAAAGTGGATAAATGTCCTTGAAAATTGGATGATGTTGTTGTATAAAGTTACTATTTGACTCTATACCTAAAGGAAATGTTGAAATGAATAAATTCAAACATTGTCTTATAGAGGGAGTAGAGGGGCATTTATGATGATCACTTTCTTATTATTATTCCATTTTATAATTATGTATTTTCATGATGACTTGCACATTTAGCCTTTGAATATGAATATAAAAAGTAATTGGTACATGGCATGATGAATGAAACCCCATTATATTTCATTATGAGCCATACACACATGAAACTTATAGATGGTACATTCCACATGGCATATAATGTATCAAAGGCATAGGGTAAATTAATATTTGATTAAAAAAATGATGTCAATGCAATTTGTTTTATATGGTATTTAGCATGGTTGTATGCATCATGAAATGGCAGTAAAGCTAAGATGGAACTGATAGGAATCTTAGTTTATGAACGCATGTATTTTATGCATCAGAGACTTTTTAATGCTCTATATGGAGGATATGAAACACACCATGGGAATTTTTGTTTGTGTTTATCCCTTTATTGATATATTATTTGTGTAACACACCATGGTTAGTGTCAAAATATTAAGGTTTTGTGTTTGTCCTTTAATTATACTATCCAATATAAAGACTTAGAAAAAAAATAATCATACTAATTGAATAAGGTATTCTTAGAATTGAGTCAAATAAAGTTATATAATGTAAACCTTAAAAACACATTATGTTTACAATCATCCTTCAACTAATTTAGCAAGGTCAAGATATATAACTTGCATATTAATCCACATTCCAAGATATAATTACTTTTTTAACCCATACATGCATGTTACAATCGTACCAAGGTTTATCTCAAGATTTAGAAGCTAATGATAATCCTAAATTGAAATATAAATGAACCAATATTTTATTATTCATATTAAGTAATAATACTAACCAATTATTCCTAATATACTAAGAGTTTTTTCAACCCCTTCATATTACACTCAGTTAGCAAGTGTGAGATGGACATTTGTTTACATATTTTAGTTTGTAATTGTTTTTTAATGTAAGGGAATGTTGCATGTTGCAATTCCATTTGTCCATCAAGGCAGCAACTAGAAAACATGACTTGTGTTTAAGGTGTTCATGTTTAGCTTCAACACTATTCTAGAATAGAAGCACAGTGTAGTGAAACCCTGGTATGCATTAGAGACTTTATCATCCTCTATATGGAGGATATGAAACACGCCAAGGGAAGATTTGTGTGTGTTTTTCCCTTCATTGATATAATTTTCATGTAACACAGCATGGTTAGTGTCAAAATCTTAAGGTTTTGTGTTTGTCCTTTTATTATATTATCTAATGTAAATATTTATAAAAAAAATAATTATACTAATTGAATAAGATATTCTTATAATTTAGTCAAATAAATTTATAGATTGTAAAACTTTATAACACACGATGTTCCCAATCATCATTAAACTAATTTAACAAGGTCAAGATATATAACTCACATATTAATCCACATTCCAAGACATAATTATTTTTGTGTCCCTTATATGCATGTTACAACCATATCAAGATTTATCTCAAGATTTAGAATCTAAAAACAAACTAACTTGAAATATAAATGAACCAAGATCGTATTATTCATATGAAATAATAGTACTAACTAGTTATTCCTAACATACTAAGACATTTTTCATCCCCTTCATATTACACTCATTTAACGAGGGTGAGATGGACATTTGTTTGCATATTTAAGTTTGTAATTATTTTTTAATGTAACGGAGTGTTTCCTATTATAATTCCATTCATCCATAAAGGTAGAAGATATAAAACATGATATTTATTGAAGGTATGCATGTTTTCTACAACATTATTCTAGAACAGAGGCACAATGTAGTGAAACCCTAGTTTAAAGTTGAAGAGATGTGATATATATAAGGTATTATGTTATAATAATAAAATTATATCCATTAGAATGATGAAAAATACATAAATGTTAGAATATCACATGAGGTAATCATATATGATAGATCTTAAAGCACATCATTATCAATGATATGGGATGAAACTCAAAAATAAGACTTTATTACTGTAATCACCTAAAAGTGGTATTTGAGTGCTAACTTGTTTTGAGTTTGAATGTGTATTTTTCAATTGATTTCCATCTAGTGGTTAGAGGGATAAAATTCATGTATTTTCACCATTATAATTTTTGTGTAGGTACTAAAATACGTATATGCATAATTAAGGTTATCAATCCCTACTTCTGCATACTACTATCTACAACAGTCTTAAGCTCAAATTATAGAGATTCCAATCTCAAGCACATTTAAATCACTCAAGTCAACTATCATACTAGCTTCACTTGTATTTTAATTATCACTTAAGTGGGGATAATTATAATGGGATTTATCCCTCTTCATAGTATTGGTATGTAGGTAACTCTCATCACAGTGAAGTGTTGACAATGTCTAGCCTACCCCACTACAAACACACTTTTTAGCTTGTATCAATTAGATCCCTAAAAATGTAGAGGATTAGGGTTTTCTCATAAATTCATTAAAGATAATCAATATACAATGTTTAAAAACTCATTTACCCAAGAATAGACCTCATAGATCGAGACATATGTACACCTAGAAGCTCATGATAGTCCTGGATAGAGGACACCACCACCAATATAGGGACACTACCACCACAGTTCTAATAATGGATACTATCTAATTAGGGTGTTACTATCTAGGAGGGTTTATGACACTAGGATCTTATTTATGACACTCAAACTAGCCTCTGCCTCAGTTTCTAGCTTTTAGATCATCTGTCTAAGTCATTTTCCAATCAAGTTATTATTTGCATTATTTCTTGCTATTTTTTTAGAAAGGTTAAATTTAGTCAATTATATAACAAATCAATGGTTTGTTTATTGAATATTATTACCCTAATTTACTATACTCAACTCTTTAACAAAAATAAGATTTATACTTGCTAAATTCTAAAAGGTTAAAACATTTGATAAACCTAACTTGCTTCAAACATTGCATAATCCCTAACCCTAGATAACCCTATGGTTTATGTTTCCATCCTTATAAGACCCACACTTAGATTTTAAATCCATATATCTTTAAATTTTTATTTTATATAATCATGATAATCATGACAAAACAAGTTTATCACTTTTTGTTTCAAGTTTAATACTTTCATTTACATGTTTATTTCCTCTAATTCAAAATGAACACAAAAAAGACATAAACATATGTATAGATGATGTTTTATATCAGTTAAAATGTATGTCATATTTCATTCTATCTATATAATTTTATTGTTCTCTTATTTGGAATCAATTAATAAACAAACCCATACATAATAAAGGATCTATTACATAAGCTAACAACTATGTTTCCAATTTCAATGTCATATCTTATGCATAGGTAATAATCTCCTTCTCCTACTCATCTCCATGAGGGTGATAGATACTTTCCCCATAATTATGTCCATGTTATCACTCCTCCATGAGATGAAGTAGCCTATACTATTGTTACTAATTCCCATACTCAGTGTATCTACACCTCTCCCCTATAAGATGTGTGCCTGCATGTTCCCTCAAAAGCAACTAGGGTTTGCACTTATTAGACTTTAAGGGATCAAATTATTAGTATGAGCGAGATAATATGAGAGTTAAAAAATCAAAATTATTATTAATTGAAAAGGTCACATTATTTGAAAATCAAATTACATGCACACAATCTTCAGAATATGCTAGTGTAAACCATGTATATGAATCTACACCTAGCAAAGTTGTGCATAGCACTCTTTCATATCCAAATCATAAAGCACAGCATAACACATCTATTATAAGTGATTTAAAAAACTTATAAGGGTTAAATAAGATTTCAATTAAGATACTAAGAGAAATTATTAAAGCTAAGTTGATAAACCTACCTCTTTTACACCCAGTGAAGAGATCCAGATATTATTGTGCATATCATAGAATGCATGGGCACCATACTAGTTCATCCTTAACATTGAAAATGAAAATACAATAGATAATGGATACATATGACTCAAATAGTGACACATCATCTAAATAACATACAATGGCACATGTACAAATTCAAAAAGGGTCAAATTTGAAAAAAATACAAAAATGGTTACCAAAGCATAACTTAGAACAAAATAAGGTTCATAAAGCACAATCAAATAAATAAATAGTACAAAAAGAATAGGTAAAGAAAGAAAGAGATGAAAATAAACCTCTCCAAAATAAGGCTCAACTTTTAAAATAGTATGGGTTTGGTCAAAAATATCTATAATATTTTAATTATCATGGTCAAGGCTTGGGCAAGCAAGCCCAAGACATCACTTATCCTATTCTAGCAACTGATAATGTTGGTCAACAAGGTTTGGGATTTATTGAACATCCTAAGGCAAATCATTCATAGATATAGTTTATCAAGGTAAAAAGTCCATATACATAGGAAATGATATAAAAAGATAAAAAAACTTAAGTTGCAAATTCAAAATCATGCTAAGCTAACAAGCATTCTCAAAAAAGGATTTCTATCAAAAGAGCCTTCATAACACCATATGTATACAATAAGCATGGTTTCAAAAGGCAAAATAACAGTCAATATTATAAATCATAATTCAGAAAGGTCAACTCCATAGTATGAGGCAATTCCCTCTAGCATTATAGGTTATTATGATTATTATGAACAATACCTGCATTCATACTACAACACCATTCAACTCTAGCATATCAATCACATTGCATGAGAGATTACCATTCCTATTTTTGACACAAGCCATAGTGATAGTGAGTCTCCCATGAGAATCATTGGTTAGTATTTTTCCTCTATTCTTGTGCATACTTTCCTTCTCTCTTGATCCTTTTATATAGTTTCATTTTCATGTTATTTGTACATAGCGTATATCTAGATAATACAAAAATAATACAATGTTTCAAAAACATAAAAGCATTCAAATATTTACTCATAAAACACAAAATTATAGATTGTATGCATTGCCATGTTTACATTTTTTATATTTTTCAGACACTACATATGCTAGCTATCTTAGTATAGTCAATTTTATCATACATACATGCTTCACTTGTTCTTATCGAGTACTTATAGATTGCTACAAGACTTGGCTTCACTACACCAATCTAGATTTTCTATTATCTACCCACTAAAAGCATATAAAATGATACATGAGTTCTTCATTTGACACATTTTTCCATGTAGGGTCACCCTATACGTAATTTTGATTACCAGGTTTTATCCTTCTAAATTCTACATCATAGATTTAACATTGTTATATCTCAATATTGATCATGCTACACTTACTCAATTTTTTTTCCAACTATTACTAATTTAGACTCAGCATATATACATCCTCTCTCTTACACATATTTGTATTACATGTTCATGCATACTTTTATTTCTAGATTTCCTAGTTTAGATTTGATTGTATCTCTATACTTATTCTATTCAAGGGAATTTGAAAATAGCATTGCTCTTTGGCTCTATGTCACTTCTATTCATAATATGTATGCTTTAGACATGTGCCCATGTCCTTATGTATGCATTATTTATTGTGTATGTAGACATTTGAACATGTCCTTTTATGTAGCTCTAATCCAATTTGTTTGTTGCTTAAGTATGTGTATATTTGAACATGTCTTTGTATGTCTTTTTTTCTTATATTTAATGACATGTTCCCTTGTCCCTTGAATTGTGGTCCCTTGGCCTACTTTGCATGCATCATGTGTGTTTTATGTATGCTTTCTTATATGCATCATGCCCATGACACTTATCTCTTGCTTGTTACACACTCCATTTTTAGATTTCATGAGGGACCTTATGCATCTTCCCTTCCTACTTGGGTGTCGTGATGGCCATCATGCCCAATCTCCCTAAGTAGCTACTCAGTTTTTACACAAATTTATTATAGCATATATTATTATATCTATATTGGCACCATTATAATGGTATGCATGACATATATCACACATTACAAAGTTATGCTTAGATTATCTTACATTCCAATGTTAAGTATGCACATTATATTAGATTATTATGTAGATATCATATATGCTCTGGCTAACACACATATTACAGATCTTTTTCTTTTAAGGATAATTATTTCATAAGTTCAACAACTTCTATCAAAATAAGGGTTATTAACAGGGGTTTGTCATAGAGATCAGGTTCCTAAAATGCACTTATAATACATTTTTTAGCACACAGGCTTAGATTACAAAAATTAGACTCAGATAAATACAGTGGGAAAATAGTGACATAAAGATCAGTACATTTGCACAAAAATCAAAGAAAAATGACACTAGCACCAGATATCCAATAATGACACTAGTATCCAAGATATTTTGTTAATGTCTAGTAGCATTAATTTTTAAAAAACTCATATTGGCCAAAAAAGTATAATAAGTATAGTACAAGTTTGCATAAGTTCAATTATAGATTTATTAGTTTTACTTAGATACATATAAGTTTAGCTCAGATTCATAGTAGTTTGATCATATTGGGGGAATCATGCATGACATGAGCATTTCCATATTTAGTTCAAATACTCAGATACAAATTATTACAACTAAGTATAGAATCTAGATACCCAAATATCAAATTTGGGGGTATGTGTGTGGCACATTGTTTCTATATGCTCACTTATACACTATTTGATCAAATGAAATAATAAATTTCATGCTATTCTATACATTATATACATCTAACATCATATTCTAGGTTACACACTAATTTCATGCCTTACTCCATCTACAATGGTTGGCATTCCCAAGTGTCTTGAAACCACCTAATATACTCCAGTGGTTACAGAGCTAACATACCTAATTAGACATTTCTAGTTAAATCATGTAGTTTTAGTTTTATATGCATCTACTACACATGGGTCAAAAATGATGAAGTTTTAGCCTACTTGAGTTCTTGATTCACCTACATGAGAGGGTTGGACACACCATCAGTCTAATCCAAGTTATTCATAAGTCATCATGATCCACCAATCATGGGTGGACAATGATGGAGTCAAAATTGGATTGAGTTCTTAATCCATGTACAAATGAAGATTGAGTAGGCCATTAGCTTAGTCCAATCTATTCACCGATTGATCACTATATACACTCACACACGTAGGTTATCACTAGGTTTATGAATTGGTTCATGTACCCAATGAGGTGTATTTATTTTTTTCCTTTCCCATATCTCTTTACTCAATTTTACTCAACTTTGCTTTTTTACTCAATTTAGTCTTTCGCTTTATATATATCTTAATCAAGAAATAATTTGTGCATGTTTCACTTATAGGACATGAATTTGAACATGCTTCATATAATCATACCTAGCCTCACAAGCTTTTCCTCTTAGTTAAGTCTAGGTACACTTATTTCTCCTTTATCCTAGTCATTTTGCTTTGCTACATTCTTAGAATAAAAATGGGACAAATGTAATCACCTAAAAGTTGTATTTGAGTGTTAAGAGTGCTATTTAAGACTACATACCCATAGCTTAGCCCTAGACTTATCCTAGATCCTATTATCATACTTATCTAACCTTCATGTGGGCCACAGGCATCCTTAATCATCCCTAAAGCAGTCTCAGACATTTATTCTTGCATACTGGCCCTTTGTGCCTAGTGTTATGCCACTTGGACATTAGCACCATAATAATTACATTAGCATCGCATGGTGTTAGTGTCCCAAAAATAGTTCTAATGTATTTTGCCTCTCTTGTTCATAAATAGATATCTTTTTAAATCTATAACCTCCTAGGGTTGGCTTAGACATCTTTTAGCACCTGCACAAGCATTTGAATGGTATAAATACATGTATTTTATCACTATAACAACTAGATGGAAATTAGATGTAAAATATACACTCAAAATTAAAATAGGTTACTCACAATTAAGGTTATAAATCCATATTTTTCCCTACTTCTACATACTACCATCTGTGATCAAGGAATTTGACAAAGAGAAGAGGTTAGATCAAGTGTTAGTCCATAAAACCATGAAATCAACATGCTAACATGCTAACATATCTAAGATTAGATATTAGGGGGAGCTTAATGAATAAAAAACAATTAAAACCCCAATTAAAATGCAAAGAACAACAATCTTTACCTTCCTTGAGAACTTCAAAAGATTTCTTCATTTGGCTTGCTTGGTTTATGCACAAGAAGTCTTCAACAATGAAATATGGATAACATCATCTCCTCTATGTACCATTGTTTAATGCTTGGCTTGATTAATGGCTTGGCTCAATTTTAACATTTTAACACTAGGATTTTAGCTTCATGAATCTATTACCACATTATAACTCTACTTTGATTGAGCTCTCAAATGAAGATCTCTAGGCTTGCTTTTATAGGCTTTCAAATCCCTTAGAATGGGTCAAATATAACCATGGTTGATTTTATTAAGCTTGGTTGAGTTTGGAATCTTCTTAAATTATTCTTTTAGATATTTTCCAAAAGTGACAACTCACAACCATGGTTGAGTTTATTAACTTTGGTTGAGTTTGACATATTCCTAAGATATTCTTTTAGATATTTTTCAAAAGTGATAACTCACAAAGGTAAGATTCTCTTGAATTTCCTTTGTAGTAATTGATTTATTAACTCATGGGTGAACTCAATTAAGATTTGAAATTGATTTAGCTTGTTAATTTATTTTGATTAGGGTGTACAAGTTAATTAAATTTTTTTAGGCATTTGGTCATTTGTTTGATTTTATTTAATTCAATGTGTGTATTTACCTTGTTTAATTTGTTTAATAGGCCAAATTTATATAATTCAAGGTTATGAAGCTAAATTCAAGACTAATAAAAATTCTTGGGTTAGCTATTCAATGATTGGCAAGAATTGGTCTAAAGTCAAACATGAAGCCATTGGTGGCCAAATTTAGGTGTCTACAGTTTGCCCCTATTTGGGAAGATGTTGCAAGCTGTAAGCATAGTAACATATTTTCAAATAATAAAATGGTTATTTATTCTTATGACTACAATGGTAATGATTTAATTTTAGCTACCCTCTCGAGGGAGTGGTTAGTAAGTGAGTCGACAAAAGGTCCCTTGAATGAAAGAAATGAAACAAGGGGACCAAACAAATGAAGATGATGGGGTGACAAAAAGTTTAGAAAAATCACTAATAAATGCAAGTGGGATGGTGTACAATGGTTTACTTAAAGATATTTATAAGCATTGTACCCTAATTATGGCAATGTGGTATGATAACATAATGATTTGCCCCAGCAGGTGATATAATCATTGAGAAGATAGATCTACCCAATTAGGATAGACAAACAAGAAAGTAGAATTCGTGATAACACAATGATTTGCCCAAATAGGTGATATAATCATTGAGAATGCATGTGGGATGGTGTATATCACTGATGTAGTATGCCCTGATTATGAAAACATGATTGATGGTTGATGATTGATAAGTTGATATAGAGGATAAAGATGAATTAAGTCAACCTGCTAGTAGGGAGATGCTCATTCGAACTAACAAAGGTTGAAACTATTTTCGTTACTTAATTATTCTATTTAGGATATGATTGGGTATTGGATTAGGATTGTTGTTGATGTTGGTATCGAGGAGAATGTGATGTTGCATTGATTTTGTAGACCTCTCAAAGCTGATTTTTGTTTTAGCATTTGATGGTAGGCCTCATGATAGAACACCATGGGGGCTTGGCCAAAATATGCATAAGTACCGACTCCCAATATCTGATACTCAATGGAAAATAATTACACTGATGATAAAAACCATGATGATAATGTAGACGTTTGAATATGGATATATTCAAGAATAATGTGCAATCAATCACCTAATGAACACATATAGACTAAATCATGGCCATAGTGTTGAAAACAAATAGGCACATAAATAAACAAAATAGATAAACAAAGAAAGAAACAAGTGTTAGTCCCTATGGTAGTATAAACAACATGACAAACATTGCCCCTAGAAATTAGGTGACAATTAAATAAATAAACAAGATGAGGGAATAGAAGAAAAGGAAGGGGGTGGCCAAATTGACCTTAACATGAATCAAACATGACCCACATAGTCCCAAAATGACTTTAGTTCATAGTATTTCACCTCATAGTAGAGGAATCTGACTAGTGTATCAGCGAATTCAAACAAAATAGCACAGTTGGTATGATGGCATAATATGACATAAGAGTGGCTAGGTGATATGTCAAGGCAAAATAACCAAATGTTACTCCTAGTTTGACCATAGGTGGTTATAACTAGGATGCAACTAATAGATCAATGATACCAATTTACCCTAGCACGTGATATAATTAGTATTAAGACCAATGAACATGAATTTTCCCTATCAGGCAATATAATTAGGCTCATGTAAATAAACTTGATAAGAAGGGAATAAGAAATGAAGGATGCAACTACCAATACTTCTATCATACTACTCCAAAATATTACCTCTATCTAAAATCCTTGAAATAACTATTGAAACTGGTATGATTTTTTATGTTGAAAACGTGAAACCAATGGATGAACCAAGGTCAAATGGGCTAGGTTTATAGGATTCAAAACATGTTTGGTTGAGTAGGAAAGAAATGGTTGGATGGTTTAGTTAGAATGTCAAAATGAGAGGATGGTAGAACAAATAGTTTGATAATAGTATAAAGAAGAATATTGATAATATGCTTCAACTTGAAATGGTCCTTATAGATGATACATCAAGTTACTTAATCATATTACTACTTGAGGTGAATAATATTCATTGGCTCATCAAGTTCATTGTCATCTAGTGTGGTGAGCCTATATGCTCAAGTGACATAGTCTGTAGTGATGATGAAAGGACCCACCTAGTTGGGTTTGAACTTTCCTTTATGTTTCTTTTTATCTATGGTATTCTTTTGGTTCTCTTTTAGGATAAGATCACCAAGTTCAAATGTTTGATGTTTTGAACGTCAATTGCATTGACCCCAAAGTCAATTTTGATAGGCCTACAAATTGTTCACAGCATTCATACACTTCTCATCAAGTAAATCTATCTCTTGCAGGCGAGCTACTTGATATTCATTATCATTGAGAACATGCTTGAAAGATATGTGTATTGAAGGCGACTCGATGTCAATGGGAAGTATGGCTTCAGTGCCATAAACAAATGAGTATAAAGTGGCTCTTATGGGTGTGTGATGATTTTTATAGTATGCCCAAAGGGCACAAAATATCTGAAGGTTCCAATCATGACCGACATCATTGACAATATTTTTAAGAATGTTGATAATGGTTTTATTTGATGTTTTAGCCTGGCCATTACCTTAACGGTAATACACCATTAAAAAGTATTGTGTGATCTTGTATTTTACACATAACTTGTTGACATCCTTGTTCTTAATTGATCCTCTATTATCAGATATAACATTATAATGGAAATCATAGTGGTAGATGAGATGGTTAAATATGAATTTGGAAATTTGCTTTCTAATCATGTGAGGGGTATAGCTTCGACCCACTTAGTGAAATTTTTAGTGGCAATGAGAATGTGTTTATGGCCATCTAATGAGGTGGGGTTTATATTTCCAATGAGGTCAAGGCCCCATGTAGCAAATTTCCATGGTGTTAGCATTGGTTTTAAGGTCTTGGTGGGTATATGAATCAAATTAGCATGTCATTAACACTTGTCACATTTCTTGACATATGCAACTACACCTACATCCATTATCAACCAATAGTAACCAATACATAAGAAATTTTTGGATAGGACTACCCTGATGGTGTGGGCTCCACATACTCCTTCACAAAATTATCATAACACTAGTATAGATTATGTCGAAGGTAAACAATGAAGTAGAGTTCCATCAAAAATATGATGGTATAGGGTTAGTTTGAGTAGGGTGTAAATTTGGGCATTATGAATGAAATCTTTGGTTTATTTTTAAGATAAGTTTGGTGGGAGGATTTACACACATAAATAGGAATATAGGTTTGAGTACCATTAGATCTGGGACCAATAATATCACATATCATTGCAATAATTTAAGGTTTATGAGCTAGTGTTGTTAGATCAAAGAATTTGTTATCAAGGAATTTGATAAAGAGAGGAGGTTAGATCAAGTGTTAGTCCATAAAACCATGAAATAAACACACTAACATACTAACATCTCTAAGTCTATATCCTAGGGGGAGCCTAATGAACAAATATTAATTGAAAACCCAACTAAAATGCAAAGAACAATAATTTGTACCTTCCTTGAGAGCTTCATATGATTTATTCATTTGGCTTGCTCAATTTATGCATAATAAGTCTTCATCAATGACATATGGATAACATCATCTCCTCTATGCATCATTGTTTAATGATTGGCTTGATTGATGGCTTGGCTCAATTTCAACATTATAACATTAGGCTTTTAGCTTCATGAATCTATTCCTACATTATAACTCTAATTTGATTGAGCTCTCAAATGAAGATCTCTAGGCTTGATTTTATAGGATTTTGAATCCCTTAGAATGGGTTAAATCTAACCATGGTTGAGTTGATTAAGCTTGGTTGAGTTTGGCATATTCCTAAAATATTCTTTTAGATATTTTATAAAAGTGACAACTCAAAACCATGGTTGAGTTTGGCATATTCTTGGGATATTTTTTTAGATATTTTCTAAAAGAGACAACTCACAAAGGTAAGATATTCTTGAAGTTTCTTTTTAATAATTGATTTATTAGCTCATGGGTGAACTCAGTTAAGATTTGAAATTGATTTAACTTGCTAATTGATTTTGATTAGGGTGTGAAAATTAATTAATTCTTTTTAGGCATTTGGTCATCTATTTGATTTTGATTAATTCAATGTGTGTATTTACCTTATTTAATTTGTTTAATAGGCCAAATTGATTTAATGCAAGGTTATGAAGTCAAATTCGAGACTAATACAAATTCTTGGACTAGGTATTCAATGATTGGCAAGAATTGGTCTAAATTCAAATATGAAGCCATTGGTGACCAAATTTAGGTGTCTACACCATCTATAAAAATCCTAAGCTCAGATTACCCAAATTTCCTTTTATATCATGATTTATCGATAAGCAAATTTACTCGATTATCCATGGATTTTCTATAGCTGGTAATTTGATTTGGTTAATATTAACTAAGTTATGAGTTATATGTTGTTATGCAACAGTCAAATATTATTTTGATTATATGATTGCATTTCTATGAGTTAGTTTTAGAGTATATTATTACATTATGATTTTGATTAATTCAATGTGTGTATTTACCTTATTTAATTTGTTTAATAGGCCAAATTGATTTAATGCAAGGTTATGAAGTCAAATTCGAGACTAATAAAAATTCTTGGACTAGGTATTCAATGATTGGCAAGAATTGGTCTAAATTCAGATATGAAGCCATTGGTGACCAAATTTAGGTGTCTACACCATCTACAAAAATCTTAAGCTCAGATTACCCAAATTTCCTTTTATATCATGATTTATCGATAAGCAAATTTACTCAATTATCCATGGATTTTCTATAGCTGGTAATTTGATTTGGTTAATATTAACTAAGTTATGACTTATATGTTGTTATGGAACATTCAAATATTATTTTGATTACATGATTGCATTGCTATGAGTTAGTTTTAGAGTATATTATTACATTATGATCATGTTGATTTGTTATTTTAATAGTATTTTATGACGTATATATGTCATAATATATGGATTGAATACCTACTCATCATGAGCCAGATGTAGGAGAGATTCATCCCTTAAAGTATGATGGAGGGAGAGTATCATTAGAGATCATGATATAGATGGAGTTGTTAGGGGGTGTCATAGGAATGACTAGAACCCTACACACACCATGTTAATTATCACTCATTAGATGCATGATTTGAATTGATAGCATTAGTTTGTTTTTGATGTTATTGCATTTAGATAATGGTTTATGCATGATTAGTTGTGTGTATTAGCTAATATTATGCTTAAAGAATTAATCTTGTGTGATTTCATTATGGACATTAATCATAGATTTAATGTAGAATGTTACTATGTGTTATTTACCATTTCAATTTAAAAGACCCTATATTGGTCTAGTTGTTATGATTATTTGTCTATATTAATACATTATTATTAAGAAATTATAAAACTAAAATATGAAAAGCCTCTTAAGAAAAATAAAGTAAATGAATTAAATTTACTTTACATTTAGAGAATTGGAGACTATACATTTAGGAAAAAGAATGAATCAACAAGAAAATAAATAAAGAAAATAAAAATAAAATAAAATATTTACATAAAAGAAAGTAAAAGAAAGAGCTCAAAAATATAAAGCATGGAGTTTAAATGTGGGCACAACTAGGAATAAGAATGGGAGATAATAGGAAGGGAAGGGCAAATTTGGAAGGAAAAAAATAGCAACATAAATAGAAGTGAAGGACTAGAGCAAGAGGAAGATCTTATAGTTTATGCCAATCAAATTTAGAGATTTTTATCAAGTATGCACTACTATTTTATGAATTCTAGGAATTTTTGTGAATATTCATTTTGTGTATATTCATCTTATTAAAAAAATATTTAACTATATATCATGGACTTTGACATATATTATTGTGTGTGTTAAATCATGGGTGTGTAAATCAATGTATATTTAGTATATTATATACTTAGTGAACCATGTAAGCATTGGAGCAATCTGAGTATATTATTATCTAGCATATATATAAATAGATTTGAAAATAATAATTTATATGTATAAATCGCTAGTTATTCTTAGAGTTATATAAATAAATAAATCACTACACAATTTGTATATAGATAAAACGCTTGTAGCATTCTCATATAAACAAGTATAAATTCCTTAAATCCAATATATCTAAGGATGTTTACATTTATCTATACATTCATATGAGGATACAATGATCATATTGGAGATATTGTTTGTTAAGATAACAATATTTTTAGTAAACTACTCAGATAAGTGTATTACTATGTATACATAATAGAACAAACTTATGTATATTACAAAAATACAAGAATAAGTATAATAAAACACATAAAAATGATTCATATGTAGTGATGTTATATTGATTCATACATGACACTACTGAATATTTAGTGACTTTTTGGTGCAACGACTTATATACTCATGCAACAATTTATATAATTACAATGAAATGTGTATCATAGTTATGGCAATCATATAATAATCAGCTAATGAAGATGTATTTGTAATGTCACTAGAGTAATATTACATGTGGATATAGTGATCATTTTAACAATATAATAAATCTTGTTTGTAATATCAAAAGAGTAATGGTTTATGTATCAAAGTTTGAGTTATGCTTTTGTGATGATTTTATTTTACTTTATATTAATAAGATAAGTGATCTGCAAGCAAAATATGGCAATCAATGATCTGTAAGCAAAGGACTCTATTTTAATTTATGTTTGATATCAATGTAGATTGATATTATATTAATATATATCAATAATGTTTTGAAAATAACATCACCTAATCGTTGTGTTCCATTCTCAGAGAATGCTTAAACAAATATCAAATTAGAGAGTAATCTAATTTTTTTTCCACATAGTCCAAATAATATAGTAATCATTGTGTTCTACAGATGTATTCAATTATAATAATATTATAGTCATCTATTTAGATTAGAGAGTCCATTAGCACTTTATAATAATAAATGCCATGAAATTATAGCATATTGTAAAGTTTGAGTCATAATATCATAGGTCACATATTCATTATATGTGATCATTTGTTTTTTACTCATGTTCAAATTAGGATGTAGAGCTAGCAATAATGTATTCTTTATCATACATTTGATATATGAAAATAATAGAATACATACTCAGATATAATTTGATATAGGCATCATCTTCATAATTGGCTTTCATCTTTGATCTTCATTTATCTAATGGTTACATATTTGATCTTCATTACTTACTAGTTTTGCTTCTTGATCTATTATATTTCACCATCAAATGAGATGTGCAAACAACTAGGCAATTATAATTATATTATATTTAAATGTCTATGTAGTAGAATTCACTTCTTGAAAACACATGCTCCATTTAGAAACATTGATTTTGCATAAATTCTAATGATTTATACTGAATTGAATGGCCTATGGTTATGTGTGTTTCAATGATGCCTCAATAATGTGTAAACATCTTATACTACCATAGAATTATCTAATTCTTCATGCTAGAGACAAACACATTGTAAGAGGATGTCAAGTGTGAGATTAATGATATCAAATTGAAAAAGGGAAAAAATAATGATGAAACAACATTGTTGAGATATCATCCTCTGAGGTTAGAAAACCAAGCATAGATTGACACCTTTAGTATGTTCCATAGTTAGGGATAACAAAACTATGATGTAGTATTACATTGTTGAATCCCTTATCTTATAAAAAATCATCAATGTATTATAATGATTGTTGAATTATATGGAGTTTTTGGTTAAAAAATTTAAATGTCCATTTATATAGTATTTATATATCATTTGAGTACCCATACATGGTACATATTATAATGTACCAATACTCATATATAGTAAATGTATTTGTATATGTATTTAAGTATTCATACAAAAAATATCACATATATAAGTGTATTGGGTCATATGCATATACCCATAACTAAATGGATGGTTAAAATAAGTCAAAGGATTTTGTGGGTCATGAAAATATAAACCATATGAATAAAATCTCTTAAAAATGCAATAATTATTTATATGAAAGAGTGTGTTCACATGATACATAACTTGATTACCTAATCTCTTAAAACATTATGGCTATTAGTATATATTCATACAGTAATGAAAACTGGTGAGTAGTACATATTATGAGTAAATTAATATGTACAAGTGTTTATACATATATAGCATAAATTAGTGCATCATGATGTGTGCTTATAAGTTCTAGTAGTATGCAGTTTAAACATAGGATATACCTGATTGGTATAAACTATACTTGCTTGCTTATTACTTAATATTATGGAACATTTGTTTCTTGAAATTGTAAGACTGATTATTCATAATTGAGTAGTTGTGATCATGAATAATGAACTATAATATTATGGGATGTCATAGAGTGTATTATATTTAAAAACTATATTCTAAATGTATCTTATATTTGGGTGGTATAAACTATAATTGTTATGTCTAGATTCATTCATATGTTTGATAGACTAATTGTATGTGTTTTGGTTATTTCTATATTTAACATGTTTTATGATAGCTAATAGAAATTACCATATTGTGTCTATTTATGAAAAATAGTATATGCATCCTAATATATATAGTATACATGGTTGGTATAATTTACACTTATTTGCTTATTATTTATGTGATAAATAATATTATGGAGATTCATTCATATATTTGATGGATTAAATGTATGTATTTTGATTATTTTTATGTTTAACATGTTTTAATGCTTGTTTTCATGAAGTAATCTATATGAATATGTTGTTTATATATATGTTAACCAAATCTCACATTGTTGGTATTGAGTAAGTAGTGAGACAGACTTCATTAGCTTACTAGCATCATCAATGTCAGGTGAAGGTAATCTGATCAAGTGGTGTGTTTGAAATTGACTGATCCTAGAGATCAATAATTATTGAAAACTTTGGCCAAAGTAATGTTAGTGATACATTGTCATTTCATATGTATGATTTACATGTTTATGTGATATCATGTTAGAATGGATTTATTTATGGTACACTATAATTTTTTAAAAATCATACAACACACGGGTACTAGCTTGTCTCTCTGGATTCTTGTACCATCACTTATCTACTTATCTATGAAGGGAGGGAAATTTCCTAATGAGGGATTGTGTGGTTGATTGATGGTCCATGATTAGTGTATAAAATTGATCAGATGATGCTCTCCTTACCCATAATAGTACTTCTTTGAAGATGACACTTGAGATTATCATAGATACTAGAGTTTGGGGAACTCGTGCTTTGTAGAGCCTTATATCTTGTCCATTGTATTTTATTTATTATTATTGATATATTATCCTTGATGAGATGTAATTATTAAATTGTACTTTGGTATTAGTGGTTGTATCATTGTACCAACCATGGTTGGGCATTTGTAATTACTTTTCATATTTGGTTATGATGTGTTTCATATGTTGATAGTGATTAGTGGATTTTAGATGTCACATACTAATTTATAGTTAACATACTTAAGAGTGTTTTATTTGGATCAGTAATTATATTCTTGTGGTGAATTATAATGAAATAATATGTTAATTAAATTTTAAAAATGTGTATCACGTTTGTCTAAGCCAAACCCAGTAGGGTTGTTACATGTGGTATCAAATTTGTGGCTCAAACTCTATGACCTAATAAGTCCACTAGCATTTTTGTATCATTTTTTATTAGTTAAAAGAATGATAAAAGATAGAGTATTCAAAGAGGGTCTTTTAAATCTCAATGACAATAACCCTCTATTTGATCCTAACCAATTTATCATTAACCAAGTAGCAAAGTTAGATCAGATTCTCACAACCATGAACAAAATCAGGGATCAAATTTCAACCCTGGAATAGGATATTCATGGCCATGAAGAGTAAAAACACTAGGATGAACCTAAATATCATCCCACTGAGTAGGAAAACCCTCAGGATGTGAGAGCATATGTAGTATTGTATTGGTTAAGTGAAGTGTATTTTGGATTTGTAGTGCCTCAGTGCAGAATCATGTTATACCATGATTGGAGTTATGAGATTTAGTATATCCTCATGTATGGCTTGATGACTATTTTAGGTAATAGACATCCATGAATCTTGGTTTGATTAGTCTAAGAACCTATTTAAATTAATCAATTAATGTTTAGAACATTAGGATAATAAAAGGGAATTATGGAAAGGATAAAAAATAATCATATATGACCTATTTTTTGAAGTGATGAGGATTGATAATTTATTCCATGGAATTTTTTGTGGTACATTGAGTATGTATCCTTAGGATCACTCATACCCTCTTTGAGTTGTTAAAGGGTTGGTTTATCGATTGTCTAGATGGTGAAAGTTGTAAACAATGTTTGAGTAGGTGAGTTCATAGCATAGTTCATGAGTAATGAACCAGATATTCCTATAATATTTTTGATCATTTAGATTGAACACCTCAAGAATGATTATATCTTTACTTGGTAATCAAATCACCTCTGCCACTTATGTTTTATTTTGAATATTCAAAAAGCATGGTATGATTCTCAATTAATAATATGTGCATATTAGATAAAGTTTTATGTTTTATGTACATTAATCCTTGGGGGGGAATCCTAAAAATACATCTTATGGATTGGCACCCCCTAGTGCAGTGGAAATTCTCCTTATAGTGAAGTGTAGTTATCTTTGTTGGGGAGTCTTATGTGTTAAGATTTTGCTCATGGATTGGCACCCTATATGTTTATGTGGATTTATAAGAGGTTTAAAACTTCATAACAAGTATAGAGGTGATTTGTTACTCTCTCACCCTCTTTGACATCATTATAATCCCACTAAGTGGATTAATATTCTCATGATGTTGATTAAGTGTTCCCTTAATCAGAAACTTGTTTCTAAAATGTTGTTTTGAAAATATTCCCTAGAGTTCATGGGATATTATATTATACTTCTTTTTGATAGAGAAGTTGTAGGAATGGAATGGATTGATGTATCTATATGATTAATAGTTTCCTTCTGATTATGGAAATAGGTTGTGATACTATGCTTACAAGTTTGTTAAGTAGTGATTTTGGTAACTTGGGTTGCGGTGTTTTATTTATACCATGTGAGAGTATTTAAGAGTTTTATTTTTGAGATGTTATTTCACTAAATTCCACTTTTTAATTTTATAGTCACACTTTCCAATGCTACTTTATATATGCGTATGAACTTTGACCACGTGGAGTGGCAAACCTTGATTTAGACTAGTTCTAGATTAAGATTTATACGTTGATTATAATCATTATGTTATGATTCACCCTTGATTAGATTTTTATTATTATAATCTTTCTTAAAACATATTTTTTTAAGACATTTATGTACCTTTCACCTAGAGTGAGTGTGATATAGGATGTGTATAACATCTTGTTATTTTAAGGGGTTCAAATATGCTGAGAAATTTGATACTAGTTATGTTTGGCTAATGGAAACTTAGTGTAATTATGAAATGTTTGTATGATTTTTATTTTGATTTATATTGATACATCTAGAATTATTTATCATATAAACATTACACTCAAGGATCTATTAGTATGGATTTGTGAATTCATTAAACTATGTGCACATTTTGGAGATCATTAGGTCATGGAAATCTAAGGGACAAGTGGTGAATTATTAATATGAGTAATAAGAGATGGAGTGGATCGTAGTTAGTCTCACATTGACTTGGTAGTTACTAAATTTGGATCCGATAAGGGGAGCTTGTTGAATCCAAGATTTGGCAAGTAGGACTTATCAAATTCAGTCATATAGTTATATGTATGTTTACTAAGGAACATTTATTCCTTAATTTTGTATACATTAAAAATATATTATTTATAGTTCCTACTAACTTTCATACTTGTTAAGAGCTATGTGGAGTAGTGGTAGTATTAACATGTCATACTTATCAGGAGCTAATCAGAGTAGCAATGGTATTGACTTATACACATCATTCTTGTCAGGTTCCTTAAACACTTTTTCTTGGGAATGGGAAAAACACTCTCTAAGTTAGAGAGGTGTGCAGAGGGGGTAGGAGGCTTTGTGAAAATCTACTTGCCCATTTGTTTTAGATTTTATGATGATTTCATGTGCTTCAAGTTGAATATTAAATTTAGGAATTTAGCAAAATCATAATCAAATTATGTGGGACCCTTCAAGGTGTTAGAAGAGGTCAATCCTATAATGTATAGGCTTGTATTTTCACCCTCATTATCTCCATTACATAATGTCTTTCATGTTTATTATCTTATATTTAATCCTTCACATGTGTTGGATTAGAATGATTTGTAGGTTCTGGACTCCAAGGTGGTCATGGTAGAACCAATCAAAGTAATTGACACTCGCAAAATTTGTTTTCATAATAGGGAGATGTCACAATGCAGGGTCTTGTGGGACCAATACTCTAAAGATAGTGCTACTTGAAGGACTATGATGAGTTCTATAGGTGATTTCCACATTTATTTTCTTGATTTGATACTTCATACTATGTTTTTAATTCATAGTTTATGTTTAAACAAGTGTCATCAAAATGATGACCAACTTTAGGGGGGAAGGATGTTACATCTTGATTTTTTGATAAGCAAATTTACTTGATTATCTGTGGATTTTATATAGATTTTAATTTTATTTGGTTAATATTAACTAAGTTATGAGTTACATGTTATTATTTGATAGTCAAATATTGCTTTGATTACATGACTGTATTGCTATGAGTTAGTTTTAGAGTATATTCTTACATTATGATCATGTTGATTTATTATTTTAGTAGTATTTTATGATGTATATATGTCATGATGTATGGAATAAGTGCTTGTTTGTCATGAGTTAGATGCAAAAAATATTCATCCCTTAGAGTATGACAAATGGAGAGTATCTTCAAAAAGGCTAACATAGATAGAGTTATTGGGGGACAATAAAGGAATGACTAAAACCCCTCACACACCATGTTAAATAGCACCCATTAGATGCATGGTTTGAATTGTTAGCGTTGGTGCATTTTTTATGCCATTGCATTATATAATGGTTTTTGCACCACTAGTTGTGGGTATTATCTCAAATTATGCTTAAAGGAATTAATCTTGTGTGATTTCATTATGGATATTAAACATAGATTTAATGTAGAATGCTACTATGTGTTATTTACCATTTTGATTTAAAAGACCCAATATTGACCAATTCATTATGATTATTTGTTTATATTAAGACATATTATTATTAATAAATTATAAAATTAAAATATGAAAAGCCTCATAAAGGAAATAAAGCAAATGAAGTAAATGTATTTTATATTTAGAGAATTGGAAACTATACATTTGGGTAAAATAATAAATCAAAAAGAAAACAAAAATAATAATAAAGAAAATAAAAACAAAATAAAATATTTGAATTAAAGAAATTAAAAGAAAAATCTCAAAAAAAAGAAAGTGTGGAGTTTAAAGGAGGGCACAACTAGGAATAAGAAGGGGAGATAAAAGGAAGGAAAGGGTGAATTTAGAAGGAAAAAATAGTAGAGTAAAAAGAAGTGAAGGACCAAAGCAAGAGGAAGATCTTTTGGTTCATGTTAATCAAATTTGGATATTTTTACCATGTAGGCACTACTATTTTGTGAATTCTAGAAATTTCTATGAATATTTGTTTTATGTATATTCATCTTATAAAAAAAACTATTGAACTGTATTTCATGGACTTTGAGATATATTGCTGTGTGTGTTAAATCATGGGTGTGTAAATCATTGTATATTTAGGATATTATATACTTAGCAAACCATGTAAACATCAAATCAATTTGAGTATATTATTATCCAACATATATATAAATAGATTTGACAATAATAATTTATATGTATAATTCACTAGATATCCTCGGAGCTATATAAGTAAATAAATCATTACACTATGTCTATAGAAAAAACACAAACAATATTCTCATATAAACATGTATAAATTCCTTAAATTTGATATATCTAAGGATGTTTACATTTCTCTAAAAATTCATATGAGGATACAATGATAATATTGGAGATATTGTTTGGTATGATAACAATATTTTCAGTTGATTACTCAAATAAGTGTATTACTATGTATAGATAGTAGAGTGAACTTGTGTATATTACAAAAATACAAGTATAAATATAGAGAAACATATAAAAATGAGTCATATACAGTGATGTTATATTGATTTATGCATGATAATACTGAATATGCAATGACTTGTTGGTATAGTGAGTTATATATTTGTGTAAACATTTATATAATTTCAGCGAACTATGTATCAGAGATGTGGTAGTGGTATAATAATCAACAAATAAACACATTTTTTTAATATCACTAGAGTAATATTACATATGGATAAAATGATCATATTAACAAGATGAGCAATCTTCTTTATAATATTTCTAGAGTAATGGTTTATCTATCAGAGTTCAAGCTGTGCTTTTGTGATGATTTCATTTTACTTTATATTAACAAGATAAGTGATCAACAAGCAAAGTATGGCAATCAACGATCTACAAATAAAGGATTTTATTTTACTTTATGTTTGATATCAATGTAAATTGATATTAGAGTAATATATATCAAATAAATTTTTGAAAATAACATCATCTAATCATTGTGTTCCATTCTTAGAAAATGTTTAAACAAATATCAGATTAGAGATTAATTTGATATTTTTTCCACAGAGTCCAAATAATATAATAATCATTGTGTTCCATATATGTATTCGATTATAATAATATTATAGTCATCTATTCAGATTAGAGAGTCCACTAGCACTTTATAACAATGGATGCCATAAAATCATACCAGATCATAGAGTTTGAGTCATAGTATCATAAGTCATGTATTCATTATATGTGATCATATGTTATTTACTCATGTTCAAATTGAGATTTAGAGCTATCAATAATGTATTCTTTATCATACATTTGATATATGAAAATAATGGAATACATGTTCTGATATAATTTGATATAGGCATCATCTTCATAATTGACTTTCATCTTTGATAGTCATCTATCTAATGGTTACACATTTGATCTTCATTATTGACTAGCCTTGCTTCTCAATATATTCTATTTCACCATAAAATGAGATGTGTAGACAATTGTGCTATTGGAAATATATTATATTTAAATGTCTATGTAGTAGACTTCACTTCTTGAAAACATATGCTTCATTTGGAAACATTTATTTTGCATAACTTCTTATGATTTATACTTAACTAAGTGACCTATGGCAATGTGTGTTTCAATGATGACTCAACAATGTGTAAACATCTTATACTGGAACAAAATTATCTAATTCTTCATGCTAGAGACAAACACATTGTATGAGGATGTTAAGTGTAAGATTAATGATATTAGATTAAAAAAATGAAAAAATAATGATGAAACAATGTTTTTGAGATATCATCCTCTAAGGTTAACAAACAAGCATAGCGTGACACCTTAGTAGGTTCCATATTTAGGGATAACAAAACTATGATGGAGTATTACAATGTTGAATCCCTTATCTTATAAAATATCATCAATATATTATAATGATTATTGAAATCATATGTATTTCTTGGTTAAGAAATTTAAATGACCATTGATATAGTAGTTATGTATCGTTTGAGTACTCATACATGGTACATATTATAATGTACAAATACTCATATCTAGGAAATGTATTTGTATATGGATTTAAGTATTCATACAAAAAATATCATATATATGTGTGTATTGGGTCATATGCCTATACCCATAACTAAATGGATGGTTAAAATAAGTCAAAAGATTATGTGGATCATGAAATTATAAACCATATGAATATAGTCTCCTAGAAATGTAATAATTATTTATATGAAAGAGTATGTTCACATGAGACATAACTTGGTTACTTGATTCTCTAAAAATATTATGGTTGTTATTATATATTCATACAGTAATGAAAACTGGTGAACGATATATATTATGAGTAAATTAATATGTACAAGTTTTTAGACAAATAGCATATATTAGTTTATCATGATGTGTGTCTATAAGTTATAGTAGTATACAATTTAAATATAGGATATGTCTGATTGGTATAAACTATACTTGCTTGCTTATTATTTAAGATTATGGGACATTTAATTCTTGGAATTATAAGATTGGTTGTTCATAATTAAGTAGTTGTGCTCATGAAAAATGAACTATTATATTTTGTGATGTCATAGAGTGTATTATATTTGAAAACTATAGTCTAAATGTATGTTATACTCAGGTGGTATAAACTGTAATTATTATGTCTAGATTCATTCATATGTTTGATGGACTAAATGTATACATTTTGGTTATTTTTATGTTTAACATGTTTTATGACAACTAGTATAAAGTACCATATTGTGTATGTTTATGAAAAATAGTATATGCAACCTAATATATATATTATACCTGGTTGGTATAATTTGCACTTGTTTATTTATTATTTATGTGATATGTATTATTGTGGAGATTCATTCATACATTTGATGGATTAAATGTATGCATTTTGATTATTCTTATGTTTATCATGTTTTAATGCTTATTGTTAGGAAGTAGTATGTATGAGTATGTTGTTTATATATATGCTAATCAAATCTTGCCTTGTTGGTATCAAGTAAGTAATGACACGAACTTCACTAGCTTACTAGGTTCATCAATGTCAGGTGAAGGTAATCCAATGAAGTGGTGTGTTTGAAATTGACTGATCTTAGAGATTAATAACTATTAAAAACTTTGGCCAAATTAATATTAGTTAGACACTATCATTTAATATGTATGATTTATATGTTTATGTGATATCATGTTAGAATGGATTTCTTTATGGTACACTGCACATTTTTAGAAATCATATAACACATAAGCACTAGCTTATTTCTCTAGATTCTTGCACCATCACTATCTAATCATCCATAAAGGGAGGGCCATTCCCTAATGGAATATTGTGGAGAGGATTGATGGTCTGTGGTTAGTGTGAAAAAGTGATCGAATGATTCTCTCCTTCCCCACAACTCTACTTCTTTAGAGATGACACTTGAGTTTGCCATAAATACTGGAGTTCAGGGAACTCATGCTCCATGGAGCCTTGTATCTTTTCTATTATATTTTATTTATTAGTATTGAGACATTATCCTTGATGAGATGTAATTATTTACTTATACTTTGGCAGTAGTGGTTGTATTATTGTACCAACCATGGTTGGGCATTTGTAATTACTTTTCATATTTGGTTATAATGTGTTTCATATGTTGATATTGATTAATGGATTTTAGATGTCACATGCTTATTTATAGTTAACATACTTAGAGTGTTATATTTATATCAGTAATTAGATTTTTGTAGTGATTATAATGAAAAAATATATTAATTAAATACAAAAATATATATAGCACGTTTATCTAAGTCAAACCTAGTAGGGTTGTTACATTTCCAATCTCAAACACATTCAAGAACACAAGTCAACTATCATACTAGATTCACTTGAAATTTCACTAACACTTAGGTGGGTAGAACTACATTGGGTTTTGATCCCTCTTCTAAGTATTAGGATGTAGGCAACTCTCATCACAGTTGGGTGTTAAGGATATCCAACCTACCCCACTAACAAACACACTTTTCAACTTGTATCAATTAGATGCCCTATCAACATGGAAGATTAAGGTTTGTTCATAAATTTATTCTAAATATGTAATATGTATGGTTCCAAAACTCCTACACTAAGGAACAAACCTCATAGATCTAGACATAAGTGCATCCATAAGCTCGAGACAGTCTTGCATAAAAGACACTACTGTTAATATAAGGACACTGCTGCCACATTTCCAATAATGGTGCTAATGTCCAACTAGGTTTCTACTATCTAGGAGGGGTTATAATAACAAGATCCTATTTAAGACATTAAGACCAACCTCTACCTCAGTTTCCAGCCAACAAATCATATATCTCAATCATTTTTTATTTAAGTTATTATTTGCATTATTTCTTGTTATTTTTAGAAAGGTCATCGTTAGTCAATTATGTAACAAATTAGTGGCTATATTTATTGCATATAATTACCCTATTCTACTATACTCAACTCTTTAATAAACATAGGATTTATACTTGCTAATTCCCAAAATTTTAAAATAGTTACATAACATTAATTCTAAGTATGGTAAAATACATAATGATGGGCAAGATTAATTTGAGTTGGATAATATGATGGCCTTATAAGGCTTAATATATTATACATGTTTTGTATTTTATGAATGAGATCTAAATAGGGTTTCAAAAGAGACACAATTAAAATTAAAAAAACACTCAACTTTGTTTAAAGCATATTATCTCGTTAATGCAAAAACCCTATCAATGAACCAAATACACGACTGTGAGAAAGACCCAAATAACCAACATAGAAAGATAAAAAAATCATAATACACATATGACACTTATAGGCATCAAGCATGTGAGCAAAACCCTAGAAAACTAATAAACAAAGATAAAATATTTGTAATACATTCCCTTTTTAACAACCTATCATTACAAAGAATATAACATGTGAAAACATTGTATGAGGTAATTCTTGAACTTGAATTAGAATTCTTTCTATTTTTGGGCACATTTTATTTATTGAAGATGAATATCTCCATATAGTTCCCTTAAGGTAAAAGTCTCATTGTAAGATCTGAGATCACACTCCCACTGTCTTTAGTATGTCATAACATTTGACATGACGTATCAAAAAAACATATTGAATCTCCACAAACTGAATAAGCCATTAAACATTTATTCTCCTCTTTTGTTTCTATTTCTATGTTGAACCATCCTTGTTTTGTTATTACAAATAATGAGTACAATTTCTTTCATAAATATAAAAATTAAAACCACAAATATTTGATTCAAGAGTAATATTTATTCAAAACTAACTATAAACAAATATGCCTTCTCCTTCAACTCTCATCTTCTCCCCTTCACATTCTTGTTTGCAGCCAAGGAATTTTTTTTTTCCTATCAAGTTTTGTAACTCATGCAAGCACAAGATGTGAATGTATTGGTGAAGAAATGAATATAATGAAAAACACATAATGTATCACTTACTTTCATAAATTCCCTCTGCCTTAGAATCTCCCACTTCCTTTTATCTTTATTTTCTTTGGAATTATAAATCTTGACTTCTTATTCTATAGCTACTAAGCCTTCGAGGTTCAAATCGTTGAAGTCATAAATAAATATTTTTTTTAAGCAATTTTATTGTGTCTGTGCATCTCATGTAATTGTTTCTACAAATTTTATTCTATAGACTTCCATTATCTTATCTTAATTGGATGCCTTGCTACTTGACAATCTAGAATGGGAGGAAACATGTGCATTTCAACTCGATGTGAATTGAATTATGGTTTTAAATAGAATTTATTCCCACATTCATACAATCAAAGACATTAGGGTGCACTACAATAGAATTGGTGTATGTATCCAAACTCTTGAATAATCTTGTAACCACGCTCCTCGTACTCAAAGATAATTGACACTCATCAAAAGGTTCAAATTAAATAATCATTTCAAATTTTAAATTCATAGGATATACATCTGAATTGAAAATATAACAACATGGAAGAATTACCCTTATATAATGTGGAGATTGTGGCATGTCACTACAAAAATCCTATGGTAACTAAAATTTGAAATCATCTTCATACTCACTTGAAACATGTGATTTTATTTATTTCTCAAATATGGTAACATGTTCCTATGCAATTAAAATCACAAAAAATAAGATCACAATCATATTTTGTAGCATTTTAAAAACAACTCACAATTCCCCACATTCTACATTGTCCTTCAAAGGATGTCTAAGAGGTTAAATATGTAATTTTTTCCAGTCTTTTACTCTTCCTACGAGGGAGGATAATGGGTGCTTATGTGGGTAAAATAAATAAAATAATATTAGAATCATGTTTCATATGACTTAAATAAACATATGCAAATCCTGACATTTTTTCCTTCGATTTATGCCCACATCCATGTGAAGAGGTTGCAGAGGTCATTCGTTCTATTATTTTGTTCTTCCTAGGAGGGAGTATAATAGGTTATTATGTAGGTAAAAGCAATAAAACAATACCATAATTTTTTTTTATATGACTTTAAAAAAAACTCCCAAATCCTGACATAATACCTTTTCCTTTTGGCTAGGCCCATGTGTACACAAAGAGGTTGTCGATGAATCCTTTGGAAGTTCTCAATTTCCAACGTCCTCAACCTCCAATGAAACATGTGTGCAATCCTCCTCACTACCATCAATTACCTAACAAATAAATGAAAAATTTAAAAATCTCAAATAGGTATACAATAATATATATGTGCAAAATAAAAATGAAAGAATGTGAAAGAAGAATTAGCCTTGTATCATAGGAATCATTTGTAATGTCATAATCTAGATCATCCTCATCCTCTGATGAAATAGGTGATTTTATTCTTCCTCAAAGATAATAATAGGTTCCTTTATAGGTAAAAGATAAAAATGACAATCACAATCAATATTCATACTGATTTCATAAACTTGCAAACCCCACATATTCCCTTCTCCCATATTACCTTCTCCATGGGAGGAGCTTATCCATGTGCACAGAAGGAGGTTTCAAAGTATGGTTTCATCCATTTAATTATTATTCTCTTCCTATGAATGGGAGTAGTGCATCCATCCACACTACCATTATTATGCTACAAAAGTAATGGAATAGTTATAATTTGAATCTATAATTGAAAAAAATATATTAATATTTGAATATAACAAATTAATAAAAATTTACCACCTTCCCCAATTGTTTAATTTTTCATTGATGTTGTTGGATGAACTTAGGGAAGATTCTAATAGGTTTGGCATGTTGATCCAACTCCACATTCCCATTAAAAGGATGAACAACAAATGAACTAGTTAAAATTTAAAATCATGATTGATCACAAGAATATAATGGTTAAATTTTGAATACCATCAATTCATGGTACTAATATTTTCAACTAGGGGAGACTGAGGTCCAAGTTCAAAAACATTAACATCTTGTGTTGGTTTTGAACCACCAAGGGTTGTTAGTATCTAAGTTCAAATCAAAAATTATAAATGGTTAGTATTACGTAAAACTTATAATCATCTAAATAATTAAATAAAATAACCTAAAACCAAACAATTTTCTCATATTACCAAATCAATGTCATTTAATTCAGCTAATGTGTCTTTAATTATTATTTTTTTCATCTCTTCTACTCCATCAAATGATTATGAATATCCATACAACTTATTCATTCCTCATTCAATTCAAGCCATGTAATTTTATTGGAGATAATTTAGCTGCCAATGAGTGAAGGCTCTAGAAAGGATTGTAACCATGTTTTAGGTCAAGAATAGTCATAAAATCAATTGATAAGATTACATACACACCATTTCATAAAAATTATATTATATCACTATATATTAAAGACAAAAAATAATAATAATAACAAAGGCATACACTTATGTAGAGAGAAACAAACAAAAAAACAATTGTTTATATGCATTGCATGTTTATGAAAGGGACATGAGTGCATTACATTATCCGTATTATGTGAATAATTTATATGTCCAAGATATGTCTGACAAAAGTGCAATGCATTATATGTTCAATTTATATATTGAAGGATTCATAACCCCATTATGTGAATATATTATATCATTATTGATTAATTAATATATCTATTAAAATAAAATGTACTTACCTGTAGTTACAATGTTCTCCTTCTACCATAGCTAGAGAAGCAATGCATGAAATTATAGATGAGAGGGAGTGTATATAGAGTTAATACATTCATAATAATTTGATTCATAATGTTATTTACTCTTGCTCACACAACATAGAGAATTATGAGGTAAATAATCTGTTAGTGCTTAAAATTGCACTAAAGCAATTGGGCCCTTGTCAAGTATAAATGACTATGTCCTTAGCCCAACTTCCATCTTCAAGTGTTCCTTTGGAAGGTCAAGTTCATGTAAAAATTGACTAAGTCTTAATCTAGTCTTTGCTTCATAAATGTGTCTTAGTCTTAGAATTTTATGAGCCTTTTGCACAAACACAATGTCTAACAAAAATAGGTCTTTGGGCCTTTTGTCTCAGACAAAATGTCTGAAGATTTATTTCCATCAGACATTTTGTCTGCTAAAAAAGGTCCAAAGAAATTCAATGTCCTGTTTTGCAAAATGTTTCACAAAAAATCCTTCGTTTCAAAAAAGGTACAAAGTCTTATTTATTTTGGACTTTTTGTTCATGGAAAAAAGTTCAAAGGGTACTTCCCTTCAGGTATTTTGCCCATGTAAAAATCTTGAAAGAAATGTAAGGACGTTTATTTTGGCCAAAGTGTTTAAAAAAAAGTCCAAAAGATTATTCCTTCAGACATTTTGTCTGCACAAAAATTCCAAAGGAATATTCCTTCAGGTATTTTCTCCACACAAAAAGCCCAAAAGGCTAATTCCTTCAGGCATTTTGTCTGCACAAAAAGCTCAAAGGGTCATTTTACCTTTAAAATTTTTTCGAAGGGTCATTTATTTCAGGTATTTTTCCCTTGTAAAATTTTTTAAGGACACTTGTAGAAGAAGTGGAGGACATTTTCAATAAGTCCAAAGGGCACTTTCAAGATATATTAAGGACCATTTCAAAAGGCCTAAGGGAAACACTATAGGGCAAGTGCCCTTGACAAAACTTTCAAAGGGTACTTTTGGCAAAGTTGTTCCGAAGCATAATTCCTATTTCCTTTGGGCATTTTGCCCATGCAAAAAGTTTGAAAGAATTGGAATTCTTCAAGAAAAGTACCAAGTTCAATATTTTTGGGGAAATTTTTTCAAACAAAATGTCCGAAACAATTGTCTTGATGAAGATAAAAGGAGCTAAATCTCAATTCTTTTGGAAAAAATACAAAGGTCCAATTCCTTAAGGGAAATTGTTTTGAGCAAAATGTCTAAAACAATTATTCTAATGAAGGCCAAATTCTTTTGGGCATCTTACCTAGGAAAAAGGTTTAACAAAGCTCAATTCTTGTGAGAAAGATGTGAATTCAAAATACTTCAAGGAAATTATCTCAGACATTTTATCCACGATAATTGTCCTGATAGAATACATGAAAGAATTATTGTAGGATAATTATGTTGAAAAAAAGCCCAAAGCAGAAGTGTTAAGGATAAAGAAAAGTTGAAGACAAAGAAGCCAAAGATAAAAGGCTTGAGAAGGAAACAAGAATGTTAAAGACAAATATCCCACTGACTAAATTTCCATAGAAAAATTCCCCAGAGAAATTTTTGAATTGTAAATATGACAGTGTCGTGGATATCTTTTGAGAAATGCACATACATCAAATTTAAGCCATGACAAGTAGCCATTAGGATTCAAATGTTCTATAATGGTCATACGAGCATCACTTTTAGACCCTATAAAGTAGCCATTTGTTTTTAAATGGAGATAGATCTAATGGTACACATTTACATAGAGCAAGATGATCCAACAATATGCGATCAGATTTAAATAGTCAAAGGAGCCCAAGACAAGCACAAGCATGATAAGTGTCAAGATAATAGGGCATGATTTAAGGATCAAGAATGTTCCCAAAGATTGATGGTACACATTAAAGTGTATACAATTTAATCTATGATATGTATTAATTCAATACTTTTCAATAAAGTATAGAATGAATGTGGGACCGCCACTTAGCAAGAGTGTGTTAGCCTGACAGGATAAATAGAGCAAGATGAAAAGAGCCCATGGAGCCACCAAGTGGTACCATTTGGTACAAGACCTATAGACAACCAATAATGATATACCCCTTGTATCATGATTTGACAGAGCACATTTGCTCATGTCAGCCAGAGCTGATGGTATGTAGCCAATGTTGAAAAGTCAAGGACCCTATGAGCAAATGCAAAAATGATAAGTGGCATGGTTGTGTGCCATAAATTATAAATTAAGCATCTCACATAATATCTACATCTCATGTTTTCTTAAGAAATAATTATCTAATGATGCAAGCCAAGGTGGAATTTTCAAAGGGCTCAGATTGCATGAGGAAGTGACAAGTGTCCATATTGGAGCCAATCAATTGACTTAGTCACTTTTAGGCCCCAAAAATTCCCAATTGGATCTGATGTGACATGTAAAATGTTATTATGTGGCAATCTTTGGTTTAAAATATAAAATTGATGGTTCTTTCATGGATGTGGCAATGATTTGAAGTGCAGAAGATTATCTAACTACCATTATAGAGCATATTTTCTTAATGACTGTGGATCTTTTCTATTTTCATCAAAACTGAAGCTTTCCAATTCTAATAATCATAAGGTAATATTATTTCCTTGGAGTTCACAAATAAGATATTTCCTATTTAAAATTTTCCATGATTTTCAATCGATCAACAAGAGAGCATTTCCAGATAAGTTACACATGAGGACAAAATTTTGTTTGGCTCTTTAAATTATTATCTCCCTCTAGCTATGTAGGTCAATGGTTAAGAGCATCTCCAGGCAGTTACATATGATGAAAAGTAGTTGTTTGGGCCTCCACTATGAAGTTTACCATCCATATCATGAATTCATTGGCATCTTGAATCAAAAGATCAAAGGTTTGTTGTAAATATTCATCATTCCTTGTAAAGGTAATTACAACAATGATTCTTTTCTTGAAAGTAGATGAGGATCTCAGGTGTGGCAAATGGCATATTACAATTAGATGTATCTTGGTAGACTTGAAGGCTTCTTCTACAATTTTACAAGTTGCGACTCATAGTTCCAAATTCAAAAATGTATAAATATGGGTTATGTCCTTTGTTCTAAGGTTGTTGTTGGTTGTTGGTTGTTGTTATTTTAGGCATCCATTTTTTCTAAGTCTTGGTTTTCCAAATAAAATTCTAGGATCAATTATTGTATGTAGATTTTGTCTCCCTTATTAAGATGGTTGCAGTTGTACAGTCATTAACAAGCTTTGAGAGCATGTTGATGTCTCCCTTGTCAAAAGAGCAATCTCACCATGCTTGTCCCCATGACAGTATTTTGAAGTGTTGATGTTTGTAATGTTTCTTTTTAAATTAATGAAAATTCTTATGGTTTTTTATTATTTCATGTAGATTAAGTACAATGACATGTTTTACAAGAATTGTTGATTTGATATATGGGTTTGTGCTCACTATTGGTTATCATTTTGAGCATAGATTTAGATTATAAACTCTTTCTGCATTACTTCAAGATGGGTTGTTGAATAAATTTTTAGGGAACCCTAGGTTTATAGATTCAACATGGAAAACATTTGAAAGATTAGTTTTATTGTATGTTCTATTATGTCAGAGGTCATTTGGTGTTTACCATTATCTTGCATTTAAAGTTTTTTTTTTGCATCTTTACTAAAGAATATTGTCATGAAATATGGTTAGATACCCTTTTGTTTGGAAACCAATAGCATACCACCCTCCTTTTTTAATCATCTAACTTGTCCTACCCTATCCTACCCTACAAATAACACACCATGTTACATACTATAAGTGTTACTTTCCTCGCAAATGCATAAGATCTTGCATATTTGAAATGTGTTTGTAGTTTGTGCTTTAAATTCTAATGTTGTAGTTTTCCATTTGGCCCATATTATTAAATATTTTATAAAATGAATATTTTAGTCATCCCCTCATCTATATTTAGTAGCTTGTGTATGACATAAAGAATTTATGCATTTTGTGTGACAACTCTTCACAAGTGAAGTGTACACACTTGGTTATGCTCTAGTCATATTTATCCCTTATACCAAGAATCTCCATGGAGATTTAATTGCAAAATCCCTCCATGTGATCAAGCTACCCCATAGGTTCTCTCACCTTGGTTTAGATAGAGCCAAAAGTAGTAGGGAGCTAACCATACCCTCTGTAAGTGCCTCTCAATCATTTTCTACATTTGATATAATCTTGATACAAAACCCTTCCCTGGCTACAATGACATTTTAGAGGGTTTTTTATCTTTGTTTGCCATTTTATTTCAAGTGTGTAAGGTTGAATGTATGAGGTGTACAACTGGGAACCAACACTCTAATGGTGCCATTATCGAGGACTAAACTAAACTTCTAGTCACTTGTGTTGCTAGGAATTCTTATAGAGAGATGTGAGTATTTCATCTTGTGAAGTTATTTGTTTTTACTACACTGATCTGACTATCTTGGTTGTCAACATCATAGCACTCCTCTAAGGATGTGTTAGGAAGTTTTAAGACTTGACAATTTGACTTATGTTGCATTTATTTATAAAGAACTGTTAACTTTACATGTTAAAAGTTATTTTGTCCCTTTTTAACTAAAAATTTCAATGTCTTTATGATATTATCTCATTATTAAGTTCAACAAATTTTATTTTTAGCATGTATCACAACAGTTTGTTAACTATTATATTCTATAAGTTTGATTCTAGTGGTGACTCTGACTTTATTTTCTACTTTCAAAGAAGATTGGTGCCTATTCTGAATATTCTACTAACTTTCAATTTTGAGTATCTTCTTATTTGAAAAGCTATAAGAACTGAGGTCATCTTTCAGAAGTGATCCATCAAAGAAACTCATCTCTCCTTTGGGTATTCCTCAAAGAAGAGGGAGACAAGTTTGGAATCTTATTAAAGGGTAAAGCTCAGCTACTAAAGGTTATCTAGATTCTAATAATCTTGAGATCTTTGTTGACCCCCCCATTATTGAGGACTATCACAATTCTTATACTGATTCTAAAACACATAGTCCCATTTATTTTCTAGCTCCTTCCCAACTAGTTGAATCCCCTCCCAAGTCTAATCCACCAAGTCCACCTCATTCACTCCCTACCATATCAATTTGTTATTTGTTCTTAAACCTTTTATTGAACTGATCATGAGGCATAAGGACCAATATAAGAATGCACATCCTACATTTTTCATTCCTAGATTTAGGCCTATCAATTTTGATGAAATGGAAGGCTATCTTAATGAAGTCCCAAATGAAGTTAGGAAATGCCTCCCAAAATTCTAAGGGAACAATGCAATGAGCAGTGATCAGCATCTAAGGGCCTTTCAAAATATTATTGAAGATTATGAGGTTGAGTATGAGGATGTGTACATCAATTTATTTGTGTACACATTAGAGGAAGATGCTCATAAATAGTTTAATTCCCTTCCCATTGGATGCATTGATTTGTGGGAAGAGATGTAAAATGTTTTTAGAATTTAGTATGGTTTTAGGATTGATCCAAGGTTTCTCTTGGCTAAATTTGAAAACATTAATAAAAACCCCAATGAGTGCGTTCAAGACTTTAACACAAGGTTCTACAAGACTATGATGTGGCTACTCAAAAATATTAGGCCCAATGATACAACATGCTTGATAAAGTATTGTGATGCCTTTGATAAGAAGGTTGCACACTATTTGAGGGACAAGGATCCCATTAACCTGTTGTTGGCATTCAAAATGTCCATCCAAATTGAGAGTAACATAAAGGTTGTGGGAAAGCCCATGAATAAGGAGGTTGATGTGAAGCTAGTCAATCTGAAAAAGACAACCAACTTGGAGGAAAATGTCAAGACTTTGGCCTATGTTGTGAAAGAAATGTCATACAAGTTGGCTAGAGATGAAAAAGGTCTCCCTCATGTGTCCACCAATTACGAGAGAGATCTAAATCCGAATCAAGCACCAAGGGGGCATGATTTCCACAATAAAGATAATGATAGAGGGAAGAGGCCTACATATGAAGAAAGAATAGAAAAAAATTAGAACAAATGGGCTAGAAAAGAAGTGTTTAATCCTTTAAACACCAAGGTGAATGTTACAGATTTTGACATTGATATCGATTGGTGTGACAAGTACTTCCTTCCACATCCCCCATGTGATACAGTTGAACTGATTATTGAAGATGCAGATAAACTTGAGTTTGCATTATCTAATGATGAGATCCTAGTGTTCAATTGTCAAATCCCCCAAAGAGAGATGACCACGTCCATAAAATTATTGAGTACTATTACTATTGAATAGTTTTTGGAGTGTAATGGACAAGGTAAATGTCCCAACTCTTGAATTTGCTTATGATGTTAATATGGCACAAGCATATGAATTTCCCATTCATGATTTTCATGTCTTAAGTTCCATGATGATCAATAAATATGATGGGTGGATTATGTTAGTTGAGGATAGGTAACTACTAATTAATGCAATAACTACCAAAGAGGAGTATCACTTGAGAAGCAAATATTAGGTTGTTTCTCCTCAAAACACTACCCCTATAGATCCAAAGGCAGGGGATGTTAATAAAGATGCCAAGAAAAATATAGTAGTCCCTAAAGCTTCCAAATAATGTTTGTTTCCAAATTTGCTAAGCCTAGGGGTGCTCCAGCCAAGAATAGAGTATCCATATTGTCTAGTATCCCTAAGGGTGCTAATGATGCTAAAACTTATCCACCATTAATATTTGTTGTTAATAATGTTAATCCATCCTAATATAATCTACTTCAGACCTTGTGTGACTATATTCTAGCTGAAGGTGTTCTCACTCTTCCACCAAATACTCCTCTTCCTCGGTATAGCATATGTAAAATGGCCTAAGTGTTGAGCCAAATGAAAATCACTATGCCACTTGTTGAATTATTAAGAATACCTAAACATAGGAATACGGATTTTGAATATTTGGAATTTGATGAGAAGTCAGCTATGAATGAGATTGAGTTGCCCCAAACAACCCTAAAAAGTGATGAAGAATCAGAAGTGGTTGTTGAACCTACTCTAGAGGTTTATTTAGGGACTATATTGATAGAAAGTCAACTGAATGTGGATTCATTCTATAAAACTCTACTAATCAATGGTTTGATTATTCACAATTACATGTTTGATTCTATAAATTTCTAAAATGTGATGCCACTAGGTGTCCTAAATGAGATCAAAGTTAAGATTACTTCATCCTTTGGAAAGTGTTACGCCATGGACTCATGAGAAGTTCCAATTGCTGGACAAGTCAAGGGATTGGTAGTATAGTTGGTAGTTCATCTTTGTTAGTATCAAAAAATGGATGTGGTAGTTGTAGATTGCTCTCCTAAGTGGGGGATGTTGTTATCATGTAAATGGGATGCTAGTATGGGTAGAAGTGTACAGATGGACCTATCTTATGCCACCATTTCATTAGAGGGTAAGATGGTCAATTTTTATAGAGATTCAAAGATGTTTCATGTAATTGAAGATCCAAAATGTGCTCTTAATGAAGTGTTGTACATAGATGTTGAGCTTGGCAACTTTGTTGGGAATGTTGATACTAGTGAATAGCCTGTTGTTCTTGATGTTGAACCTAACAAAGAAACTATAGTTTGGAAGATGTAATTTGATAGGGCTAACTCCAATATTAGAAATAGAACTAGGGTTGTCTTCTACACCCCTAATGGTAAATGTTTTATGTTTTCTTTTCAGTTATCCTTTGAGTGTACTAATAATAATGTTGAGTATGAGGTACTCTTACTTGGTTTAAGGATTGCCTGTGAATATGGAATTAAATGTTTGATTGTCAAGGGAAATTTTGAGCTAGTGGTAAATCAAGTTCACAGTGCTTTTTCCACAAAAAATAAAAGGTTGAAATAATATTGGAATGTTTTTTGGGATTTGCTCAAATTTTTTGATGCATTCAATTTGTGTTATCATGATAGAAGTTTTAACTAAGAAGTTGATAGACTTTTAGAGCTAGGTGCTTAATTTGATATTATAAATATGATCCCTCATTGTCAGTATCAAGTGGAGGTGATTTTTAGGCCTTCAATCCTAGACAATGTTCATCATTGGTAGGTCTTTGATGATGATGAATAGATTAAGAGATTTCTAAACTATGAGGTTGAGTTCCACAATCAGCTCATAAACTTGGAATCCAAGGTTTAGGTTAGTGATGAGAACGAGACCTTATTTAGCAAGGCCATTATTTAGCTAAAGACAAATAATCTCCCAAGAGAACTAGTGAATTTGGAGGCATCTTTTGATAGAGTTGATAGAATCAAGTCGAGATACTCATTAATTTAAAAGACTTGACTAAATGTAACATGGGTTCTCATGAGAATCCAAGAAAGGTTTGGTTGGGTACTCACTTAAGTGTAGCTGAGAAGAAAGCTTACATATAGCTGCTAAGGAAGTACCATGATTGCTTAGCATGGTCTTATTCTCAGTTGAAAGTGTATAGGGAAGATTTATTCTAGCACATCATCCCATTGCAGCCTGATAGCAAGCCTTTTAGGTAGAAATAGAGGCCCATTAACCCCATCTTGGCCACCAAGATGAGGGATGAATTGAAGAAGCTAAGGGATGGTGGTATCATTTATCCCTTTAAGTATTCATCATGGGTTAAAAATTTAGTCCCTGCAAGAAATAAAAATGGTGGCATCTGCTTGTGTGTGGATTTTAGAAATCTGAACAAAGCTTCTTTAAAAGATAATTATCCCCTGATCAATATGGATAACCTAATAAAAAGTGTTACTAGATCATAGATATTGTCTACATTATATAGCTTCTTAAGGTACAACTAGGTTATGGTAAAGGATTCTGAGAGATCCAATATTGCATTCATAATGCCTTAGGGCATGTATGTATATATGAGGATGCCTTTTAGGTTGATGAATATTGGTGTGATGTTTCAGTGGGCTATGGATATTGCTTTTGTAAGGATAATTAACTAGTTTATTGTTGTGTATCAAGATGAAATTATTGTGTACTCCAAGACTAGAGAAGATCATTTGAAGCATCTAGAAAAGGTGTTGATAAGATGTAGGGAGTTTAGCATTTTGATTAATCCAAAGAAATACCACTTTGGAATACAAAAGGCCATGTTTTTGGGACATATAGTTTCCAATAATGGTGTCATGATTGACCCAAAAGGGTTGAAGCCATTGACAAAGTGCCTATCCCATAGTCCAAGAAAGGAATTCAGTTTTTCTTTAGACAAATTAACTTTATAAGGATGTTTGTGTCTAGTTTTGAAAATATCACTCTACCTATTACTTCTATGCTAAAGAAGGACTAGATCATAAAGTGAGAGGAGAAGGATATGTAAGAATTCAATGACATTAAAGGATCTTTAAAGTCTAATCCTATCTTAGTTGGTCTTGATTACACAAAACCATTTTAGATTTTCTCTTTTGCATCAAATAATACTATTGCTGCTATTTTACTACAAAATAATGAATAAGGTCATAAGAAACCCATATATTTATTTATAAAATCTATGCAAGGTCCTGAACAAAAATATTTTTTCATGAAAAAACAAGATTTCACTCTATTGAATGTTGTTAAAATGTTCAGGCCTTATATTATAAGTTCAAAGATTATTGCCTACATCTTGCACACTATAGTGAAGGACATCTTGACACAAACTAAAGTATCCAGTAAGAGATGCAGGTGGGTCAATAAGTTACAAGAGTATGACATGGATATTTAGACCACCAAGTTAGTAAGAGGGATGGGTCTAGCCAAGCTTATGGCTAAGACCAATTTTCAAGCTATTGAGGTAAACACTATTGTTTTTAATATTGATGATTCCTTGAGTCAATTTAACACATCTTTATGGTATAGAGATATTGTTTACTAATTAAAAAATATGATTTATCCCCTTTACTTGGACAATAATCAAATAAGAAATCTTAATCTTGTTTCCTAAAAGTATCTTTTGACTAAAAATAGATTAGCATGGAAGAATCTTGATGGGTTTCTCTTAAGATGTGTGCTAGAAGAATAGACTATTGACCTGATTGAAGACTTCTATAGTGGATTATGTGGTTTCCATTTTTTACCTAAGGTTATAGCTCATAAAATTAATATATCTTGTTATTGGTGGCCATGAATGTTCAAATATGTTGCTCAAATAGTTATAAAGTGTGAGAAATGTCAGTGTTTTGTTGAGAGGATGAAAGCTTCAGGTTCTCTTCCCTTACAACCTATGATGATTTAAGGCCCATCAAAACAATGGTGAATGGATTTAATTAGTATAAATTATTGATTTTTCAAGTGTTGAACATAGATGGATACTAGTTAAAATTGAATACTTCACAAAGTGGGTTGAAGCAGTCCCTACAAAGAAGGTAATGCACTAGGTAGTCATGGATTTCTTACTAAATCAAATTATTTGTAGATATGATGTTCCTATCAAGATAATTAATGATAATTACATGACCTTAAAAGATAAAACTTTGGTTTCATTATTAAAATAGTACTAGATTGAATTGAACTATGCTTCCAATTATAACCCTCAAGGGAATGGGCAAGAAAAATCTAGTAATAAGAACTTGCTCAAAATCATCAAACATACTTTAGAAGCAAATAAGAAGAAGTGGGTTAACACTAAATTTTGTTTTGTGGGCTGATAATATCATGCCTAAGATAGATATAGGTAAAATCCCTTTTGAGATTGTTTATGGAGCTCAAATAGTTTTGCCTCTGAATTTATAGTTGCCGACTTATCATCTCATGCAACAACTATAAGATGATTAACAAATAAACCATTATGAAAGTAAGATGAAATATATTATTGAAATTGATGAAATTTGAAGACAAAATCATGAAAGACACCTCAAGTTCAAATAAAAGATGAAGATATTTGATAGGAAGGCTACTCCAAGAACTTTCCAATTTGGTGATCTGATTCTACTTTGGGACAACAAGCATGATTAGAAAGGCAAAGCATGGAAAATTTGATGCCTTATAGATTGGTACCTATTCTATTAAATACCAAATTTGAGGAGCATAATTTCTTATTGAGATATACTTAGATGGTGAAATACTAGAACTACCAGTCAATGGCAGACATTTAAAATACTTCCTTGATTGAGTCCATATGCAACTATGTATTATATTATATAGTATTTTGTTGTTTTATCCTTCTGTTGTTTTGTTTCTCCTCAACTTCAGGCCTTGTTTGTACAATTTTCCTTTGTGTTTTGTTGTGTCTTCATTTCCAAATCATCTTGATCTATTTTTGTTAAGTCTATCATGTTTTATTGATCTTTCATGAGAGTTTACTGAAATTTGTTACGTCTTGACTCTATGACCCAATGGATTGGCACCTGGTCTTATGTTTTGGGGTTTTTTACACACCCACAAGGGGTATGCATCCCCGAGAAAGAGCCAGTGTTAGTTCCCAAAATTATAATGAAGCAATTGGGCCCTTGTCAATTATAAATGGCTATGTCCTTAGCCCAACTTCCATCTCCAAATGTTCCTTTAAAAGGTCAAATTCATGTAAAAAGTGGTTGTCCTAATATGGTACTTACTTGGTCAATGTGTCTTTCCCTTAGACTTTTTTGGGATTTTTGCATAAACATGTCTTACAAAAAATAGGTCTTCAAGACTTTTATCTTGAATAAAAAATCCAAAGAAATTCAATATCTTGTTTTACATCGAGCTAAGTGTTTCATAAAAAATCTTTTGTTTCAGAAAAGGTACAAAGTTTTATTTATTTTGGACTATTTATCCATGATAAAAAGTCCAAATAACACTTACCCTTCAGGTATTTTTCCCACTCAAAAATCTCAAAATAAATATAAGGACTTATTTATTTCAGCCAAAGTGTTTACAAAAAATTCTGAAGGATTATTCCTTAAGGCATTTTATCCTCACAAAAAATTTGAAGGATTATTTCTTTGGGCATCTTATCTGCACAAAAATCCTAAAGGGATAATTCCTTCAAGCATTTTGTTCACACAAAAAGCTTGAAGAGTCATTTTTCCCTTGAAAAAGGTCTGAAGGGTCATTTTGCCTTTACAAAATTTTCCAAGGGTCAATTCTTTCAGGTATTTTGCCCTTGAAATTTTTTTGAAGGACACTTTGAGAAGATCTGGAGGAAATTTTCAATAACTCTGAAGGGAACTTGAGGAGATCTAAAGGACCATTCCAAAAAGGCCAAAGGGAAACTCTATAAGTCAAGTACCCTTGACAAAACTTCTGAAGGGTACTTTCAGCAAAGTTTCTATGAAAAAAATTCATATTTCTTTCAGGCATTTTGCCCATGCAAAAAATCTAAAAGAATTAAATTTCTTCAAGAAAAGTTCTAAGTTCAATTTCTATGTAGAAATTATTTCAGATAAAATGTCTAAAATAATTATCATGATGAAGACAAAGGGAGCTAAGTCTCAATTCTTTCAATAATTTTACAAAGGTCCAATTCCTTTGAGGAAATTATTTTGGACAAAATGTCTAAAATAATTATTCCAATGAAGGTAAAAATCTGAAGGCCAAATTCTTTCAGGCATCTTGCCCACCTAAAAGTTTTGATAAAGCTCAATTATTGTGGGAAAGGTGTGAAGTAAAAATCCTTCGAAGAAATTGTCTCAAACATTTTATTCCAGACTATTGTCCTGAAAGAATTCTTATAGGATAATTATGCTGAAGAAAATCTCAAAGTAAAAGCACTAAGGATAAAGAAAAGTTGAAAATAGAGAAGCTGGAGATAAAAATCCCAAGAAGCAAATAATAATGTCGAAGACAAAGAGCCCACTGACCAAATTACCATGGAACAAAATCCCTAAAGAAATTTCCAAATTATAAATATGGTCTTATTGACATCTTTTAATAGGCACACAAATGCCGACTTTAAGCCACAACAAGTAGTCATTGGGATTCAAATGTTTTTGATAAGGTAAGGTGGCAAACTAGGGGCCAAACCCTTTATAGAGCAAAAAAGATGAGAAGGCAATCAAATTAAAAATGCCTTCAAAGAGACGATGGCACTAGCCGAGAACCAATAGACACAAAAACAAAATAAATAAGAAATGGAAAGACCAGAGTCAGAGGGGTCTCTCCTTACATAGCCATTGAATTGAGAAGATCATTTAGTTTCTCAGTATTCTCCACATTGCTAGCAGTCCCAGTATTACCCACTTCTTTCAGCATAGTCATGTCCAGGAGAATTGTATTCTGGAGTCTCTTGGTGAAATTCTACTCTAGCTTCTAAATATGATCCTTCAGGGCACCAATTGTAGATTTCCAATCAGTATCATTCTCTATTTCCTCGCTAGCTTCCTCAACATACATTTTCCCCTTATTTCCAGCAGTTTCCATAATGTCAAAATCATGCTCCTCAGTAACCTCAAAATCCCTAGTCTCATGCTTCCCTCCAGTGTCCTCAGAAATTTCTTGGATTTCCAGCTCCTTAGACTCTTCCTCTTGGGTTGCTTCCTCTAAAGCGCTCTCTGAATAATCAATAAGTCTGGACTTCAGGGCGGGTTTATCAACAATCTGCCCTGACCTTTGAACTCTGAAGGAAAATCTCTCCTTATTAACTTTAGAAGACTTATAAGATTTACCACCTTGACCCCCCGTGGCCCTACTTGGATTTTTGTGGGTCCCCTCAATGGTCTCCCTAATATTCTCTTCATCCTCATCAACCTTCCTCTTCTTACCCTTCTTGCTCACAAAGGATCCATGGGTATTAATAGGGGTCTCTTCTAGGGTGGAGAAAGAAATGTCTTTAGTTTTGGTAGGAGCAGGGGAAAAATAGGACTCATCGATAGCATCACCCTACACCAGATTGGAAGGGATGTCTCCACTATCAATTCTAATATTCTTGGATGGCTCAAGGGCTTGGTGAAATTTGTAAAAGTAGTAAATGAGGCCCTGGTGCAGGGGAATAGGGTTCATATCCAGCTTTTTAGACATTTTTTTTCTCACCCTAAGGACAGAGTGTTCTAAAGAGGAGAGCAGGTAAAAAGGAAAACTAATGATAGCATTGCACCTGAAGTGATTTAACAGAGGGAGATGGTAATTATAAAACTTGGTAAATTAACCTTCGAGTGTAAAGTACTTCATGAGAATGAAGCACACTCTGTACCATGGCTCCAGAAGTTTAGTACGCTCGAATCCTCCTTGGTATGGGATGAGTTCTTCTCCCTCTCCCAGGAACAGTTTATGGCTTGAAAGATCCATAATTTATATTTTCCTTTGAAGCTTTGTCCCCTACATGGTCATTCCTATGGCCATAAAAATCACCTTTTTAGAGATTTCAAAACTGATTTTGCCAACCATGACCCACCTATTTAACCAAGATCTCGCAAATTGCTCAGACAAGTTTTCATTGAACCCATTAAGTCTTTCCAGATATGGGTTGATTCCCCCTTCTTTACAATAATGCCAAACTAGTAGATTATCTTTGAATTCATAGTAGGAGACTGGTTCTATTCGAATTTGGTCTCCTCCCATTTTTGATTTGCAGACCCAACCCATGGAGTTACTAAATTCAGCCTTCAGCTTTAAAATGGTAGCTAACCCTTGCTTCTGCCTATGCATAATGAAGATGTGATGGCTCATTACTCAAAATACCATACCGAGATGACGTTGTCTACTCCCATGCTTGGAAATCATTTCCCATTGATCTTCATAATCAGGCACATGCACCTTAACCTCTTGATATAATAAATCATGAATGATTGTCAAAAGAGTACAAAAGTTATCAAGTTCCAAAATCCACGATGGCACCCTCCAGATGGGCCGCCTTAGAGAGCTATCTTGTCATAACTTAGACTCATTCTTGGCAATTCATCTCCCTTTTAATAATATCCCTAATGTTTAAGGGAATATGAACACCCTATCACCACACCCTCCAACCTAAAAATTGCTGACCAAGATTGGCACAGGCATCAACAACACTGTTTCCCTCTCTATAAATATGAGAAATCTCCACTCCAGAGAAAATTTTCAAAAGAAATTGGATATCTATAATGATATCTCTTAGTTTAATTCCCACATTAGATGCTTTATTAACTGCATCTATGACCATTTTAGAGTCTCCTTATATACTCAAGTTCCTTATTCCTAGGGATATAGCCAATTTTAACCCACATAAGAGAGCCATTGCTTCAGCATAGTTATTACTTTGGCATCCTATTCCACCAGCATAGACATCAATCATCCATCCTTTATCATTCTTTATAATTCCTCCTCCACTAGCTTTACCATCAGACTTGGATGCCCCATCAAAGTTGAGTTTCATCCAGTTAGGCTTTGGGGGAATCCATTAGTATTTAGTCTCTGAAGAATTTTGGAGTTATTATACTCAGGGATCTGGTTTAAAACCTTCCATTTGCCTACAATTTGGTTTAAATTTGAGATAGGGGTTTCTTCACAGTACAAATATGGGTTATGGTGACACTTTCCATAAGGGTCTTAACAAAGGAATGAAACACCTGAGATGCATTTCTAGCAGTGTCCCTAAAGATTCTATGGTTGCACTCTTTCCATAAATTCCAACTCAAACAAGGTAGAGTTTGCATCCATAATTCCATAAGCCAAGGATGTGTGAAGGTTGGATTTTAGCTGAGGATTACTTCTTTAAGGTCAGAATTACAGACCCATTCAATACCAAAGTTATTAAGTATTGTGCCCTATAATTCCTAGGCAAAATCACAGTGGATGAAGAGATGTGAAATTGATTCCTCTTTTGAACCACACAAAAAACATCTGTTAACTAGGGTAAACCCTCTCTTTTGAAGGTTATCCTGTGTTATGATTTTGTTATGAGTAGTAGTCCACCAGAACATGTTAATTTTTGGGATAAGTTTACAATTCCAAACCTTTTTTCCATACATCCTTATTATGAGCCTTAGGAATCAGCATATGGTAAGCAGACTTGACAGAAAATGATCCATTCTTATATGGCCACCAGTACTGTTCATCTTCACAGGGGAAGAGAGGGTTTTTGGTCCCCTGAACACACTACTAGATCTCCCACACTCTAGGGATAAGCTCAGGCTGGTGATCACAGTAGTCCAATAGATTTTTCTAGCTCCACATACCATTGTTATTTTCATATAATCACTGACTCTATCTCCAAAAAACTGAGTAGCCAAGTCAGCAATCTCTCCATAGTTTCCTTGTGTGATGAGAGCCTTGTCCTTTAACCAGATATCATCCCAGAATTTAATATGCCAGCCATTTCTTAGTTTCCATGTAATTCCTTGCTTAAGAAGGCTTCTACTTTTTAGCATTTTATTCCATATCACAGATCCTTGGGGTAATCCCATCTGTTGAATAAAGTTAGAATCATTAGTGCTATGCATGTATTTGGCATGAATTATTTCCCCCTAATCATTATTTTTATGGATCAGGTTCTAACTAATTTTTGAGAGAAGGGCTTTGTTCATGTTCCTGATAGACCTAATATTGAGTCCACCATGAGATTTTGAAAGACACACTTTTTCCCATTTGACTAAAGACATTCTCTGTTTGTCTTCCATCCCTGTCCATAAAAATATCCTTTGAATCTGTTCCATTTTGTCAACAAAATATGCAAGAATTTTAAAAAGAGACAAGAAATATGTAGGAATCCCTTACAGTGAGGCCCAAAGAAGTTGCAGTTTACCAGCACTGTTGAGGAGTTTCCCTTTCCAACCAAGAAGTTTCCTCTACATTCTTTCCACAATTCCATTCCAAAAACTAGGAGATACTTCTTTGACCGTGAGTGGTAAACCCAAGTAGGTAGCTGGTAGAGCAGCTTCAGCACATTCCAATATATCAATGATTATATGTCTAAGGTCATTAGGAGTGTTGAAGAAATACACATTGCTTTTTTGGAAATTTATCCTTTGCCCAGACTCTATGGCATAATTATTTAAGATATTCTTCCATCTTCTAGCTTCAATCACCGATGAGATGCCAAAAAATATGGTATCATCCACAAATTGTTGCACCACCATAGGATAAAGGGAGGAGGCCGATTTGATGCCCACTAACTTTTTTGAGGCTATATTTGCTTGTATGTATCTTTCTAGTGCCTCTGCCATTATGATGAATAAGTATGGGGAGAGAGGGTCTCCCTAGCGAATTCCTCTTGAAGATGAGAAAAACCCTCTAAGTACACCATTTACCAGAACCAAAAAAATTGTAGAAGAGACAGCGTTCCATATCAGGCAAGACATTTTATCATTGAACCCAAATTTACTGATGACTTGGAACAGAAAAGTCCATGAGATTCTATCATATGCTTTAAAAATATCTAGCTTGAGAGCCATACCAGGGATTCTGATCTTATCCATGGAGTGAATAGTCTCATGTGTGGTGATCACAACATCCAGAATCTGCCTGCCTGAGACGAAACCTTTTTGTGCAGGAGAAATAATTTTGTCTACTAAAGGTTGAATCCTCATAACCAACACTTTAGTGCATAACTTATAAACAGTATTTCATAGACTAATGGGCCTGAAATCTGAAAGGTGTGTAGGTTGTGATTTTTTAGGAATAAGTACTATGAAAATATTATTAGCTTGTTTCAAAAGTTTACCTAATCTAAAAAAATCACGAACAGAAGAAGCAAGATCCGCTCCTTCTATCTCCCAATATTCTTGAAAGAATATATGAGGGAAGCCATCAGGACTCGAGGCTTTGAATGCACCTGTGGAAAATAAAGTAGCATGGACTTCTTCCTCGGATATAGGCTTTAACATCTCCAAATTATCTTCTTCAATTATCAAATAGGGGATTTTATCAATGAATTGGTTCATAGGTCTATCATTCCCATCATCATTATTTTCTTCAGTGAGAAAATTCTGAAAGAAAGCCCTGGCTTGTTCCCTTATCTCATTATCTTTGATTATAAGGTCACCATTATCCAAAACTAGCTTTGTTATTGAGTTGGCCTTCCTATGTTTCATGGCCGAGAGATGAAAGAAGGCAGTGTTCCTATCACCCTCTTTAAGCCACTTAACACAAGATTTCTATTTCCAAAAAACCTCTTCTCTTTCCATAAGATTCTTCCATTCTGAAGACAGGACATTCTCTTCTTCTAAAGTGTCTTCAGAATCATCCCCTTGAGCCATCTATTGCTGAATATTTTTTGAGTTTTCCTAATATGTTTTTCTTCTACTGAAAGACTCGCCCAAATCTGTATCTATTCCATCCATAAACTTCTTGTTTAATATGCTGGAGTGTTTTGACTATTCTAAACATAGGAGTGCCCTGAATAGAAATTTGCCACCATTGGGCCACCATTTGTCTAAAGTCTTTGTGTTTGATCCACATTGCTTCAAAATGGAATGGGGAATGTCCAAATTGTCCTTGTTCTCTCCAACTAAGGAAGATCGGGCAATGGTCGGACATGGTTCTAGGAAAATCCTGCACATGCATATTATGATAATCATTCCAGTTACTTGAGATAAGAAATCTGTCTAACTTAACCTAAATCATTTGATCTCCTCTTCTTCTATTGGACTAGGTAAAATTTTGGTTTTGCAGTTCTATATCTAATAAACCTCAGTCATTAATAAATTCAGCAAAGTCGAACATGTTGTCTGAGTAATCCATAATCCCACCCTATTTTTTCGAAGGGTATAGAGGAGTGTTAAAATCTCCAGCTAACATCCATCTAGTGTTCTGGGAATTATTCCTGAAATTTCTCAAGTCTATCCATAAATTCTACCTCAATGCTCTGTTATTCAGTCCGTAGACATTGATCAACGACCATTTCAAAGAGTTAAAATAGAAATTCAATTATTTCAAATGTTTTAAATGTTTCAGGATGGTCATGCAAGCATTAATTTTAGACCCCATGAATTATTCATTTATTTTCAAATAGAGGTAGATCCAACGGCATGTAGGATGATCTGATGGTGTGTGATCAAAGTTGAATAATCAAGGGATCCTAGGATAAGCATAGGCATGACAAGTGTTAAGCTTATGGGGCATGATTTAAAGATTGAGCATGTTCTTAGAGATCGACAGTATACATTTAAGTGTACATAATATGATCTATGATGCATATTAAGTCAATAATTTTTAACAAAGCCCAAAATGAACATGGGATCGCCACTTGGCAAGAGTGCATTAACCTGATAGGACTGATAGAGAAAGATGTAGAGAACCCATAGAGCTACTAAGTGGCACCATTTCGGTATAAGACCTATAGATATCCAATAATGCTCTACCCCTCAGATCATGTTTTGATGGAGCACATTTGCTCATCTTAACTAGATCTGATAGTGTGAAGCTAATGTTGAAAATACAAGGGCCCTGTGAGCAAACATAGAAATGACAAGTGGCATGACTACTTGTCATAAATTAGAAATTGAGCATCTCACACAAGATCTATGGCTCACTTTTGCTTGGGTAAGGATGATCCAATGATGTGACCCAAGGTGGACTATTCAAAGGGCTCAAATTACATGAGGAAGTGACAAGTGACCAGATTGGAGCCAATCAATCGACTTAGTCACTCTTAGGCCCCACAAATACCCAATTGGATCTGATGTGGCATGCCAAATATAGTATGTGGCAAACTTTGGTTTAAAATCTAAAATTGATGGTTCTTTCATGGACGTGGCAATGATTTGAAGCATAGAAGAACATCTAACTATCATTTCAGAGCATGTTTTCTTAATGATCATGAATCTTTTATGTTTTCATCACTGCTAAAGCTTTCTAATTCTAATCATCACAAGGTAATGGGCTTTCCTTGGTATTCACAAAGAAGATGTTTCCTATCTATAAGCTTCCATGATTTACAATCGATCAAAAGGAGATAATTTCTAGATAAGTTACACATGAGGATAAAAATCTATTTGGCTCTTCAAATGATTTTCTCCCTCCAGCTATGTAGGTGAGTGGTCAAGAACATCTTCAGGCAGTTGCATATGATGACAAATAGTTGTTTAGGCCTCCACTATGAAGTTCATTATCTATATCATAAATTAACTAGCATCTTCAATCAAAATACCGAAGTATTATTGCAAATCTTCATCATTCCTTGTAAAGGTAGTTGTAATAATGATTCTTTTCTTGCAAGTGGATGAGGATCTCAGGTGTGGCAAAGGGAATATTTTAGTTGGAAGTATCTTGGTGGACTTAAAGGCTTGTTCTAAAAAATTTCAAGTTGTGACCCATAGTTCTAGTTTCAAAAATGTATAAATAGGGGTTTTATCCTCTATTATAAGTTTATTGTTGGTTGTTGGTTGTTGTAGGTCATTATTTTAGGCATCCATTTTTTCCAAGTCTAGGCTCTACAAAACAAATTTGGGATCAATTGATGTGTATAGATTTTGTCTCCCTTGTTAATGTGGTTGCATCTGTACAGCCATTAACAAGCTTTGAGAGCATGTTTATGTCTCCCTTGTCAAAAGATCAATCTGACCATGCTTGTCCCCATGGCAACATTTTAAAGTGTTGATGTTTGTAATATTTCTTTTCAAGTTAATGAAAATGCTTGTGGTTTTTTGTTTTTTCTTGTAGATGAAGTGCAATGACATGGTTTGAAAGAATTATTGATTGGATATTTGGGTTTGTATTCACTATTGGTTGTCATTTTGAGCATAGATTTAGATTATAAACTCTTTATACATTACTTTAGGATGGGTTATTGAATAACTTGTTAGGGCACCCTAGGTTTATAGATTCAACAAGGAAAATCATTTGAAAGATTAGTTTCAATGTATGTTCTAGTCTCTCAGGGATCATTTGGTGTTTACCATTATCTTGCATTTGATATTTTTTTTTGCATCTTTACTAAGGAATATTGTCATGAAATACTACTAGATACCCTATTGTTTGGAAACCGCTAGCATGCCACCCTCCTTTTTTAATCATCAAACTTGTCCTACCCTATCCAACCCTACAAAAAACACACCTTATTACATACTATAAGTGTTACCTACCTTACAAATGCATAAGATCTTGCATATTTTAAATGTGTTTATAATTTGTGCTTTAAATTCTAGTGTTGTAATTTTCCATTTGGCCCCTATTGTTGAATATTTTATAGAATGAATATTGCAGTCATCCCCTCATATGTCTTTAGCAGCTTGTATATAACATAGAGAATTTATGCATTTCATGTGACAACCCTTCATGGGTGATTTGCACACACTTGGTTATGCTCTAGTCATATTTTTCCCTTGTGCCAAGAATCTCCATGGAAATTGAATTACAAAATCCCTCCATGTGAGAAAGTTACCCCATAGGTTCTCTCACCTTGGTTCAGGTAGAGCCAAAGGTAGTAGGGAGCTAATTGTACCCTTTATAGGTACCTCTTAGTCATTTTCTAAATTTGGTCTAATCTTGATGAAAAACCCTTCCCTAGCTATAACAACATTCTAGCAGGATTTTAATCTTTGTTTACTATTTTATTTCAATTGTTCAAAGTTGAATGTATGAGGTGTACAATTGGGAACCAACATAATCAGTATATTAAAAAAATTTAATCTTTGTATCAAAGAAAGAATAAAATATCCCATATGATAGTCAAATGGATGTCAAAAAGGGTTAAAAATATGTTATGATGGTAAAATTGAAAATAAAATAAAATATCACACTATTACCTCCACCACCACCATGGATGCCATAATAGGTTACGTTGAATGATACCAAAACATGACATAATATATTCAGTTGTCAAAAAAAATGATATTTAAATTAAGATTTTCTATCAATTTTATTATGAAAAAATAGAATGTTGCACACTATAAATTATAAAAGTTTAAATACAATACAATACAAATTTAAATATAAAATAATAGAAGATTAAAATATAGAATATCTTCCATGATAACCAAGTTTAAATAGGGTTCAAGATTTAGTAATGCAAACAATCTAATTCATTGTAGGTAACCAACCATTATAGTAAATGCCTCCTCTAGGATACTCCTATAAATGTGGTGAATGCTTATGGAACTAGGGAATGGGCACAAAAGATCATGTAGAGGTTGAAAAGGAATAGGGTAATGGAAAATGAGAAATGGAATAGGGGAAAGGCATACAAGTAATTGAGGATATAAAAAGTGGGGCCCATCATTGAAGGGCTAATAGGCTAATGGAATGGATGGAGGGGAGGGACCCTCAGAGCATCCAATAGGCACATGAAGGTCATGTTGATATTTGACCTCTGTGTACCTACTATATACTCTGTCTACCCTTAGAGTATCTAATAAGCATATGGAGGTCAACTGACAATTGATTTCCACATGCCTGTTCAATACTCCATCTACCCTTAGAGTATCCAACATGCACATGGAGGTCATGTTGATAGTTAACCTCCATATGCATGTTGGATAATTCATCTACCCTCCCCCTTCATCCATTTTATTGGCTCATTATCCCTCTGATGATTGACCTAACTTTTCACATCCTCAATTTTGAGCATAACCAGTTGGTATGTTCATTATGAGCTCATAATCAAGATCGAGGAAGTAATAAGTCAAGCCCATCAATTCAGGGATGAAGAATGAATGAATGAATGAGGAATGATAATATAAGGTTAACATTTCATTTTACTTCATCCTTATCATTTGGGTTAACCATTGTTGTCTTCTTTAACCATTATCATTTACATTATTGGCTAACAATCTCTTGCATAGGTAGAAAATGAATAGTGTAATGGAAAAGGAAAACCAATGTAGTTTTGAATAGGGAAAAGGCATGCAAGTAACAAGTCAACATTTAATGGATATTAACATTTATTTTTAAACTAGTGTTTACCTTAACCATTTTTGTATGGCTTGACTATTATTGTTTGCCTTAACATGTTATTGATGAATGTTAACCTAGTTGTGAGGGTCAGACATTTGCCAATTCGATAATCCCCATTGATAGTCGAGGATGTAAGAAGTGGGGCCCATTAGTAGAGGTATAATGGGCCAATGAGATAGAGGGAGGGGAGGGAACCTTAGAGTATATATAAAGCATTTGGAGGTCACACTTATAGTTGACCTCCATGTGCCTACTATATACTCCATCTACCCTTGAAGTATCTAGAAAGCACGTCCAGGTCACACTGACATTTTACCACCATGTGCCTACTAGATACTCCATCTACACTCAAAGTATCTAATAGGCATGTGGAGGTCATGCTGATAGTTGACCTCCATGTGCTTGTTGGATACTCTGTTTACCTTGAGAGTATCCAACAAGCACATGGAGGTCACACTAATAGTTGACCTAAATGTCCCTATTGGATACTCTAGCTACCTTCCTCCTCTTTGTCCATTATGTTGGCATGTTACCCCTTCGATTGTGGGCCTCACTTTTTACATCCTTGATTGTGAGTGTAACTAACTAGTAAGTACAACCTGAGCTTAGAATTGTGGATGTAATAAGTGGGTCCCATTGATGAAGGGCTAATCATGGTAATGAAAGTGATGATAAACATAATATTAAATCATCTTTTTTAAATCTTGTGCCCCTTCATGTAAGATAATGTTTTCAACTGGATAATGGGATAAAAAAATAGATAGAGTGTTGGTAGATAATGTAACCAAAGGGGATGTGGAGGTCAACTACCAGTGTGATAGCCCACACTAAATGTATCATCTAATTATGCTAGTAATAGAAGATCTAATAATTGATCTAACATAAATAATTTATGAGCATTGAACATTTAGCATAGATGACCACACTTATAGTTGATTTATGCATCCCCATTAGTTACTCTATCTACTGATGCTCTGTGTACCATCTACTAGCGTTCAAATTCACAACTTCATTACCATTTACAAGTGTCATGTGTATATGGCTCATAATTTAATGTAATGGGGATTCATCAACCCTAATGTGTGGCATAGTATGTTACATTCATATTAAAAGGTTGAGTGTGCATGTCCTCATGAAAATGCATTATTATATAGTGAAACAACAATAAGAAAGTGATCATGACAGAGACCCCTATGTTCCCTCTATAAGACAACATTTGGATTTCTTCATTTAAGCATTTCATCTTAGTATAAAGTGATATTGGAAGTTTATTCAGCCACACCATCAAAGCTACAAGGACATTTATTCACTTTGTTGGAGGTAAGGGAAAACTCATAAGTTTTACATTCTTTGTAATGGTATACACATATCCAGTATTCACATTTTTTCTAAAAGAGTATGTATATATATTCATTGCTAGTATATATATTCAATATTTGTGTAATAACCTTTACATTATGTATATCATTCTTGGATATGTTACATATAAAGGAATTTGAACTTTATACCTTTGTATTCTAGCTTTATACTATAAAGGAATTTAAATATTTAGAATTTTGACCCCTTGTCTATTCACATTGTTGACCATCTTGCTACATCAATGAAAGAAAGTAATGAACCTTCAGTCTATATAATGATCTACTATTGGTTTATTAACACTATCATCCATATTGTTACGTAAAGGAAAGAAAGCAATGAACCATCAGTCTGTATAATGATCTACCATTGGTCTGTTGACATTATTGTCCATCTTATTACATAAAGGAAAGGAACCAATGAACCATCAATCTGTATAGTGGTTTACTATTATTCATTATCAATACTAAGTATTATCTTAAGCATTGGGAATCACTACCCTTCACATAAAAACTCAAACAATCAATCCTACTACATAAAGGAAAGGAACAAATGAACCAATAGACATATCCCATTGTCATAGCAAGACAAGCAAAGGGTATTATATAGTAGACCATTATATAGAATGTACAAAATGTGAAGGGTGTTATACAGACAAGCAAGATGTAGGGCATTATACATATTTTAATAAGATGGACAATAGTAGACCATTATACAGACTGATGGTTCATATCAAACACTTATATGCAAGACATATATGTTGTCAATAATCCTATGAAAAAAAAAGAAAACATTTAGAAAACATAAGCATATTCAAGATTCATATAATCATCTCATGTTCATTATAGTCAATGGGTTTCTGTGATCCTTCTATTATTAACTTGATAGAGTTATGAAAAAAAATGAACACAATAGGTGTTTTGCAAACCCACATGAAAGACTTATATTGGGCACTAAGTTAAGAGAAACATAACATTGAGAAAAACATTGTACTATATTAACTATCACCTATGTTTGACTCTTTCCATTGGAAATAGGAAATTAAACATTAGAAATATCCTCAAATCATTCCCAAATAGGCATACCATAAAGGGTTCAAGCAGTCAACAATAAAGTCAATGGTTTTCAATGATCTTTCTAGTATTAACTTGATTGAGTTATCAATAAAAATGAACAAAATAAGTTTTTTTAACCCCACAAGAAACAATTATACATGTTCATCCTTCACATTAGCATAATTATGACTAAAGAATTAAGTATTATGTTGAATTTATTATTGACCGCTTGAAGGAATTAATGATCAGTTAGGGCATAGTTTGTTTTATGTTGATTATATTGTTGACTGATTTGAGAGAAACATAGTAATATGTTACCCACCACCTATGATGCATTACTATGTTATCCACCACCAATAAAGTGAAAAAAATGACACACCCACTTCAACGCTTTGATAGGGTGATCCTTAAAGAGTGTGAGCCAAAAAAAATTGATAATGTGCATCTTTACCCCACATTACATTAATAGATTGCATATACTACATTACAATATTTCTCCTTAAATTATTATCTTTATTATAAATCTAAAATTAAATAAATAAATTGAGTGATATAAACTCAACATGGTGTACTGTCAAACACCTCACATAATAGCTAAACACTATTGACGCAAAACACCAACTCTGCCTCCAAAACATGAATTCCTTCAAGCAGTCATCTAAGAAGGGTATATCGATTTAGTTTGTGTAATACATTTGGGTTTTTTTTATGTTGACTATATTGTTACCTGATTGAAATAATTAATGATTACTTAGGACATAATCATTCATTCAACACATATTTTATTGAATAATTTGTGTAATTATGATATGATACATATAATTCAATGAATGAATTTGAATTAAATGTATAATCATTATTGTATATGCTAGATATAAAGTAATTTGAACTCTATACCTTTGTATTCTAGCTAAACACTATTCACACAAAACTCCAACTCTACCCCCAAAACATTAGTTGCTTGAAACAACCATGAATACAGCCAATGGGTTTCCATGATCCTTATATTATTAACTTGATAGCATTATGAACAAAAAAGAACACAATAAGTTTTATGCAATCCCATAGGAAACACTAATACTATGTACTAAGTTAAGAGAATCATAACATTAAGAGAAACATAGTAGTATGTTATCCACCACCTATGTCACTATTTCTATTAGAAATATGAAATTAAACATTAGAAACATCCATTCATATGACCATTTAAGGGAATATCTGAGTCACAAAAGATAGACGTAGGTTTAAAGACAAAATGGGGTAAGATCCTAAAATGATTCCCAAATAAGCATACCATCAGGTTCAAGCAGTCAACAATATAGCCATTGGATTTTCATGAGCCTTCTATTATTAACTTGATTGAGTTATCAATAAAAATGAACAAAAAAAGTGTTTTGTGAGCCTATAATAAACAATTAGACATGCCCATCCTTCACATTAGCATAATTATCACTAAAGAACTAATGAGTATTATGTTGACTTAATTTTTGATTGCTTGAAGGAATCATGGATTAGATACAACATAACCATTCATTCAACGCATAATCATTATTTATATTGTTGAATATCCAACCCTTGAGCATAAAATTATTCCCAAATAATCATAACATCAAGTTTTAAGCAATCAACAGTACAGTCAATGGGTCTCCATGATCCTTCCATTATTAACTTGATAAGTGTTTTGCAATCCCACAAGAAACATTAATATTGGGTACTAAGTTAAGAGAAACATAACATTGAGAAAAATACAGTAGTAAGTTGTCCACCACCTATGTCATTCTTTCAATTAACAACATGAAATTAAATATTAAAAACATCTATTCATATCACCATTTAAGGGAATAGTTATAACCATTGTCAACATGAGCTTAGTCACAAATATAGATACACGTTTAAGCATAGGATAGGGTAAGATCCTAAAAGTATTACTAAATAGGCATACCATCATGCGATTCAAGTAGTCAACAATACAGTCAATGGGTTTCCATGAGCCTTCTATTATTAACTTGATTGAGTTATCAAGAAAAATAAACACAATAAGTGTTTTGTGAGCCCATAATAAACTGCAATTATACATGCCCATCTTTCACATTAGTATAATTATCATTGAAAGATTGAGGAGTATTATGTTGATTGTATTGTTGACTAATTAAAGGCATTAATGATTAGTTAGGGCATAGTTTATTTTATGTTGGTTGTATTATTTCCTACTTGAACACATAATTCATTTAATAGCAATTAATACTTGAAATAGAATTCACACTCCTATACTTTGCCTCCTAGAATAGAGCATTAGTACATAGATAATTATACTAGTATAAAATCAGTAGGGCATTGGTGAGTATTATAATAGGTTATTTTCATTAACCCCAACCCTAGGTAGAAAAGGTTAACCACGAGTGTTAAAGTGTTATCGAGCCCCACCAACATAGTCATGGGGAAGAATGTTAATCAAGGAGAAGAAAAGTATAGTTTTAAAGTATAAAATCAATGGAGAAAGGGTTAAAATTCCAAACATTCAAAACCCTTTACAGTATAAAGCTAGAATACAAAGGGAGCATGTTCAATCATAATATGAGTGGCTCATATACAGCTAGTGAGAAGAGCAGGGGTTAAAATTCTAAACATTCAAAACCCTTTACAATATAAAGTGAGAATTCAAAGGGAGTCCATTCAAATTCATGGTTCCAAATTGATTTAACTTTTTAGGGTTGTAGACTTTAAGCCATAGGTTATTAAATGGATTGAGTATAGTAAATCAAGGTAGAAACATGCAATAAATATAACTACTAATTTGTAATAGAATTAACCTAGTGTGACCTTGATAAAAATATCAATAAATGATATAAATAAGTAATTAGCTAGAAATTGACTAAGATAGAAGACCTAGAGGTTGAAAACTAGGATAAGAGTTATTATGAGTATCCCAAACATGATCCAAGTATCAAAACCCTTATTGGATAGTAGTGCCCTAACTAGACAATATTACCAATGGTGCTAGTGTCCTCCTTTTAGTGATAATGTCCTCTATGCAGAACTATTCCAAGCTTTTCGGTACACCTGTCTGAGTTTGCCAAGCATGTTCCTGTGCACACAAGTTCTGATTCCATGTTGGTGACCTATTTTGACTGATTTTATATGTAAAATCTAGACCTCCATATTGTTAGGGCATCCAATTAGCATAAGTAGTAAAGTGTGATGTTAGTGGGGTAGGCTGGACATATTCAACACCTCACTATGATGAGAGTTGTCTACATACCAATACTCTAAGGAGGGATCAAGTTCGATGTAGTTCTCCCCACCTAAGTGATGGTGCAAGTGCAAGTGAAGCTAGTATGAATGTTGGCTTGAGTGTTTTGAGTGTGCTTGAGACTAGAAATTTGAGTAATCCAAGCTTGGGAATGTTGTAGATGGATTATATGTAGAAGTAGGGCAGATTATGGATAGATAACCTTGATTATGCATAACTTGTTCTAAGTTAATTTGTGTTATTAGAACTCAATTCCATCTAGTGGATAAAGGGCTTATACATATATATACATATATACATACATATATATATATACATATATATATATATACATATATATATATATGTATATATATATATATATGTATATATATATATGTATATATATATATATGTATGTATATATATATATATGACTTTTATGGGTCTTAAAAGAGGTCTAGGTCGATCCTAAGTGGTTGTTGATTTGAAAATATATCCATTGGTAGATAAAGGTAGGAAAAGGACAATAACACCCAAAATGGGAGACTAGTGTGTTATTGTCCAAATTATTGTGCTAATGTCCAGGTGATAGAACTTGAGGCACCAGGGGCCAGGAGGCTAAAGTGAGGATAGGGACTGCTTTAGGGATGTTTAAGGACATGTGTGGCCCATGCAAAGGCTGGATAAGTGTCTAAGTAGGCCCTAAGATAGGTCTAAGTCTAAACCAAGGATGGGTGGTCTCAAGTAACACTCTTAGCACTCAAGTGTCATTTTTAGATGATTATATCCCCCCCTACTTTATTCTAGACATGCAACAAAGTGAAATGACTAATATAAAGGAAAAAAAACATACCTAGACTTACCTAAGAGGCAAAGCCCATAAATCTAGATCTAAGTATATGAAACATGCTTCATTATGTGTCCTATAAATGAAATAGTATAGACTAGTCCTTACTTAAGAGATATAAATAAAAAGACAAAACTGAGTAAATAAATAAGAGAGGAAAGAAATGAATACACCTCATTGGGTATGTGAACCAATGCATAAACTTGGTAACAACATGTGTGTGTGCATGTAGGCAGTGATCAATCAGTGAATAAATTGGACTAAGCTCATGTCTTGCTTAGTCCTCATGTCTAAGTGGCTCAAAAACTCAATCCAATTTTGACCCCATCATTTCCCACCCCTACTTGGTGGATCATGACTTGTGAATAGCTTGGATTGGACTGATGGTGTGTCCAACCTTCTCATATAGGTGGTTCAAGAACTCAAGTAGACAATGACTCCATCATTACCTACCCATGTGTAGTAGATGCATCTAAACTAAAACTATGTGATGTAATTGAAACTATATAAGATGGCTCTGGGCCACTTGGAAACTTTGAAATGTAAAATAGATTTGGACCACTCAAGAATATGAGGTGGCTCTAGGCCACTCGAGAATGCCAATCGCTACAGATGGAGTAAGGCATCAATTTATTGTGTAACCTAGAACATGGTGTCTAGTGTGTATAATGTAGAGAATGACATGGAGTTTATCATTCCATCTGATAAATTGGTGTATACATGAGCATATAAAAATAATGTGCCACATATATTCCCCCAAATTTGATATTTGAGTATATGGAATTTGCATTAAATTGTAATAATCTATATTTGAGTGTCTAAAATTAAAATAAGAATGATCATGTTGTGCATGATGCCCCTAATCTGAGTAAACTAGTATAAATCTATGTTAAACTAATCCAAAACTGGTAATCTATAACTGAACATGTGCAAACCTAGATTGTACCTTCTATACTTTTTTGGCCATTCTAGAATTTCTTGAAATTAAGGTTACTAGACAATAGTGTTGGTGGTGTTAGTGTCCCAATTCAGGCACTAATGTATAATTGTACTAATTTCTATGCCATTGAAATAGGTCTTTATGTGATTATTTCCCTAAAACTAATTTATGTATTTTATGCTTGTGTGTTAAAAACGGTACTCTTAGTGCATTCAGATAGCTTGATCTCTGTGATAAACCTCTGTAAATGCCCCTATTTTAAGGGGAGTTGTTGAATCTATGCATGAACTATCCTCAAAAGAAAAATCTCTATAAAATGTGTGTTAGCCAGAGCATATATGATATCTACGTAATAAACTAATATGATATGCATACATAACATTAGAATGTAATATAGTTTGAACATAAGTTTATAATGTACAATGCATGTTATATCTAGCATTCAAAACACTGTCAAGATAGATATAACAATGTATATGATCAATAAATCTGAGTAATAAACTTAAAAACTACCTATGGGTATGGGGCATGATGTCCATCAAGGCACCCAAGGAGTAAGGAGAGATGTATGAGGTCCCTCATGGCATCTAAAACTAGAGTGTGCAACAAGTAAGAGACAAATTTCATGGCCATGACGCATACATACAAAACACATGAAGCATGCAAAGTAGACCAAGTGGCCATAATATAAGAGACATTTGTACATGTCACTATATTTGAGAAAATGAGACATACAAAGACATATTCAAATGTCCACATACGCAAAGAGCAAATTGGATTAGAGCCACATGGGAGGACATGTTCAAATGTCCACATACACAATCAAGAAGGCACACACAAGGACATGGGCACATGTCCAAAGCATATATATAATGAAAGGAATTGGTGTAGAGTCATAGAACAATAACATATTTAAATGCCTTCAAATAAATGTAGAAGCATAGAGATGCAATCAAGTCTAAACTAGGAAATCTAGAAATGAAAGTATGCATGACAATGTGGTACAAATCTGTATAAGATCAAAGACGTGCATAAACTGAGTCAAAAGTAGTAGTAGTCGATAATAAATCTGAGTAGTGTAAGATAATCAATATCAAGATATAAAAATGTTAAATCTGTGATATAAAGTATAGAAAGATGTAACATAACAATTAAAATTGTGTATAAGATGCCCCAACTGGGTGAATGTATCAAATGAAGAATTTGTGTATCTATGTATATGCCCCCGATGGGTAGATAGTAGCAAATGTAGATATGTTTAGTGAATCTAGTTCATGTAAGATCTGTGAACACTCAATAAGAACAATTGAAACATGTATGTGTGATAAAAACTAACTACACTAAGATAGTTATCAAGTGTATTACATGGAAAGTATAATAAATGTAAACATGATAACACATATAGTCTATAATTTATATTTTATGAGTAAATATTTGAATGTTTTTTTGTTTTTGACATATTATATTGGTTTTTGTATTTTCTAGATATAAGTTATGTACAAACAACATGAAAATGAAACTATATACAAGGAACTATAGTGAATGAGACTATGTATAGGTAGGGAGAAACATACTAACCGATGAGTCTCATGGGAAACTCACTATAAATGTGGCATGTGTGTAATAAAGGACAACAATTGTGGATGTTGTGTGAAAAGGTAACTAAGGTCCCAGTACTTATTGTACTAAGTGATCTATAGTTGGGGATGCTTGTGGAGTGGTGCTACGAATCCATGAAGTTGACTAGGGTGTCCTATGAATTGTAGGGGTTGTAGGGACCCATCTGGTAGAAAATTTTGTGGCTAGCATAGGAGCCCTATGCTGAGAACCTTGAGAACTCAATAACACTAATCTCAAAATCAAGGGGGTAGAGGGAGGCCCTCTAAAATCCGCAACATATCTCTGATGTAGGGGTCTCTCTAATAAGGGTCTTCATGGGAGATTATGCATATGTGGTAACACTTTAGGAGTAGACCTCACCTACATTGGTGGCTTGATTGAACTTTGTGGTGTACTGATGGGAATTTTGCTCAAAACTATAACTGGTAGCTAGAGTGTGACTACCTATGGGATTAATAAAAGATATTCATATGAAATACCCTCAACTATAACCACCTGATTAATATGTATATACTTGAGGCATATGTGTACAGGAGATGTAATGGCTTGTATCTATTATATCCATGGCCTATCTAATAACATGTCAAATGTCCTTACACTAGGTACTACTAAGAATGTAGTGGCCACATGTGTTGGTCCAACCTATAGTGGAAGTATAATCTCCCCAATGGAGCTCTGAACATGACCACTAAAACCACATATAACTTTGTCGGTAGGAAAAATATCCTGATTTGATTAACCCAAATTCTATAAAAGTGTGATAGTACACATATTAATACTTGACCCATTGTCAACCATAACACTTTGGACAGGATGATGATCAATGTAAGATCGTACAAAGAGTGCATATAAATCTAAATCATCATCAACAATATCCTACTCTAAGAAAGTGATGAATAGTTTAGTTGGTACTATAGTATGATACACACTAATGATATTATGTAAGGGGTGTGCATCCTCTATGGTAGTGTGATAGGATGCTAGTGGTGGATGTGCCTGATACGTATAGTGAACACCTAAAATGTCACCTATCTCATTAGTTGTATGTATTTGAAATGGATATAAAAATATTATCAATGCCTTAACTTCTATTTTTTGGACTTTAGGTGCCTCTGTGGGTGTGCCCACATCAATGATGTTGGCCTCTATCAAATTATGTATCTTATGTTTTAAGCTGATGCATTTGTTTTTAGTATGGCCTAGTGCCCAATGATAGTTATAGAGTGCATTAGAATCATAGCTTTTTGGAAGAGGTCATGTCATATCAACCTCTTTGATGGGAGGGAAAGATAGGACATTGCATTCTAAGAGCTATTGTAAAACATGTGTTGATGATTTTGGAAGATTGGTGAAAACTCTCAGTGGAGGAGTTGATAAAACCAAGTGAGGAGGTAGCTTTGAAGCTATGTTAACTGTGGGCTTTTGATCACTCTTATTTGCAATGGCCTTTACATTATATGGAGGCTTATTATAACTCTTAGCAGTTGATTTTAATCCACTTTTATATTTTTATTTTCCCACAGAGAGAAGTTTGACTTCCCTTGCTTTCACTATGTGGCATAAATATGTCAATGTTGAAAACTTCTTAAAAAAGAAGCTTCATGCAATGTTGGTAGTAAACTATGTTTGAATATGTCTTAGAGCTCTCTATCTACCATGGCGCTAGTCATCTTTTCCAATATAGTTTTATATCACAAAACATATTCTGTAATATGATCATTAGATTTTTCCTTAAATTATACCACTTGAGCATATGAGATCTTATCATTGATGTTGATTGTAAAGTGTGCCAAAAATATATCTACCAATGAATTGAATGAGGTGATGGACCGATTTGGAAGATCATAGAACCACTGTAAGGAATATTCATTTAGACTGCATGGGAACAACGTAGTAAGGATCCAATCCTTGGACACATAGTCCAAACATATTGTGTGAGAAGCTCATAGATGGTGCTTTGGATCACCCTTAACATCTTACAAAGTAAGCTTAGGTGCCACAAATCCTTATGGAAGAGGCATTGTTGCTATGTGATGTGCAAAAGGTGTAAAATAACATGAGAATCCAAGGCATGTGATGGCTTAGTAGCACCCTGCTCAATATGTAACACCTTAGCCTGCAGAGAATTAATCTCATGCATAAGGGATTATACATTTGGAGAGGAAGAACTAACCATAGGAGGTGTTGCCATTGTTTAAGGTTGTCAAGTTAAAATAGGTTGTTGTACAAATGGAGTTGCCTCAAAAATAGGTGTAATAATATTGTTATTTGGGGGAGTAAAAGATTGACCATTATTTGATTTGTTCTTTATTTCCATTATGGATTTTAGAATTTATGCATGATCATGGGGTTGTCCCTGAAATCTGTCTCTGAAGCTCTATAAAATCTCATCCTTATTGACAATAAGATTTTCATTGTTAAGTGGGGGAGTCTCAATTTCCATCTTGTGTATTATTTTGATTTTGAGTACTTTTCAAATCACTAGTTGTAGATGTAATTTGTTGTGAATTATTGTTTTGATATATAACATAACTTGCCACAAATTGACTACGTGAAGATACATATACATGATTGACACTAGTGTGCCCTAGAGGCTTTTGTCTTGTAATATTATTTTCCAATATTATAATATTTTCATGTAATAGTTGATTTTAAGTTTGTAATTTTAAAATGATGCTTAGAGTCTCACAAGTGCAAACCCTAGTTGCTTTTGATTGAACATGTAGGCACATGCCCTATATAGAAAAGGTGGAGGTGTGGATAAGTTGAGTATGGGAATTAGTAATAATAATATAGGTTGATTCATCTCATGGAGGAGTGATAACATATACCTGGTTAGAGGAAAAGTAGCTATCACCCTCATGGAGATGAGGAGGAGAGGGAGATTCTTTCATGTGCATAAGACATGACATTGAAACTCAAAACATGGTTGTTAGCTTATGTAATAGATCCTATATGTATGTAAGGATTTGTTTCTTAATTAAATTCCACATAAGAGAACAATAATATGCTAGAGATAGAATGAAATATGACATACCTTTTAATGATATAAAACATCATGTATATATGTGCTTATGCCATCTTTGAATTTATTCTTAATGAAAGGAAACAAACATGCAAAGGAAGCTAAAAAACTTTGTATCAAAAGGTGATAAACTTCATCTATCATTATTATCATGATTTTATGAAATATAAATTAAAAAATAAATGGATCTAAAATCTGAATGTGGGTCTTAGAAGGCTAGAAATACAAACCCTAGGGTTATCTAGGGTTAGTGTTTTTGCACTATTTAAAGTAAGTTAGGTTCACCAAATGATTTAACTTTATAGGGATATAAATTTTAAGCCCTACGTTGTTAAAGGGGCTGAATTTAGTAAATTAAGGTAGAAATATGAAATAAATATAGCCACTAATGTGTAATAAGATTGACCTAGTTTAACCTTTCTAAAAATAGCAATACATGATGTAAACAAGTACTTAGTTGGAAATGGATTGAGACAAAATATATGAAGGCTAAAAACTGAGACAAGATTTGATCCAAGTGTCTTAGACAAGATCTAGGTATCAAAACCCTTCCTAGATAGTAGCACCCTAACTGGATAATAGTGTCGATGGTGTTAGTGTCCTCTATGCAGAACTATTTTGAGCTTTTGGGTGCACCTATGTCTGAGTCTACCAAGCTTGTTTTTGTGTGCATGAGTTCTAATTCCCTATCAGTGACCTATTTTGATTAATTTTATATGTAAACCCTATACCTCCATGTTTTTAGGGCATCTGATTGGCACAAGTAACAAAGTGTGATGTTAGTGGGGTAGGTTGGACATCCTCAACACCCCACTGTGATGAGAGTTGCATACATACCAATACTTCAAGGAAGGATCAAGATCAATGTAGTTATTCTCACCTAAGTGCTAGTGCAAGTACAATTGAAACTAATATGAATGTCAACTTTAGTGTTTTGAGTGTTCTTGAGATAAAAAATTTGAGTAATTTGAGCTTGGAATTGTTGAAGATGGATTATATGCAGAAGTAGGGTATAATAAGGATTGATAACCTTGATTGTGCACAACTTTTTGTGAGTTAATTTGTGTTATTGCATCTCATTTTTATCTATTGGATAAAGGTTAAAAGTCATGTATATATTGTTCTAGTGCTTGTGCGAGTCTTAAAAGAGGTTTAGGCCGACCCTAGGTGGTTGTTTATTGAAAGATGGAATGGAATTGAATTAACAAAATCAATACAAGAGGTGCTTATTTATACAACACTAAGTGAGATTAAATCTCCCAATTTGTAAGAAATTATGACTCACAACACAACTAACCACACATAGGAAATACCCCATCTAACTAACCTATGTCAATCAAAGGTGTACATCACCTTGAGAAGTTTATTACAAATAGCTAGAATAAATTAATTATTCTAACATTCCCCACCTTAATTGATCATATCCTGAAGAAAATAAGAGATAATTTTTGAATGCCTCAAGTTATCACGTGCAAGTGACTTCGTGAAGACATCTGCACACTGATCCTAAGTGGGGAAATATTGGAGTTGTATGTTGTGTTGTTGAACATGTTCATGTATGAAATAAATCTAAACCTCTATGTGTTTGGTTATCTCATGAAATACTGGATTACGAACAAGATGTAGAACACCTTGATTGTCACAATTCAAAACTATAGGCCGAGTATGTGGAATTCTAAGTCCTAAAAGAATACAATGTGTCCATATCACTTCATAGATGGATCCTAATGTAGCATGATATTCTGACTATATGGAAGATCTAGAAACACAATTTTGCTTCTTACTTCCCCATGAAATTGGACTAGATCCTAAAAAAACACAAATCTAGAAGTGGATTTCCTGTCATCAATAGAAGTTGCATGATCTACATCCATCTAACCTGTCAAGAACTTATCATTCTTCTTATACTCTAGGTCATACTCAATGGTACCTCTAATGTATCTCAATACCCACTTTGTTGCTTTTCATTGTGTCACCTTTGGTTCCTACATGAATCGAGAAAGATATTTGATAGCATAGTTAATATTTGGCCTAGTATACGTCAAGCAAATGAGACTCCCAATCAACTGTCGATAGAGAGTTATATTTATTTCTGGGGATGGATCTATATGAGACAACTAAAGTTTTGTCTCCATAGGTGTTGTAATAGGCTTGCACTCCATCATCTTGAATATTTTGAGCAATATCTTGGTATACTTCATATGTGAAACAAAAATGTAATGTTCCTTTTGTCATACCTCCAAACCAAGACAATAGTGTAGTAGTTTGAGATCTGTCATGTCGAATGATCGCTTGAGACCATTCTTAGTTGCATCGATCATCTTCACTATACTACCAATGATGACTATATCATTGACATAAAAATCACTATAACAACCTCCCCCCCATGTTGTTTGAGGTAGAGGTTAGGATCATATGGACTCCTATTGAATCCATGTTGTATGAGATGCTCATCAATATTGATATACCAGGCTCAGGGAGCCTATTTTAGCCCATAGAGAGACTTGATAAGCCTACACACTTTATGTTCATGATTAGGTGCCACAAATCCTTTAGGTTGAGTTGAATGTAGACTTCCTCTTTCAAATATCCATTGAGAAAGACAATTTTTATGTCCATTTGATGGACTTTCCATCCAAACTATGTAGCCATAGCAAAAACCATTCTAATAGTCTTTATCTTAGCTGTGGGAGCAAAAGTATCCTCATAGTCAATGCCTTCTTTCTGAGCATACCCTTTTACAACAAGCCTTTCCTTGTACTTATCGATATTGCCATCTGCTTTGTATTTGGTCTTAAAGCCCATTTGCATCTGATAGGCTTCTTCCCTGGTGGAAGATCAACAAGCTACCAAGTGTTATTCTTTATTAATGACTAATATTATACATCCATGGCATCTTTCTAAGGTCTATACTGTAGGGCTTATGTTACTATAGAGGGCTCATATGTTTCTTGCACAATACTCATAAAGGCCATATTAACCTCTTCTCGAGCCATGCTTCAAGTCCTTAGTCTCAAAGTGGATGTATTTGATACTTCATTTAAGTTAGCATCTCATATAGTACTTGTATACCACTTGGACATACACTGAACTATAGGTGGTAGTGTTGGAGGTCCCGTTTGATTATATTTCTTTTAGTTTCATCATCACTATCTGAAAATATTGTAGGACTTTTGCCTGTATCATTTGCTTGTGTAGAAGGTGGATTGATTCCACTCTTTTCATCAAACACTACATCTCTGCTTATTAGTACATTCTTTGTTTCTGGATCAAGGAGCATGTATGCCTTTGATTGTGCACTGTATCCCATAAAAATACATTCATTTGTTTTCTTATCCAACTTATTTATTTTCTTCTTAGGAACATGCATATATGACTTGCAACCAAAAACCCGAAGGTGAGTTACCTTTGGTTTATTCCCTGTCCAAGCTTCATGAGGTTTGATTCCATTAAGAGCTTTGGTGGGTGACGTGTTCAACAAGTAGACTGTAATGTGACAAGATTATACCCAATATGTATTAGGCAACTTTGCATCCTCAACCATGCTGTGAAACATTTCCACAATGACTCTGTTACACCATTCTATAATTTCATTATGTTGAGGTGAATATGGAGCTGTCAATTGTCGATTGATTCCATTCATACTGAGATAGGCTGAGAATTCTTTACTGGTGTATTCCCCCCCCCATTATCTAAGTGAAAGGTCTTGATTTTCCTACCAGTTTCATTTTCAACCTTGGCCTTAAATTCTTTGAAGACTTGAAAAGCTTGATCCTTAGTCTTTAATAAATATACCCACATTTTTCGTGAGTAATCATCAACCAAAAGTTGAAAGTATATGTACCCTCCAAGACTGGGAGCAAAATGTTTGCAAAGATCGGTGTGCACCAAGTCCAACTTACAAAGTGACTAATACTCAGTCTTTCCTAAGGGAGCTCTTCTTTGTTTTATTGCCAAGCAAATGATACATATATCAGAAGATTATTTGAGTTTAGGAAGACCACTAACCATATCTTATTTACTCAATTGTACCAAATAAACATAACTCAAGTGACCATATCTTATGTGCCATAAATTGCCTAGTTTTGTATCTTTGACCACAAGTGCTTGATGATCATTTTGAACAAAATTAAGCTAAAACATTTTGCCAATGTTTGAAGCCTTGGCAATCACTTTGGAATGCCTAGACTTGTCTTTGATGTGGCAAATTTTTTGACCATTTTGGTGATCAAATTCAACCATGAAGATGTGGTCAAGTAATTGATTAATAGATAACATATTTTTTGTAAGTCTTGGAACATAGAGAACATTTGAAATGTTGCAATTTATGTTTTCAAGTTGAAGTTTGATGTCACCACTACCTTGTACTATATATGAGGTATCATCTCCAAGTGAAACATTTCCACAATGACTCTATTACACCGTTTTGTAACTCCATTTTGTTAAGGTGAATATGAAGTTATCAATTGTTGATTGATTCCATTCGTACTGAGATAGGCTGAGAATTCTTTATTGATGTATTCCCCCCCACGATCTAAGTAGAGGGTCTTGATTTTCCTACTAATTTTATAACTCAACTGTGGCCTTGAATTCTTTAAAGACTTGAAAATTTTGATCCTTAGTATTCAATAAATATACCCACTTTTTTCATGAGTAATCATCAATAAAAAGTTGAAAGTATTTGTACCCTCTAAGACTAGGAGGAAAATGTTCATAAAGATCAGTGTGCACCAAGTCCAACATACCAAGTGACTGATACTCAGTCTTTCCAAAGGGAGCTCTTCTTTGTTTTCCTATTAAGCAACTGGTACATATATCAAAATATTGCTTGAGTTTGGGAAGACCACGAACCATATCTTGTTTGCTCAATTGTACCAAATAATCATAACTCAAGTGACCATATCTTTTGTGCCATAAATTGCCCAGCTTTGATACCAAATGAAAGATGGAATGGAATTAAATTAACAAAAGAACTACAAGAGGTGCTTATTTATACAACACTAAGTGAGATTAGATCTCCTAATCTGTAGGAGATTATAACTCACAACACAACTAACCACACATAGGAAATACCTCATCTAACTAATCTATGTCAATTAAATGTGTAAATCACCTTGAGACATTTATTACAAATAGCTAGGATAAATTAATTATTTTAACATTGATTTTAAAAGATATCAATTGATGGCTAAAGGTGGGAAAAAGACAATAGCACCCAAACTGGGACATTAACGTCATTAGTGCTATTGTCTAAATTATGACGACAGTGTCTAGGTGGCAGAACTTGAGGCACTATGGGCCAAGATGCTAAAGTGAGGGTCTAAGACTGCTTTAAGGATGTTTAAGGATGCGTGTGGCCTATATGAAGGATGGATACGTGTCTAAGTAGGCCCTAAGATAGGTCTAGGGATAAGATAGGGATGGTTGGTATCAAGTAACACTTAGCACTCAAGTGTCATTTTTAGATGATTACACAAACATTCAAAACCTTTTACAATATAAAGCTAGAATACAAAGGGAGCCTGTTCAATTATAATTTGAGTGGCTTATATATGATTATTGAGTGAAGCAGGGGTCAAAATTCCAAACATTCAAAACCCTTTGTAGTATAAAGCTAAAATACAAAGGGAACCCATTTAAATTCATGGAAAATTATGATATAAAGCTAAAATGAAAAATTACAGTATAAATCTAGAATATGAATGTGAAATTACAATATAAAGCTAGAAATTTTCTATAATTACCTTGTTAAAACCCTATGCTCAGTGATGAAATTCTTAAATGCAAAGAATATAAAAATTACCTAGTTGGCTAAACCCTAAACCAATTTCAGTCTTTGTGAATGACCCGGGTGATATTGACTATAATACGGTGAGGATGGGGGCTCTTGCTAGTGTTGCAAAGAGGGGACTGAAGAGGCGATTCTAGAGCTCGTGAATACGCGTGTGATTTGAAAATTATGAGAATTATAGCTCTTCTCCTTAATTATTGACATTCATCCTACTAACTATGTCGGTGGGGCCTGACAACGTCTTAACAATCATGGCTAACCTTTTCTACTTGGGGTTGGGGTTAATGCAAACGATAGCCAAAAACTAGTTAAAGCAAAAGCATGCGGTTAAGGCCAACAAAGTGGGGCAAGGCAACAAAGAATGGGATGGGACTAGCCAGTGGTCAACGTCCAACATGGTGATCCATGCCAAATGCTCCTGCTACTTATGCTCAACATAACAAAATACTCTCAAACATACGTTTGTCATGATAATATATGGGTGACAAAATACTTCAAAGAGATATCTGTGTTCATTGAGATGATGTTTCTTTCAATCATGTATTAAGTAACTAAAGCAATTTGGTGGAAGTTACATATTGAATTAACATATGTGACATGTCACTCAACTTTTTATGTGTGTATGGTTAGGTTTATTCAAATCCATCACCTAAAATACCTTGCCATCGCCCTTCACATCACCACCCACCTCACCTTTAAATCTTTAATTGCTTTCATGTTTTGTATGGCTTTATTCTTCCCCACCACTTCAATGTTGCTCGAGTTCATTGTGAAACAAAATGTCTCCTCCCAACACAACTCATTCCAACACCGTATGAAGAAACACACCACCTTATTAGCCCCCGTCACCTCCACCAAAAATATCAAATTATTATTGCTTAACATCACGTGTACAAAAGGTAAAACAAGGTCAATGGTCATGGGTTTTGCATGAGACACAATTCTTACTTTGCACTTTTGCAAAATCCTCAAATAATTTTTTACAATCATCTTAGGTTTGATATCGACTATGCCCCATGATCATATTGATTTATTTATCATATGTTAGAAGAATGAAGTTTTTGAACATTCACCTGAGCTGTGAGTTCACAATAGTCAATTGAAAAGAAAACATGACTTTAATAACGACCATATCAGAAGAAACAATTCAAATGAACAACATAAAAATCTATATAAAGAAATACACAATTGAACGCTGAACAAAGAAATATATATTTAAAAAGACTTTTATTTCACACAAATATGAATTGAAAAATATTTAACAAAAAATACAAAATAAAAGCACAAAATAATCTTTGAAAGTCTAATTACTCTCAATACAAACTTATATCCAATGTAAGGTATGGTACTATTATAACTAGAAAAAAAAAAAAAAAAAAACAAGTGTTTTTTTTAATCATCCAATATCATAAACTTATATATCTCTACAAATAACATGACTACAAATCCATTATAATTAAACAACATAAAAGTTTGACAATATGTGATTTCAAAAAACATTATATAAAGAATTGAGAAAGACATTAAACATGCACAAGTGAACTATGCACCCTGAAGGAGCTTGGGAGGCACAAAGCAATAATGAAACCAACCATACCCACAAGTTAAGATTTAAATTTATTTATTTATTATTTTTTTTTTGGGGCTAAAATCTCCTCCTACCCCAAAAGTCAAGGAGCACCTATCAAAGTTTCGAACGCCCACGTCGACGAAAAAATCCTGCACACGAAAGATATAAACTTTTCGGCAGTTACCTTTTATTTATATTTTATATGATAGTGTTGCAAATCCCAACAAAGCAGCCACTTCCAAAACACTGCGACTGAGCAATCTGCGATGTTCCTTGCCAAGGTGCTCTTCCACTTACGCTCATGCCTCGAAACACCCTCGAGTAGAAACTTTCTTAAACAATTATAATATATATATATATATTTTTTTTTTGCAGGCCTACAGGACTGCAGCCTTCTCTATCTATGGCTTTACTCACTTCACCCGATCAGCATTTCAGTAAATACACACAATAACCCCCATTTTCTTGCATTTTTAAAGTTTTACTCCTTTCTAACAGATTACTTTATGTATGGGCTTGCTAAAATCGGTTTTCTTTTTCTTTTTCCAACTATTCACTTGATTACTTCATTTTGAACTGAATTGAATCGAATCGAAGCGACATCTCTGCCATCTGCATTGGCTATGTCGTACAACTGTTCGATCTCTTAGAACAGCATACGAGACTGATATAGCTAAAAATTTGGGCTAGGCCACAGCCACAACTTATATTGTGATTTCAAATACGCTCTGTCATAAGTAAAAATGTAATTTGGAAGGGGGCTTTGTCGGGGGACTCTACAATTTTAACTAGATTACACAATATTGTTTAGCTGTTGGGCCCTTCCTGATTTTAATTCCAGTTTTGATTTTTGATTTTGAGCTAGTGAGTCTCAGGGCTTGAATTCTAATCAGTGCTTGTTGGGACACCTGATTTCAAAACTTATTTGCTGCTAAGAAATTCTCCCGTAGGGGTTAGTGGTAACATACAGACCGATAGCCTCAGATCAGGCAATCCCAGTGGCACCTGGGTTAGACCTAATTGTAGAATGAATCATCCCAGCCCAGTAGTGTCACCTCTGCATACCTAGCAAGACAGTTTGTCCCATTCAATTCGGCATCGGATCAATTCTGCTCCCTTCTTTGCAGTTTACTCTTTCACTACTTGAACACACCGATCATCCGAGTCCAGGAATTCCCAGTGACCCAAGGATTACACCCAATACAAAACTATTTCATATCATCATCAAAAACTAGTTGTGCCTTAGTAGACTTTGCTATACTTGAGACTTGATTGATTGTTTCTGTTTCCTTGCCCTTCCTTCACTCTTGCCCCAATTAAACACACCTCTACATCTTTTCAAGCACCTCGATTGATAATTCATTATTTCCGTCATCTATCGAGCCTCTATTGTCCCACATCCTATGAGGCCCTGAGTTGTAGTCATTGGAAGCATGAGATAATAGACGGAGATTGGAAAGTACATATATAAGGTCCTCCACTTTTTTGTTGCCTAGTTTATTGTGCTTCATGGAATGGATAAATTTGTAATCACTTTAATTCCGATTTGATGTAGAAGTTCTAGAAACCTATAAAATAAAATACATTTACAATTATTAAATATTATTTGAATTTAAAATAAATCTATAATAAATTGATTTTCTAATTTTTTCAAATTAAATGATTTCATCAATATATGTTTAATCTGAGAAAGGACACAGATAGCCGTGTCTCTTAGAAAGGGTGTCTTCGACCCATAATTCTCCCAAATTTTTTTTGTTCAACTTTGACTCGATCATATGGAACATCTTTACGAGAAAACTCATTTAGTCCATTGATATATTTTGACATCTCCCCTTTGATTTTACTATGATCCTCTCTATTAGGACAAACTTTGTTCATGTAGACCTTCCATCTTTGGGAATCTCATCATCCAACCATAGTTTTTATGGAACTATTTTGGATTAAGCAGGAAGCCAACAACGTGAAGAGGACTATGGAGCATCGTCCACCTTTTCAAACTACATATTCAAACCTAGTCTTGTGTCTCTTGATTGAATGAAGGTGCCCTAACCTTAAATATGTCTTGTAACCTCTCTCCCATTTGGTCTTGCTTCTCGACCACATCTCTCATACATGGTTTATTCTCATCAAAAAGACAAAAGACTTCAAAAATAAGACGAGAGTGTCAAAAGGTCATTTGCTTCTGTCAAAATGAAATTGATCTAATACCAATAATGAGATTATAAATCTCATCGTATGCAGTGTGCTAGTACTCGGTTGATCCCTCCATCTTTTCCACTCAATTGAAACCAGCATCTTCTTGAGAGAATGCTTTACTTTTATGAGGCGGTTAACCATGATGAAGTTGGAACCAAAACATGTATTGGCACATCTGAGCAACTATAAAGAAACACGTTTTCTGTATATGGCATGTGACATAGAATGATTGATAATAAAATTTTATATCTTCTTTGTATTTGCAATTACCGCATTGATTCAGGGAAGCCAATTGTGCAAATCCTTGAGTAACAAGTTCATGCAATGGAGTGCACATGGTATTCTCAATCCTTCCATCTGCTAAGACTATAGTTCCAATACTTGTACTCAGAGAGTACTCATCCAACTCTCAAAAAATTTACTTGACGATTATCCGACAACCACTCGCCATTATTTGACAAATTAAAAAATACTTAAATTTATTAAAAAAACATAAATTTTATAGAAATTACAGTTGCAAAATGTATTAATTGAGTCTGTAAAATGTTGGGGAAGTGTTTTATATGAGATTTGAATACATCAACTTGGAACATTCTCAACAACAATATTATTTGTTGCACTATATCATTTTGGCAAAGCATTCTTGAAATCTATCAATGCTATAAACTTGAACGTCTTTAGCACTTGGATGCTTCTCCAATGTCTCCCTCAACAATGATACCTACCAAAAGGCAAAGGCAATCCAAACATACAAAATGGTGATGAGTCACAATCCCTGAACTTTAACATAGCTATGTTCTTTAAGTCTTGTAAGCAATAACTAATGGTCTTTCTTTCCATCTTAGTATAAAAACAATTTATAAGCAACGCCATTCCTTTCTTCATTGTCCTCTAGTCCTTTGTCATCCACTTTGAATGAGCTAAGTTTCTTAACAATAGTACACTATTTGTACACTTAAATCTAGCCGAAAAAGTTAAGATCTTTAGTGTTGAATGATAGAAATGCATGATAGATATTTATAAAAACTACGTATGAAGGATGAAATGGTTTGTTGAGCTGAATAGGCGAGCTTTTTTTAGCAGTGGTGCATAAGATGTTCTGCTATCTGAGATTTTTTATTTCCTCTTTTAACAAATGGCTTTAAGGTCAACAAGCAGACAAACCAATCTATGGCAAGGATTTGGTTGTCGATTGTCCTATCAATTGTTGTACTTAAACATGCACTTGCAGAAGTAAATAAAGAAAGAATCTGTCCATTATACATTGCAAGGATTGTTATCTACTTAGGGCTCTCCTTCAACGATCATCCAAGTTAAAAGGGCAACCACCATTTTTGTTCCCTTGGATTTGCAAAATTGAGCCCCAATAATCGAATCTTGATGGGTACTGGCATATACTTGCAAGTACTCGACGAGTATTGTGCCAGTACTCGTCGAAGGCCGAGTACTTGAACTACGATGATTTCAAGTGGCAAGTATTGGGTTCTGTTGAAGCTTGGCTATTACTTGCCCACTCGGCAAGTGATCGACGAGTATACATATTATGGTTAAGACATTGTTTGAAGTACTAGCTATTATGATTTGTACAACATTATTTCTTTTCACTTGCTCAATTGCTCTTCGAAAGAGACTTGTGAAATATACCGCATCTTTCACATAACCTAAAATGTCATGCAATTTGATAAACATTGAGCCCTTAAATGAGAAGACAATAATATTTATTAAAGGTCTATGGGCAAGGATGATACAACCATATGAGACAAAAGACACTCCTATATAGGACCCATTGTCTTTAATATCCTGCAATATTACATTAATGTGGTCCTTCTCCTTATCCAAAATAGAAGTGTGAAACTTTTTGTACTCTGGAGACAGATACCCCTTAAGAGCATTATTGACCATCCTCATAGCTTCTTTTCAAAGAAAGGACATAACAATGTTGAATCGCATGTCACAACAAAAAAAACCACCTCTCAATATCAATATCTACATTTTTTCTATTACTACAATCAAACATTTTTCCAATGGTAGATGCATGAATAGATGTTGGAGAGGTAATTGAAAAGCGAGGTGGATTCTCAAAGGCACCTACAACTTGGCATTGAGGTCCTTGTGATTGTTGAGAATCCACGGGTTTCATAGACTCCACAAAAAGAATTCCTTAATCAAATATTTTCTTTTGGCCTTCGGAATGTTTTTTCAAATGACTCTATTTTTTTTTTCAATTCCTAACAAGTGATATCGAACCCATACAACTGAACTAGATTTGTTTGTTTTGCAAAATGAGCAAGTCGATTACCTACTATTTGAACTTTTGTAATTTTTTGATGAATAACTCTCTGTTATGGTCACAAATTTGCACATTCTCTGCTCAAATTCTTTCTTTGCTTTGTTATACTCATGGGGGCTTGCAAAGTGTCTTCTATTTGATTGTTGGGTAGTAGGGTTTGAAGAGTCTGGGTAAGTATCCATTTGTTATCTTTTAAACTGTGAGAAAAAACATATTTATATAAACCTAAGAACTAAAATAAAATTTTAAATTTGAAAAAAGTTTGTGTGAAAAACATAAAAATTTAAAAGATTCATATATCTAGAATATAAGATTTTTCTATAAATTATATTCATGTAAAGAGTATTGCAGACACCAAAATTATCTCTCCTCTTAAAACTTAACACACATTAAGCAATAGGAGATGGCTTCAAGCACTTTGCCTCCAATGATGCTAGACTTTGTATTAATTGTTCTTAAGTTTCTCTCAAAATCACCCATTTGCATGAAAATGTTAGGGCTGATATAAAAAAATATTTAAAATGTACTTATTTTTACAACATGTGTCCGTCTTATAATGTGAGATACTATTAACTACAAAATACCTACGATAATAAATGCATAATAAAATATGGAGAAATGATCAAGATGATCTCCTTGGCATTATATATTCAACAATTTTTTATAATTTTGATGAATCAAAATGACTCATGAGAGTGATTGTTCAAGGGCAAACATGACAAATTCAATTCCATTTTTAAAAATATATATTTACAACACTAATCAAAAGTTCAACGAATTTTTTTAACCGGATTTTTTCATTATAGTTTTGTTTTCCCAATGCATTAATGTCATTTTGTCAATACATGATCAATACAATCATTCCCACTACCCCACTAATCTTGTGTGAAATGCTAGGAAACTTATTAATCTCCATTGTTTTTAAAATCAAACAAGTGTTCAAAAATACCTTAACAGTGCTTAGCACTGGGAAATTAAAAGTCACCGCTAGTGAAAGCACAAGTCAAACCAATGGCAAGACTAATGGTCGCGGTGAGCAGCGACAACAAGATAAAATTGGAAGGAAGCTTTTAGTGCTAGAGTAATACATGATACATAACACTAGTGATTGCAAATTTCAGAATAAAAATATAATTCCTACAAAGAAAAGAAAAGGGCTTACAGTGTATAGATAAACGACAAAATAATGATGGAAATGTAAAGCCCCAAACCAATGCCCGAAGACATGAAAAAAAGTTACTGGATGAACGAAAATGATGACGCTTTCAACAACAACAATTAAAAGCATTTGCAATGTGAGGATGACATAAACATTTCAAATAAACTATCATCGTAATGTAGTCTTCTGAGTAATGTCTCATTTTCCGAATTAAATAAATCAGCGGACTCGAAGCCTATCTTTTATTTCTCATAGGCTAAGGGAATTTAATGAGGAAAATAATTTAATAATAATTCCTTTAAGTTGTCCAAAGTTAATTTATTTTATAATGCGAAAAAAAAACACTTAGGTGTTATTATTATTAAAAGAGGTCAAAAAGGAAAATTTTAATTAAATGGCCAAAAGTAATTATTATTACGAGGGTGAAAAGTGAATATTTAATTAAAAGTATTTTCAAATGCTTTTAGGGTGAAATTGATAAAAGTGAAATTATACAATGACAAGTGGGGCCAAAAAGGGGGATTCATTATTCATTCTTCAATATTCACAATTGAAATCAGACTTGGTTCAACTTTTGTTTTTGAAGACGAAAACCCTTCATTGCAATCAAATTTGAGGACAAAAACTCTCCAATCTTCAGAGGTGATTCAATGCAAGAGTTACAATTGTGCAGATAAAGAGCTTATTTTAGATTTATGTTGGTTGAAAGTGATCATTCATTTCCAGAATTCACGTGAAGGGTTATTGGAGCAACAAATCAAGGTTTTTTAGCTACCCACTTTTGGCATTTATTTCAGCAGTATCAGACAACCAAACTGTTGGCATCACCTTCTAGGCCATGAGCACTGACCTTCTAGGCTAGGGGTTGACTTTTGTAGGTTGATCGCTGACTTTAGAGGCTTGTCGTACCTCCCAGAACCTTGTCGTATTGTTCAGGTGTCATCTTTAGCTAGGGTTTGAGAGAATTCAAGGAAAAATTCAGTCTTTATCCTTTTCCATGTTTTAGGTTAGGGTTTTGTGGAAAAATCAAGGAACTTGGTATTTTAATTTTATCGTGCTATTTATACTTTCCAGAATCAAATAAAGACTCATATTGATATCTGTTTATTAGTTTATATTATGTTTTCAACTGTTATTTTTACAATATTCTAGATTTGAATATAATTGCAAGATTAAAAAAATCAGATTCAAAGTTGTTTTCCTGAAAATGATATTATAGTGGTATCAGAGCATGATCATGCTAGCCTTCAGGGTGTCAGGATCCTCTCCTAAGAGTATAATTGATTACCTTTATATAAGCAACTAAACACGGAATTAAACCAAAAGTAATATGTAACTAGAATTCAGAAACAACAAAGAATAGATGATACGAGAAACAATACAATCTGTATTAACACTCTTCCAGAAGGAAATACAATGAAGAAATCACACTCTTCTCACACCTCTTGGGTGTACAGTAATTCTCCCTCAAGAGTTCTCTCTCTCAATCAATTACAACCAACAATCAACTCAATACCGAGTTATTGTTCCCTCCACCAGCAGATCTCCTTGATCTTGCACACTTGCAGATCTAACTGATATTGCTTACCTGTAGATCTTCCTGGTCTTGCACTCTTGCAGACCTTCTAGATCTTACACTTGAAGGATCTAATCCTTAGTCCTTAATTACAATACAGCCCCATGGGTCTCTTAAATAGATCCCAAACCAAACAATAATTAGAAACGCAGACTCAAGACTAAAATTAGTCTTTACATGCAAACTAACTGTTCGTCTAAAATTAGAACAACAGTTCTGGAAAAACACAGGTGACCGACGTCGGTTCCTGTTTGACCGATGCCGGCCAACCATAACCGATGTCGGTTACTGTGTAGTTGGAGATGACCGACGTCGGTTGGCCTGACCGATGTCGGTTACTCTGTAACTCAGCAACCTCCACATTTGCATACCTATGAAGCTTTTAGCTCCACAACTTAACACAGGGAAAAATTAAATTCTGATTTCACATGCAATAGGATCGAAGAGAAAACAAGTATTATTAAAGAGAAAACAAGTATTATTAAAGAGAAAAGAGAAGGGCTTAGACACCAGAAAAAGACATAAAACATGGGGGAAAGAGATCAAAGACCTCTGACAAATGAAATGAACTATTTGCGTGAAATAATTAGTTTGGGTTGGAAAGATTCGGAGAGAACAATCCAAATGACGTTGAGAGAATCCATGGCGGGAATAGCACAGGGTTTGCAGAATGTGAATCTGAGTAAAACAAATCAGGTAGAAGAAAACTCATCAGCTAATGAACAGGTTTCAATCACCCCACCTAAAACTTTCCGTGCAAAATTCCTACAAAAAGATCACCTTGAAGAGGTAGAGCTTCAACAACTTCACACAGGGAATGAGTTTGTAGTATATTATGCGTAGTATGAAGAACTCAGCCTTGTAGTGCAACAAGCCCTAACTTCAGAGAGTTATGTGATCTGAAAATGAAAAACAACACCAAAAGAGGTAGGAGAAATCAGCTAGATCAGCAACAGAAAGATATTTAGCAGCAGTTGGGTAAGATCACCCTTCCTACTTATGATGGATCAAACAAATGTTCAGCTAGGTCTAGGTTACAAATGCTGGACACTTACTTCTCACTGAATCTGATGTATGAGGAAGAGGCCATCAAATTTGCTACCCTCTACTTGGAAGGAGTGGCACATGAGTGGTGGTACCATGGCATGGTCACCCAAGGACACGGATTTATTTCTACATTGGAAGAATTCAGTCAAAAGTTAACCGAAAGGTTTGATAGGAAATATCTAGAGATCCATTTCAGGGAGAGCCCAACTCAAACAGGAAGTAACAGTGGATAACTATATTGCTGATTTTCAGAGGTTATTTGTGATGGTGCCAAATGTAACTGAAAGAAGACTGGTGGTATTATTTGTTGAAGGTTTGGCTGAACCTCTCAAGGGTTTAGTAAAAACATTTGACCTTTTGTCTCTCAAGGAAACAATTAAGAGAACCTTGAACCTGGAATCATCAGCTCCCAAGGACAAATATTTCCCTGTAGGATAGTAAAGGACAGTTCCTTATGGGCAGCCAAAACCGGCACCTTATGGGCAGCTAAAATCAGCACCTTACGGGCAGCCAAAGAATCCATTCCAGTCAGGAGAGTTTCAACAAAAAGAGCTGCCAAAAGCAAGCAAAGAGGTAGAAACCAAAAATGAGCTCAAAAGAAAGAAATTGTGCTTCACCCACAAGGATAAATGGGAGCTAGGTCATAGATGCCTTGGGAAAGGACAAATGCTTTACATATAAGTGATATCTGATACAAAATCAAAAGTAGAGGAACCTAAAATGGGAGTTGAAGAGAGAACTAAAAGCTCAAATTAAAGAAGAAAAGACTTCATGTGGAACCCTTGCTACACTCTCAGGTGCCCCCAGATATCATCCTTTCAAAGTTCGTGGAGTGTTGAGTGGGCATAAGGTATTAATTTTGATTGATGGTGGCAACCCACACTTTCCTTGATGAGAGGTTGGTAGTCCAAAGAGGATTGAAAACAAAAGATTTCCTGGGTTTTAATATTACTGTGGCTGATGGATTCACTATTCCATGCACCAAGAGGGTTAAGGGGTTGGATATCACTCTTGGTAGATATAAGTGGTGTGATGAATTCTATGCAGTGGGCATAGGAGAAACAAATTTGGTATTAGGGGTGCAATGGCTACATTCCCTTGGGGAATTCACACATAATTACCAAACCATGGAGCTGAAATTTGGATTTGATGGAAAGGAAGTTGTGCTTCGTGGTATGGCCAACGGAGCTCTTAGAGTTGTCACGGCTAAGAGAATGGAGAGGTCATTTCGTAAGAAGCAAGTAGCTTGGGCAACCTGTTGTTTGATGAGCTATACAACTTCATCCACTGATACAAGATCTTATCATTTGGATATTCAATCTATTTTAGATAAGCATGGCACAATATTCAACTATTTACCTCCAAGATTGCCACTTGATAGAGTATCTAAGCATATCATAGACGTGGAATCAGGGTTTAAACTTGTTATGATTACTCCTTATCGTCATCCAAGAGCATTCAAAGAGGAAATTGAGAATGCCATAAAAGAATTATTGAATATGGGACATATTCGGCCTAGTTCTAGTCCCTTTGCTTCTTCTCTTCTTTTGACGAAGAATGATGGTACCATGAGGATGTGTATTGATTATTGAGCTTTGAACAAGAAGCCTATAAAAAACAGGTTCTCAATACCTATGATCGATAAGTTGATTGATGAATTACAAGGAGCCGTGTATTTTTCTAAAATTGATTTGAGATCAGGGTATCATCAAATTAAGGTAAGAGATGAGGATGTACAAAAAACAACCTTCCGATGTCACTTTGGACATTTTGAATTTTTGGTTATGCCTTTTGGGTTGACCAATGCTCCTACTACTTTCCAATCATGCATGAACCATATTTTCGATGAGCATTTGAAGAAATTTGCTTTAGTATTTTTTGATGTATAGTAAGACTTGACAAGAACACTTGAAACACTTGGATACAATGCTGGGAATTTTAGAACAAAGTCTCTTTACTAAGGAGTTTAAGTGTGAGTTTAGCATGATTGGAATTTTATACTTGGGTCATGTCATTAGTGCCCAAGGAATATCCAAGCCATATTGGATTGGCCTCCCCCTACCACAATGTCACAACGAAGAGGATTCTTGGGTCTTTGCAGTTATTACAGGAGATTTGTTAGAGGATTTTCATAGTTTGCTGTCCCATTGATTGACTTAACAAAAAAGGGAGCATTCAGCTAGTCCGAATCAGCCCAAACAACCTTTGACAAACTCAAAAAGGTAATGTGTTCATGCCCTGTATTGGCTGTTCTAGATTTTTCTTCTCCATTTGTGTTAGTGTGATGCATCAGGGGAAGGAATTGGGGTAGTTTTGATGCAAAAGGGACATCCCATAGCCTTTTAGAGTCTAAAAATCAAAGATACAAAACATGGATTCTTTATAAATGACAAAGAGATGTTGGACATCATAGCATTAACAAAATTCAGGCAATACTTGGTTTGTGGCAGTTTTGTGGTCAAGATGGTTCATAACAGTTTGAAGTTTTTCCTCAACCAAAAGGACTTGAATGATAGGCAACAAAAGTGGGGGAGTAAACTTAAAGCTTATAATTTTGACAGAGTATGTTTTTTTTTGACAGAGTATGTTAAGGGGCAAAATAATGTAGTAGCTGATCCTTTGTCTATAAAGTCTTTTCTATACTCTATGTCTGAAATCTCTGCTGATTAGAAGGTTATTATAATAACAGAATATGCAAAAAATGTTTTCACTATTGATATCTTTGAAGGAAAAGTACAAGATGACATGTATAAGGTGATTGATGATCCATCCTCTACAAGGATAGAATTTATCTAGTCCTTGAATCAAAAGTGAATAATAAAGTCTTGAGAGCTGTCCATGATACACCTTTGGCTAGTCGCCTAGGGTATTTCAAGACTTACAAGCAGATAAGTGATAGATTTTTCTGGAGAGGACTTAAGGGAGAGGTCCTCCAATACATCAAGGAGTGTCTTACTTGCCAACAGAACAAAGCAAAATAGGTATTTCCAGCAGATTTGTTGCAGCCCTTACCAATCTCGAATCAAAAGTAGAACATTTCAATGGATTTTATCATAGGCCTTCTAAAAGTTCAGGTTAAGAGTTGTATTTATGTGGTACTTAATAAAATTACCAAATATGCTCACTTATTTGCTATTCTAACTGAGTTTAAGGCACCACAAGTTATTGATTTGTTCTTCAGAGAGGTTTTTAGACTACATGAATTGCCTAAGAACATTGTAAGTGACAGGGATAGCAGGGTCCTTTGTTTTGGCAGGGGCTCTTTCATTTAGCAGGAACCGAATTGACTCCTAGTACCAGTTACCACCCTCAAACAAATGGGCAAACAGAGATTGTGAATAAGTGGATTAAGGTTACTTGAGGAATTATGTAGCAGGGCAACAAACAACTTGGGTCAAGTGGCTCTACATGGGAGGGCATTGTTACAACACCACGTATCATATGTCCATTGATATGACTCTTTTCAGAGCTTTGTATGGTTATAATGGCCTTTCTTTTGTGGATTTCGTTATTATAGACAATAGAGTGTCAGGGGCAAGAGATTTGGTTGTATGGAGTCAAAAGATATTGGGTATACTCAAAGAAAATCTCCAACATGCATAAAATCAACAAATTTTTTATGTGGACCAGTATCGTATTGAGAGATCTTTTGAGGTTGGAGACATGGTTTTCTTGATATTACAACCCTATAGACAATCTTCTCTCAAGAAGAGTGGAGCTGAAAAGCTGAATCTTTGCTTCTATGGCCCATACATGATTAAACAAAGGATTTGGGAGGTTGCCTATGAGCTTGAGTTGCCAGAGCACAACAAGATACACAATGTATTCCACGTTTCATGCTTCAAAAAAGCATTGAGACAACATATCATTCCTTTAGTTGAGTTGCCTCCTTCGGATGATGAAGGCAAATTAATTTTGGTTCCTGAAGCCATCTTAGAAGAAACTAAGGAACAAGACCATCACAAAATATTTGGTACGTTGGAAGGATCTACCAACAAAAGATGCTACATGGGAGGGTGTAGAGATCCTTGAGCATTCCAGTTTTGTTGAACACACTATCTACTGAGAGGGGGGGTGAATCAGTAGATGAGCTAAAACCTGGTTCTTAAAACTTTTAAACAAGATACATAATGTATATGCAAAGAACAAAAACAAAGATCATACACACACATACGAATGCTCAACACCAGATTTTTATGTGGAAACCCAAAGGGAAAAACTACGGTGAAAAAAGCTGTTAGAAGCTACTGTTCTAATCCAGCCTCATAGAAAAATTGTCTCACAGACAAACCTCACTGGTTACATTCAAGAGCACCCACTCTAAGGAAGCATCAACTTTCTAACTAAGCACCAACTCAATTTTTCTGATGGCACCAACCTGTGAGAGAAATGAAGCTACAACTTCAGAATACAAAAGAGATTCATAATGAATCTTGTTCAGTTTTCTGTTACAAGTCTTGTCTGTAACTACACCTTCATGCTGTGTGCCTTCTCGTCTTATTTGCCTCTATCTCTTTGTATCTGGATATCTTCTATATTGACACACCTTATTCACTTTGCCTCTTTACGCTATTTGCATATGTCATTACTCGACAATTTTGAGTTAACACTAATTATTATCGTAGCAGCAGCAAAAAACACCTTCAAATGTTTTGTTCGTAGCATAGATAGACAAATGTATCTTAGGGTTTTCTATCTGTAAAGTGTTCACACTTCAACTGCTCTTAACCGGTTCAAGCTTCTGATCTACATTCAATGTGACTTTTACTTTGTGTCTCGATTCATGCTTCAAACGACAACGTTCAAATGTTTTTACTATATTTGGCATGTGCACTCTTACTATTCTTAACTGCGCCGCTTCCTCGATCAATTAGATTGATTAATCTCGAGCTCCGCGAAGAGATATCGAGTTCATCCCCTGTTCCAGCTGTTCTTTTACAGACAATTAGAAGACATCAAATGCAGGTTTTTTGTTTCTTTTGTCGTGCCAAGTTCACGTTCACGTTCTTTTCTTTGTTGGATCTTTCCTTATGACCTCTTGACACTTGTCAAATGCGCGTGCACTCGAAGGGTAATCTGGGTTTGCTTTGCACCATTGGATCTAATGCACTGATCGAACGTGAGCCGTTAATCTTTTAAAGCAGCATGAATTTTAATTCTTGCTTTGCCATTAACCATCAAGCTTCTTTTCTTCCCTTTTCGCATCTCATTGCTTTCTATATGATGAGTTCGCTTCTGCTCTTTTTGATTGTCCTCTATATGCTCGATCTTTACCTTTTGTCTATATCTCCTTCGAAACTATTGCAAATGATCTATTTCGAAAGCTTTGTAATGGTCTATTTCATCCAAGGGTGTCCTTCGGGAACTTTGTTTGGGACTTTTGTTTTGGTCTATTTTCCCGACTTAATTCTTCGGGCTCTTTTTTGTCGGGCTCTTCTTTTTTGGACTTTCTTCCCAACTTATCTCTCTCCTTCTGACTTTCTTTTCTTTGAACTTTTTGTTTGAGACATTTCTTCGGACTTTTTGTCCGCGAGACATTTTTTGGACTTTTTGTCCACGTCATTTCTTCGAACTTTTTGTCTGTGACATTTTGTCAGAGTTTTTGTCCGTGACATTTCTTCGGACTCTCTGCAATCTACCCATTGGCTTTTCTGCAAGTGTCCACATACCCTTTGCAACGTTCAAAAAATACCCTTCGGACTTTTTGAAAAGGCCCACTTGCCCTTCGGAACGTTCAAAAAATACCCTTTGGACTTTTTGAAAAGGTCCACTTGCCCTTCAAAACGTTCAAAAGATACTCCTTTGGACTTTTTGAAAAGGTCCACTTTCTCGTAGGAATATTCAAAAGATACCTTTCGAACTTTTTGAAAAGGTCCACTTGCCCTTCAGAACGTTCAAAAGATACCCTTCAGATTTTTGTTAAGGGACAATTTTCCGAAAAAGACTTGACAATTTTTCTGAAAGAATTGTCCTTGCCATTTTTTTGAAAGAATTCCTCCGAAGGAATTCTTCAAGACTATTTCGGGTTTTCCATCCTTCTTGACTTATCCCGATTGCCTCTTCTAGACCCTTTTGGGTTTTTGACATTACTTTACTTAAAAACATTGAAAGAAGTAAAGTCGTTCCATAAACCCGACCAACTTTATTAGTCCAGTTCGGAGTTTTGAGACTGCTTTACTTATTTTATAAGAGCACTTCACAAACCCGATTTACTCCACAAGTCTGCTCAACTCACCTTTGGCATTAATGCATGATCAGATTCAATCTCAATGACATCAATGACTTCAACCTTTGACATCAATGACAAGTCCATGCGGCCTTAGATGGGAATGACAATTCTTCAGTGCTGTTGACACAGTGGATTGCACCCTGGGCAGGAGGCCGAGCTCCTGCCTTCCACACGCAACAATGGAAACTCCCTCCCGCCTGTGGGACCGGCGAAGCTGGAGGGGAGAGTCTCTAGATAAGGGCTAGCTCCCTCTGATGTATCTTTTAGGTCCTGGATTTCCTACTGCTAACAAATAAATGAAAAAGGGGGGGATGAAAAGGGAGAAGGATGCTGAGAACAAAACCTAAACCTAAACTAAAAGGTGATACACCAAAAAAAAAGACCCACTCAGCCCGAACATACACTTTTCACCAAGAAGCTGCCATACATTTCATCTGATGTGGGAAACTCTTTTGTATCAGTGAGTCAGGGGTCCGTAGAGATACAGGGAGGAAGAACTATCAAAGGTGCTTTGAGACACACTTTGGCAACCTGTTCACATGCGTCTATATTCCTGCTGTAGACACTTCTGGCAGACCTGCAGAAGAAGAGACTTCACAATGCACTAGATATGTTGGAATCGTTCTGTGAAAAGCATAAAAGAAAATGACTTAACACAAAAAGAAAACATAGACATATGCGTGAGTGCAAGTCTAGAGGGAGGTAAAAATTGCTAAGTCTTGATTCAAGGTAAAATCCGACAGAGTTCTGCCTTACAAGCCCGAGAGATTTTTGGGCAGAGTTTTGCCTTACGGGCTAAGAGAATGGATCCTTCTCAAAATGAGAAGTTTACAATATATAGAAAGAGGAGAAGAGAACTTGGCGCTTTCTGGAAAAGACTTTGGCGCTCCTTTTGCAAGTGGCCCATGTGCGTTCCGAGCCTTGGGAAGAGGAAGCCGTTTGATTGTCAGCTCCTGCTTTGACTTTGGCGTTCCAACATTAATGTGAAAGCATGGGCCGCGCCTCTTTTCTGTAAACAAACTGCTCCCTTCAAGGCATTTACGCGGCTTGTCTGCTCATCAATGCGCGATGAATAAAACGGGTCGCGCCATTCACTGTTCGCGCCCTTTGATGACCACTTGGCAAGCACTGTTCCAACTGCAGGAATAAATCCCTGAGTTGACACCTCTTCTTTGCCACCTGGACTGTTTGTCTGCTTTTGCACTTTGTCTTTTCCTGGTTTTGTCTCTTTCTGGCTCCTTCGACCCTCAGGGCTATCTTCTTGGCGGGTCGCTGAGTTCCTTAGGCTCTTCTATTTTGCTTTTCAAAATCAATGGCTATTTCACGAGCCTTGAATTTGACGTCCGCGCACCCGTCATTGCGTTTGAACTTCCAACGGCTAGTTTTCCGTGCTTGATTTTGACGTTTTCGGGCCCGTCACCCCTTGGAATTCTTTCGGCCTTTTTCTTTGCTTCGGCTTCTCTTCTGCTCCCTTTCCTTTGGGCTTCTTGTTTTGAACCTTCCCGAAGGGAAGGTGACCCTTCGGCTTTTGGAGAAGCGTCTTTCATTTAGCAGCCGAGAGTCCCCCGCAAGGGCACTTGCCCTTCGGGGTCCTTCGGCGGCCTATTTTCTTCGAAACTTTTTCCCGCGGACTTTTTTCCGCGGACATTTTCCCGCGGACAAAAAGTCCGCAAGAATTGTCTTGTCTGCTTCTTCGGATTTTCTAAAGGGCTTTTTGGCTCGCGGCTCTCTCGAATTTCTTCGAACAAAAAGTCCGAAAGAAATCACTTCTTGCCTTAGTCTTTTCCGCACCTTTCGAATTCCTTCGGACAAAAAGTCCGAAGGATTTCTCCCTATGCTTCTTCAACTGCCTTTGAAAAGTGCCCTTCGGAAAAATTGGAAACGACCCTTCCGAAGGGTACTTCCCTTGCCTTAAACAAACTTTCGAAGGAAACTTACATTTGCGGCTTTTCTTTGTGGCCTCTTTTGAAAGTGTTCCCTGCCCTCCGCAAGGTCTCTTGAAATGGTCCATTTTGCGCCTAAGTGGGAACTTGCCTCTTCCTGCGGAGTCCGTAGAAATCCATCCTTGCAGAGTCCGTAGAAAACTTCCCTGCAGAGTCCGTAGAAAACCTGCAGAGTCCGTAGAAAACCTGCAGAGTCCGTAGAAATGCCTAAGACTTGTGCAAAATCAAAAAATGTACTGGCTCAAGACAGCAGGGGAAAAAGGGGGAACCGATCTTGGCCTGCAGGACCAAAATGGTCAACAAGTGCTCAGACTACTTTTTGGATCATGATATCAAAACTATCAACTGTCTCCTTGCTCAAATTGCCAACAATCTCCCCCTTTGTTATTGATGGCAAAACACCTTCAAGAGCAAAAACATCCTCAAAATTCCCTTCTCATTCTGCTTGCTTGCTCTTATTTTGATTTCTCCTCCTTTGACATTAATGACAAAGAGTGTTTGCTAAACTAATAAGACAAATTGTTGCTTTGCTGGCTTCTGAGCTGTTCTGATCCTTGGACCTGTCTAGATAGAGCATTATGAAGAAAGACTCCCCCTTGGATAATGCACACTGCCCTGAACTATTCCTATGACTCTCTTGGCTTTCATATGCTTCAATTGATCCTGGATATAACATTGGTCTGAAAGACCAATCGACAATAGATATATCTCTTACATAGATGAGGATAGAAATCTAGATCCAACATACCTTAGTCTACTCCTTAACATCAAATGGCAAACGATGTGTAAAGTACATAGCAGATTGCCTTCACTCTTAATCCAGGAGTTAATAATATGCCTACAATGCTCCCCTTGGACTTATAACCTATCACAAGAGCCTAGTGATATGGGGTGGGAGCTACAACTCCCAACTTTTCTCTCAGATACTCAAATTGCTCCTTGGGAAGAGGCTTGGTAAAGATGTCCACAATCTGATCCTTAGTTGGTACATATTCCATTGTGACCTCCTGACTTGCTACCTTTTCTCTAAAAAAATGATAATTTATGGAGATATGCTTGGTTCTGGAATGCATCACTGGATTCTTGAATAGATTTATGGCACTTGAACTATCACAGAAAATAGAGATAGGTGCTTGATATTCTACCTTTATGTCCTTAAGAGTTTGCTTCATCCACAAGACTTGAGTGCAACAAGAAGCTGCAGCGACATACTCTGCTTCAGCGATAGAGAGTGTAATCGATTCTTGCTTCTTGCTCAGCCAAGACACAAGTCTGTTACCCAGAAAGAATGCACCACCACTTGTGCTTTTTCTGTCATCCACACCTCCTGCCCAATCAACATCAATATATGCAACCAAAGTAAGATCTTCGCTAGTTGGGTACCACAACCCATAGTCAATTGTGCTCCGGATGTACTTGAAAATTCTTTTTACAACATTAACATGTGATTCTTTGGGGGCTGCTTGAAACCGTGCAACCATGCACACTGCTTGCATGATGTCTGGTCTTGATGTTGTTAGATACAACAGGTTGTCTATCATTGATCTATACAGCGTATTATTTACATCAGGGGACTCATCTTCCTTGCTTAGCTTGCAACCAGTCGTCATGGGAATACCAACTGGTTTGCTGTCCTTCATTCCAAATTTCTTGAGCATCTCCTTCGCGTACTTAGTTTGAGATATGAATATCCCTTCATTAGTTTGTGTAATTTGCAAACCAAGGAGAGTTCTCTTAGCATTGACATTTCAAATTCATTTTGCATTTGCGTGGCAAATTCTTTGCACATGTTACTATCACCACCTTCAAAGATAATATCATCCACATAGACAATAACAATCAGCATATGCTCACTTTCTGATTTAAAATACAGATTGTTGTCTGCACACCCTTTTCTGAAACTTTTTCGTTGCAGGGATTGATCCAATCGTGAATACCATGCTCTAGGTACCTGTTTCAGATCATACAAAGCTTTCTTTAGTTTGCACATAATTTTCTTCCTCTGCTAACTGAAATCCTTTTGGTTGTTCAATATACACTTCCTCTTCTAAGTTTCCATTCAGGAATGCTGACTTCACATCCATTTGATATACCTTGAATTTCTTGTGAACATAGAATGCCAAAAACATTCTTATAGCTTCCAGTTTTGCCACGAGAGCAAATGTCTCTTCGAAATCTATGCCTTCTACTTGTGCATATCCTTTGCACACCAGTTTAGCTTTGTTTCTTATGACTGCGCCATCTTCATTGAGTTTGTTTCTATAAACCCACTTAGTTCAGGTTACATTCTTGTTCAAGGGTCTAGGAACTAATTTCCAAGTTTTATTCTTTTCAATTTGATTGAGTTCTTCCATCGCTGTTAGCCAGTTTTCATCTTTGCTGGCTTCATCGAAGGTTTTAGGTTCAATTTTTGAAAGTAGAGCAAAGTTTACTTGCTCCTTGTTTATTACAATGCTTCTCCTAGTTTGAACACCCTTATCTTTGTTGCCAATTATCTGCTCCTTGGGATGTTCTTTTTGAACAAACCTTGCAGGTGTCCTTTTACTCTTTTCTTCCTCTTCACTATCTTCTACTTCATTTTCTGCTCTTTCTGATTCTTCAATTTTGATCTCCTCATTAGGCTCAACTTGTTTGAATCCTTCTTCTACCTTGACGTTGATGCTTTCAACTATTTTATGCAGCTGTTTGTTGTAACACACAGGGTTTGTTGTGAGTAGAGTATCCAAGAAAAATTCCTTCATCACATCTTGACTCGAAACTTTCAAGTTTGACCTCTTTTCTTCTGATGTAGCACTTGCTTCCAAACACTCTGAAATACTTTACGAATGCGGGTTTTCCAAACCACAGTTTATATGGGGTTTTATCACTCTTTAACCTAAGTTGAACTCTGTTTAGGATATATACTATTGTTTGAACTGCCTCTTTCCAATATAAATCAGAAAGTTTTGCCTCTTTCAACATTGTTCTGGCCATCTCCACAATTTTTTTTTTTTTCTACAACCCCATTTTGTTGTGGAGTTCATGCAGTAGAGTACTGTCTCTTAATCCCATGCTTCTCACAATATTCTATAAACTCGTTGGAGGTGAATTCTCTACCTTTGTCTGATTTTAAACATTTGATTTTTCTTCCCAGTTCATTATCAACTATGGCCTTGAAGATCTTAAATTTCTCAAAGGCTTGTGATTTATCTTTCAAAAAAGTTACCCATGTCATCCTTGAGAAGTCATTTACAAATAGCATAAAGTAGTATACACCTTAGGATCTTTTTGTCCTAGTAAGACCACATAAATCTGTATGAACTACTTGTAGAGGTTTTGAGGTCGCATATTCTTTTGTTTCAAATCTGACCCTTGTTTGCTTTCCTAGTTGGCATGCTCTGCATGTGATGTCTGTAGGTTTGATTATTTTGGGCATATGTTTAACACACTTGTTAGAGCTTACTTTGACTAGATTGTTGAAGTTGACGTGACCCATTCTTCTATGCCATAACTAGCTCTCATCGACTTTTCCCATGAGACAACTTGCGTCATTTTCTTCAATCAAATTGTATATATTGCTTTCAATTCTTCTTTGTGCAACGGTTTTTCCAGCGCTTTTCAGTTTACAACCTTCAACATTAAATATGACTTCATAACTATTATCACACATCTGACTTACACTTAAAAGATTATGTTTAAGTCTTTTAACATACAGGACGCCATGTGTAGGAAACTTGCCATCTATATGCAAAGTTCCTTTACCTCTGATTCTGACTGCAGTGTTATCTCCCAGACTGATAGTCCCTTCCTTGCATCTGTTTAAACTGGTGAATTTTCTCTTGTCCCCAGTCATATGCTTTAAGCAACCGCTGTCTATCACCCACAAGTTTTGCTCTTTGACATGGAGTACCCTTTGAGCAATCAGGGATTGATCTTTCACTTTCCACATCTTTTTGGGTCTCTCATCTGCCTTTTTCTTTTCTTTAAGAGTGGCCTTTGAAACTCTATTCTTATTTAAAGCCCTGCGTTTGCCTAAACTGTAATTTCTTGTCATTGTAATATTAGCTCTACAATACTTAGCTATATGTCCAGAATTATTGCAATTGTAACATATTAAATTTGAATCTATCAAAGGAGCAAATGAATTTCTACTAGCAAAATTAAATCTTTTAGTAAGAAAAACTCTACAATCAATAGCCATATGACCGAACTAATTACAACTAAAACAATAACCATAAAAGGAAGGAAAGTACTTGGTCATAACGTTTTTTGGTGCAGTATACCGCAAACTTTTACCTTTCTGCTTTTTTAGGTTTGCCACTTTGATGTATCCTTCTGCATCTTTCCTTGGATTAGTCTTTATGTCCTTTCTGATCTTTGCATTTGTTGCTTCTTTGCTGATCTTCTCGTTCATATCTTTTGCTTCTCCTCCTTTCTTGAAGGCTTTTGCGCACTGATTAGTTCACTAAGAACTTCTGATCCTTTCGTCAGCTTTAAGCTTTTGTTTAGTTGGTCTCTTGCCTTCTCAAGTTCTTTCCTCAAGGATACTACTTCTGCTTCAAGTCTCATGCATTCATTGGATTTTGATTGGAGATCCATCTTGACGACTTCTACTATTCTGTTGGTTTTCTCAACTTGAGTTTTTAGCATCACAATCATTTGATTAGCCTTTTCAAGCTCCTCATGCTTCCTTTGCATTGAGTTTTTTTTTTTCTCATATTTTCAATTTCTTCAAGAGCACACACAAGTTCACTTTCAAGATCAATCTCACCTTCTTCTCCTTTATCCCAATCTTCATCTTCATTTTGTTTTTGATTTAAGGAGGTGAATTCTTTTGCCATAAATAGGAACTCATCTCCTTCAGTTAGAAAGGCATAGTCATGCTCATCGTCAGCGCTGTCACTGTTACTCTCTCCCACTGAGTCACTATCTTCTTTTATATATAGCCCCTTTTTGTTTTTGAAGAAGTTTATCCTCTTAGCATAATGCGGTCACCTTTTTAATATTTTTTACTTGCTCGATGTTGTCCTTATTGTATGGACATTTTGAAGCGAAGTGTCCTACCTTGCCGCAGTTAAAACACCTAAACGGAAGTTTTCCTTTATACTTGATCCTCTCTTCAGTTTTCTGACAAAATTTGCTTCTTCACCATCAGTCTCCTCAAAATCGAGCATAGAGGTTTCTTCTTTTGCAGACTTTACTACTTTGAAGGCTGCTTCTCTCTTGATCGTGTTTGTCTCTCCCATCCTCATTTCGTAGGCTGTAAACGTTCCATGTAGTTCATCCACGGTAAGCTTGACCAAATCTCTCGCTTTTTCAATAGCCGAAATTTTGGAGTCGTATCTTGATGGAAGGGATCTCAGAACCGTTTGGACAATAGTCGATTCTTCTATTGTTTCTTCAAGTCCTCTTATGACATTGACTATTTCATCTACCCTGAGGAGGTAGTCAGCTATCTTCTCTTCTTCATTCATCTTCAGGCTTCCAAACTGTCATTTGTGCGTTTGCAACTTGCCCTGTTTCACTTTGATGTCTCCTTCATAGATACTTTTTAACTTATTCCAAATGTCTTTTACACTTTGACAATGCATAACTTTGACAAACTTGGAGTTTGACAACCCACAAAGAATAACATTCTTTGCTTTGACATTGTTCTCATAAGCCTTTTTGGCCGCCTGATCAACAAGAGTTACAGCAGGAGTTGTATAACCATTTACCACTGACATCCATACATCAAACCCTAAGGAAGACAAGTATGCTTCCATTTTTATGCTCCAAAAAACATGTTAGACCCATCGAACAGAGGAGCCTTATTTGATGAAGATCCTTCTTGGCAAGCCATTGTGTTCACTAACCATGATCTACCGGAGCCGATTAAGCTTCTCTTAAAGAACCTGTGCTCTGATACCAATTGTTGAACACACTATCTACTGAGAGGGGGGGTGAATCAGTAGATGAGCTAAGACCTGATTCTTAAAACTTTTAAACAAGATACATAATGTATATGCAAAGTAAAGAACAAAAACAAAGATCATACACACACATAAAAATGCTTAACACTAGATTTTTATGTGAAAACCCAAAGGAAAAAACCACGGTGAGAAAAGTTGCTAGAAGCTACTGTTCTAATCCAGCCTCACAGAAAAAATGTCTCACAGACAAACTTCACTGGTTACATTCAAGAGCACCCACTCTAAGGAAGCATCAACTTTCTAACTGAGCACCAACTGAGTTTTTCTGATGGCACCAACTTATCAGAGAAATGAAGCTACAATTTTAGAATAAAAAAGAGATTCAGAAGCTACTGTTCTAATCGAGCCTCACAGAAAAAATGTCTCACAGACAAACCTCACTGGTTACATTCAAGAGCACCCACTCTAAGGAAGCATCAACTTTCTAACTGAGCACCAACTTAGTTTTTCTGATGGCACCAACTTATCAGATAAATGAAGCTACAATTTCAGAATAAAAAAGAGATTCAGAATGAATCTTGTTCAGTTTTCTGTTATAAGTCTTGTCTGTAACTGCACCTTCACGTTGTGTGCCTTCTCATCTTATCTGCCTCTATCTCTTTGTGTTTGGATATCTTCTATATTGAAAACCTTATTCACTTTGCCTCTTTACGCTATCTGCATATGTCCTTACTCGACAATTTTGAGTTAACACTCTAATTATTATCACAACAGCAAAAGACACTTTCAAATGTTTTGTTCGTAGCATATATAGACAAATGCATCTTAGGGTTTTCTATCTGTAAAGTGTTCACACTTCAACTGCTCTTAACCAGTTCAAGCCTCTGATCTACATTCAATGTGACTTTTATTTTGTGTCTTGATTCATGCTTCAAACGACAACGTTCAAATGTTTTTACTATCTTTGGCATGTGCACTCCTACTGTTCTTAACTGCGCCGCTTCCTCGATCAATTAGATTGATTAATCTCGAGCTCCGTGAAGAGATATTGAGTTCATCACCTATTCCAGCTATTCTTTTATAGACAGTTAGAAGACATTAAATGTGGGCTTTTTGTTTCTTTCGTCTCGCCAAGTTCACGTTCTTTTTTTTGTTGGATCTTTCCTTATGACCTCTTGACACTTGTCAAATACACGTGCACTCAAAGGGTAATCTGGGTTTGCTTCGCACCATTGGATCTAATGCACTGATCGAACGTGAGCCGTTGATCTTTTAAAGCATCATGAATTTTAATTCTTGCTTTGCCATTAACCATTGAGCTTCTTTTCTTCCCTTTTCACTTCTCGCTGCTTTCTATATGATGAGTTCGCTTCCACTCCTTTCGATTGTCCTCGATATGCTCGATCTTTACCCTTTGTCTATATCTCCTTCGGAACTATTGCAAATGATCTATTTCGAAAGCTTTGTAATGGTCCATTTCATCCAAAGGGTGTCCTTCGGGAACTTTGTATGGGACTTTTGTTTTGGTCTATTTTCCTGACTTAATTCTTCGAGCTCTTTTTGTCAGGCTCTTCTTTTTCAGACTTTCTTCCCGACTTATCTCTCTCCTTCGGCCTTTCTTTTCTTCGGACTTTTTGTCCGCATCATTTCTTCGAACTCTTTGTTCGCGTCATTTCTTTGGACTTTTTGTCCGTGACATTTCTTCGAACTCTCTGCAATCTACCCTTTGGCTTTTCTGCAAGTGTCTACATACCCTTTGCAATGTTCAAAAGATACCCTTCAGACTTTTTGAAAAGGTCCACTTGCCCTTCGGAACGTTCAAAAGATACCCTTCAGACTTTTTGAAAAGGTCCACTTGCCCTTCGGAACGTTCAAAAGATACCCTTTGGACTTTTAAAAAAGGTCCACTTGCCCTTCGAAACGTTCAAAAGATACCCTTCGGACTTTTGTTAAGAGAATTTTCCAAAAAGGACTTGACAATTTTTTCGAAAGAATTGTCCTTGCCATTTTTTCGAAAGAATTCCTCCGAAGGAATTCTTCAAGACTATTTCGGGTTTTTGACATTACTTAAAAACATGAAAGAAGTAAAGTCGTTCCATAAACCCGACCAACTTTATTAGTCCAGTTCAGAGTTTCGAGAGTACTTTACTTATTTTATAAGTAAGAGCACTTCACAAACCCGATTTACTCCACAAGTCTGCTCAACTCAACTTTTGGCATTAACGCATGATTAGATTCAATCTCAATGACATCAACCTTTGACATCAATAACAATTCCATGCTGTCTTAGATGGGAATGACAATTCTTCAGTTCTCAAAATGCTTTCTGGATCATGATATCAAAACTATCAACTGTCTCTTTGCTCAAATTGCCAACAAGTTTGCAATTGCTTGAGGGCAAACAATTATGTGAAAGGGTAGATTGTAATGTTTCATTTGAAGATTTAAATAAATTAGAGGCCTGAAGCCTATTTTTTTTTCTTGTAGGTGAAGGGAATTGAATGAGTGAAATAATTTAATAATAATTTATTTAAGTTGTCCAAATTTACTTTATTCTATATTTCAAAAAAAAAGACACTTTGGTGTTATTATTATTAAAAGGGCTCAAAAATATATATTTTAATTAAATGACAAAAAATAATTATTATTATGAGGGTGAAAAATAAATATTTAATTAAAAGTATTTTTAAATGCTTTTAAGGTGAAATTGAAAAAAATGAAATTATAAAAGGACAAGTGGGGTTAAAAAGGGGGATTCATTATTTATTATTCAATATTCATGATTGAAATCAAAATTGGTTCACCTTCTGCTTTTGAGGAACAAAACCCTCCATTGCAATTAGGTTTGAGGACGAAAACTTTCCAATCTTCAGAGGTGACTCCATGCAAGAGTTGCAATTGTGTAAATAAATAGGGCATTTTAGATTTGTGTTGGTTGAAAGTGGCTATTCATTTTCGGAATTCATATGAAGGGTTATTGGAGCAACAAATTATGATTTTTCAACTATCCAAGGTTGGGCATCCCACTTCTAGAATTTATTTCAGCAGTTCTAGATCTCCAAATTGCTGGCATCACCTTCTAGGACCCGTTCGCTAACCTTCTAGGTTGGGCGTTGACTTTTGCAGGGTGATCATTGACTTTATAGGCATGTCACGCCTCCCAAAAGCTTGTCGTACTGTTTAAGAATCATCTTCAGCTAGGGTTTGAGAGAATTAAAGGAAAAATTTTGTCTATGCTTTTATTGTTTTAGTTTAGGGTTTTGTAGAAGAATTAGGGAACATTGGTACTTTGATTTTATCATGTTGTCTGTAATTTCCAGAATCGAATAAAGACTCAGATTGATATTCTTTACTAGTTTACATTATGTTTTCAGCTGTTATTTTTCTAATATTCCAGATTTCAATAGAATTGCAAAAATAAAAAATCTCAAATTCAAAGTTATTTTCTTGAAAGGGATATTACTGTTGTCAACTTGGAGCTGCGCCCTGAATCGAAGACGTGCATGAAATGGCCAGTCCTCTATCCGGTTGAAACAATGGGATCTTCTCACGAGGGTGGGTGCCTCAATGGTGAGAAGAACCTCCAGAGAAGACTGGTTCCTATAAGATGTATCAATGAGGATCTCTACTCTATGTTGCAGACTACCATGGAAAAAGGAGAAGAAAAATTTAAGGGGAAATCCTACCTAATAAAGGTGATACACCAAAAGATTGATCCACTCAACTTGTAACCTAGAACACTGAACAAACAAGGGAAAATGAAGACCTTAGATTTCAATTGACCACTATGCATAAGTATTTTGTGAGAAGGTTCAATCCAATGACCAAAACATAAGAGAAAACGATGGAGAGAGATCTGATACAAGACACTTTGCAGCCACCTAACATCGACTTACAGCTTTAACAAAAGACATAAAGAACACTTAACATGACTTGCATAATACGATAGCTAGCAACTAGGTACGAATCAAAAGCTGGAAAGGGAGAGAAATCTACCACTTATGCAAATTTGCTGAATGAATATATACTATGCCAACACTTGAAATTTGAAAGTACAGTCCTATTGATTGAAGAGGTTACGCAACTCACTAATGGCAGATTCTGGTCTAGTCAAGAGAGGGATAATTTTTCGAAGACTGAAAAGTCATTTTATAGAGAATTACAAAAGCCAAAGATTGGCGTTGAAAAATTGAAGAGAAGGATTAACTTAGATTAACTCAAAACTGACTTGGCCTTTCAATAAAATATGTTTTCCCTTTGTCTTTGCATGAAGCTCCTTGCGCTTGAGGAAGTGAACTTGTCTTTTGTTTATTGAAATGCCCACCTCTCTTTGCATGGAAATCCACGCCAATGTCAATTTTAGCTTCTATGTGAGCTGCTGGAACGTTTGAACCGTTGAGTTGGACGAAGAGAAACGCTGAATTGGACGAAGAGATACACTGAGTTGGATGAAGAGATCATTCTCCTTTGCATGGAAAACTCATGGTAGATGTGGCGTTTAATAATTAGTCAACTCTAAATCTAGAACAGTCAACTCGACGTTTGAATTTGGAACTCCGGTTGAAGCTGAGTTGGACCTTTGGATGAGTTGATCCAGAGATGAGCAGGACTTCAACAACCAGTTAATTGAAGCTTTGACCGGTCGATCGAAAATAGCCCTTGCTTGCATGTATTTTATCCTATTCTGGTCTGTCTGTTCATGTCTATTTCTGGCGGGATTCTATATTTGGATGTATTTTGTCTATATTTCCTCTGTTTGGCCTTTTTCAACTTCCCATTGCTTAATCCGAGGTCAACTCCCTGTGGTTTAATTCTTTCAGAATTCTGGCTTTACCTTTGTTTCAACGGTTACTTCCCGCAGTCAAAATTTGACGTCTCGCAGGATGTCACCCTTTGGCATTTTCTCGAGCTTATTTTCTGTCAGGCCCCTTTGTCTTCTTATTTCCTTCGGAATTCTTGTTGACAATTTCCTTCGGAAGGAATCCTTCGGACTTCTATGTTTTCTCCCCGCCTTTATTTCCTTGGATTTTCTTGCGGCTTTCTTAGCTTCATCTTTTGCCTTATTTCCTTTGGGATTCTTTGCCGCATTAATCCTTGTCTTTTTTTAACTCCGCTGAGAATGCCCTTAGGACTTTGCACAAAGGTCCAAGCACCGACCAAGTGCCCTCCGCAAGGGCTTTCGTCCCTTCATCTACGCCTTTGTCGAAAAAATTGTAGGGCACTCTCGCAGGTGTCCCGAATTTGACGTGTACCTTCTCGAAGGGTAGGTGCCCTTCGGGATTGTTGAAAATGAACCTTTTGAAGGGTATCTTGCCCTTCGGGTTTGTTGTTTTGCCCTCTTCTGCTTTTCAAAGACACCCTTTGCTGAGAATGCCCTTCGGATTTCTTTGGACTTATTACTTGGCTTTTCCTTGCTTTTTGGACGGACTTTTGGATTCTCCGAAGTATTCCTTCGGACAAAAAGTCCGAAGGAATTACTTCCTTTGTTGTAAGCTCTGCAAATTCCCCGAAGGAATTGAAACTTGTAATTTCCTGCAGACTTATGTCCTTAGCACTTCTCTGAAGCTATGTTCTTAGCAGAAGCCTTCTTTGATGAACCATTCCTTCAGACAAAAGTCTGAAGGAATTCCTGTTGTAGCAAAGGCCCTTACCAAAGAAAAAACAATGTATTCTTTCTTCCTTGACTAGAGACGTGAATTTTCGAATGGCAAGAGACAATCTGTCCTGTGGAAGAATTGTCAACATTTCTGGCGACTCAGCTGGCTCAGCATGCCTGCTATGCTTGAGAACTCAGACCATATATAGACGCTATTTGAATTCCCCAATGGTGAACCGGATTTCTAACTGAAAATCTCCTCTGATCGTGGCTGAAGTAACCTCCTTCAAAATAAGAAGGGAAACACATGAAAGCAAAAAACTAACTAAAAATTAAATGTGCAAACAAGCACTTATTGGAACAAAACTAAAGCAAACTACTGTGCTTGAACAACACTTGGAGGAAAGCAAAACAAATAAGGAACCTAGCTAGCCATGATAAAGCATGATCCGCCTGGATCAAATGGGAAATTCTTGAACTCACTCTTTCCAAGAGATGGTACAAGTTTCAAAGCAGGGTGTTTATTAGTCATAACCTTTGATGAGGCATTATCCTTGTCCACCAAATGTATCAACATCTTCTCAAATGAGTCATCAAAAGCAACAAAGACAAACTCATCAAGTACCTCTTGATCTTTTTCAGATTGCTTGTCATCTACCACCTTGTCAAGTGATATCTCATCTATGCATGGTTTTTGAGTGACAACATCCTTCTTATTGACTGCTGCAAGTTCATCCAGCTCTTCAAGGAGCTTTGAGTAGGCAACCCAATCTGTACTGTGACCTTGAATAGGTGATTCTTGATCAAATTTCTCATAAACATGCTCTTCAATAGCCAACATATCTATACAAAGCTCTTCAATCTCTTGTAGAGATTCAAGGTACAGCTGCCAATCATCTTTTTGTTCCTCATTTTGATCTATTTGAACTGGATCAGCGGTAAGGCTATCTGGGTCCTTCTCAATAGAAGATACCTGTAACTCATTTATAACTTCAATTTGTATCAGCTCCTCTTGAAGTTCCTCTACATCAAGATCAGTCTTCCCACTCTCAGCTATAATTGGATGCTCAATTACAACCTCAAGTGAAGTATCAATAGGAAATTCTTCCTCAAACACTCCTGAAGCATCCTCTATGCACTCTGCAAGAACTTGTCCTGTAGCTGCAACCTCTTTCTCAATACTCCAAAGAACAGGATCCTCCTGAGGAAGGGGGATGGCGGGAGGGTGATAATATTCATTTGTTTGAGAGGGAAAATGAAGCATGTGAGGTCGATCATGATCAGATTTTGGAATCTTGAGGGAAAATGAATTATCTAGGGAGTCTTGGAGAGGAGGGAAAGAGACACTCTTAAATACGTCTGTATTTTGTTCCTTCCACTTGGCCATTACCTCATCAAAGTCTAGAACCTGCTTGTCTTCCTGGACAATCTGAGCTTGAGGGATGATTGGTGAGGAAAGGGGACTATAGGAGGGTTTAGTCTCATGAATAGTCACTTGACTCCAACTAGGAAGCTCCCTTGGCACACACTGGGCATGGTTAAGAACTTCATGAGAATAAGAAGCACAATAGCCCTTTGTAGACAATTGGTTTAACTCGATTTTCTGCCTTTTCCAAGCCTCCATCTTTTCCAATAGAAGAATACATAGTCCATTTATCTCTTCTGGATCATTGGACACATTTCGAAATAGACCATTCACTTCCTCATACTGAGAGTTAGAACAAACCTTTCTTGCATATGCTAGTATTCTGAGCTCTATTTCATTCATTCTTACTTGAAGGCAAGACTGCTCATATGCAACATCATAGCCATATGGGAAAGATGAAATCCTGTCCTGAGACTGATATGGCTTACTAGGAAGGTAAGATTCATGCTCTTGATAAGGCTGATTATGAGAAACTTGATAAGGCTCAACATAGCTTTGATAATACCGTTGATAAGGCTGCTTAGGCTCATAAAGAGGCTCGTAGGTATCATGACCATGCTGGTATGATCCATCATTGGGCTGATAAGGAAACATAGCACAGGAATTCTCTTCATACACAACCATCAAAACTCATTCACGATAATGCAATAAAAATAGACTCACATGGAAACTGTCCTGAACGATTAGAAGCAATTGCTTGAGCCTGGAATCACCAAATATTTCTTGAAGAACACTGTTGCAACTGCAATTTCATTAAGACCAGCTCCAAACGGTCCCACCAGGCATGCCAAAAACTGTTGTCAACCTAGAGTTGCGCCCTGAATCGAAGACATCATGAAATGGCCAGTCCTCTATCCGATTGAAACAATGGGATCTTCTCACGAGGGTGAGTGCCTCAATGGTGAGAATAACCTCCAGAGAAGGCTGGTTCCTGTAAGATGTATCAATGAGGATCTCTACTCTACGCTGTGGACTACCATGGAAAAGGGAGAAGGAAAATTTAAGGGGAAATCCTACCTAATAAATGTGATACACCAAAAGATTGATCCACTCAACTTGTAACCTAGAACACTGAACAAACAAGGGAAAAGGAAGACCTTAGATTTCAATTGACCACTATGCATAAGTATTTCGTGAGAAGGTTCGATCCAATGACCAAAACATGGGGGAAAACGATGGAGAGAGGTCTGATACAAAACACTTTGCAGCCACCTAACATCCACTTACAGCTTTAGCAAAAGACATAAAGAACACTTAACATGACCTGTATAATATGATAAGCTAGCAACTAGGTACGAATCAAAATTTGGGAAGGGAGAGAAATCTACCACTTATGCAAATTTGCTGAATGAATATACACTATGCCAACACTTGAAATTTGAAAGTACAATCCTATTGATTGAAGAGGTTACACAACTCACCAATCGCAGATTCTGGTCTAGCCAAGAGGGATAATTTTTCGAAGGCTGAAAAGCCATTTTATAGAGAATTACAAAAGCCAAAGATTGGCGTTGAAAAATTGAAGAGAAGGATTAACTTAGATTAACTCAAGGCTGACTTGGCCTTTCAATAAAATATGTTTTCCCTTTGTCTTTGCATGAAGCTCCTTGCGCTTGAGGAAGTGAACTTGTCTTTTGTTTATTGAAACGCCCACCTCTCTTTGCATGGAAATCCACGCCAATGTCAATTTTAGCTTCTACGTGAGCTGTTGGAACGTTTGAACCGTTGCGTTGGACGAAGAGAAAGGCTGAGTTGGATGAAGAGATAGGCTGAGTTGGACGAAGACATCATTCTACTTTGCATGGGAAACTCCTGGTAGATGTGGCGTTTAACAATTAGTCAACTCTAAATCTAGAATAGTCAACTCGACGTTTGAATTTGGAACTCCGGTTGAAGCTGAGTTGGACCTTTGGATGAGTTGATCCGGAGATGAGCAGGACTTCAACAACCAATCAACTAAAGCTTTGACCGGTCGATCGAAAATAGCCCTTGCTTGCATGTATTTTATCCTATTCTGGTCTGCCTGTTCATGTCTATTTCTGGCGGGATTCTATATTTGGATGTATTTTGTCTATATTTCCTCTGTTTGGCCTTTTTCAACTTCCTGTCGCTTAATCCGCGGTCAACTTCCCGTGGTTTAATTCTTTCGGAATTTTGGCTTTACCTTTGTTTCAACGGTAACTTCCCGCGGTCAAAATTTGACGTCTCGCGGGACGTCACCCTTTGGCATTTTCTCGGGCTTATTTTCTGTCAGGCCCCTTAGTCTTCTTATTTCCTTCGGAATTCTTGTTGACAATTTCCTTAGGAAGGAATCCTTCGGACTTCTATGTTTTCTCCCCAGCTTTATTTCCTTGGATTTTCTTGCGGCTTTCTTAGCTTCATCTTTTGCCTTATTTCCTTTGGGATTCTTTGCCGCATTAATCCTTCGGACTTTTTGTTCGAAGGTTTCCTTTGTTTTTTCATGTCTGCCTCGTCGGCTTTTCTCCATGGGCTTGTATTCCTTGGCCTGCTCCGACTTTCTTCAGACTTTTTGTCTTCTTTGTAAATTTCCGAATTTCTTCGGACTTTTTGTTCGAAGGAATTCCTTCGGACAAAAAGCCCGAAGTAATTAATCCTTGTCTTTTTTTAACTCCGCTGAGAATGCCCTTCGGACTTTGCACAAAGGTCCAGGTACCGACCAAGTGCCCTCCACAAGGGCTTTTGTCCCTTCATCTGCACCTTTGTTGAAAAAATTGTAGGGCACCTGGGTTTTTTGTAGGTGTCTCGAATTTGACGTGTACCTTCCCAAAGGGTAGGTGCCCTTCGGGATTGTTGAAAATGACCCTTCCAAAGGGTATCTTGCCCTTCGGGTTTCTTGTTTTGCCCTCTTTTGCCTTTCAAAGACACCCTTTGCTAAGAATGCCCATCAGATTTCTTTGGACTTATTACTTGGCTTTTCCTTGCTTTTTGGGCAGACTTTCGGATTCTCTGAAGTATTCCTTCGGACAAAAAGTCCGAAGGAATTACTTCCTTTGTTGTAAGCTCTGCAAATTCCCCAAAGGAATTGAAACTTGTAATTTCTTGCGGACTTATGTCCTTAGCACTTCTCCGAAGCTATGTCCTTAGCAAAAGCCTTATTTGATGAACCATTCCTTCGGACAAAAGTCTGAAGGAATTCTTGTTGTAGCAAAGGCCCTTACCAAAGAAAAAACAATGTATTCTTTCTTCCTTGGCTAGAGACGTGAATTTTCGAATGGCAAGAGACAATCTGTCCTGTGGAAGAATTGTCAACAATTACATTTTGCATGGGAACGCTAGGGTAAAGAGGCAAGCGGGACTAATAAGACTAAAATGGATGCGATCTCATAGTGTAAAAAATAAATACGAAATAAAAAAACATTAAATCTGCTAGAATTAAATGGTAAGTATTGAAACATTTAAAAAAAGTTGATATATATCTTTCAATAGGCAGAGGATGGAAACCTTCTAAAAAATCAACATTCTAAATTGCATAAAACTCAAAACCACTTGCCGATCGATAGGAAACATTGCATTCGCAGGAAACATTACGCAACTTGTAGAAATATTGGTTCGCGTTGTCAATTAGGTTTCCTGCATTTCAATGCACAACTACTACAATCTGTTGCATTTCTGGCAACACAATTGTATATTAGTACATTCTTTGATTCTTTGTAAAGTTAGTGAAAAAGAGATAGACTAGGAGGTAGGTATGTAGACATCATACATCTAAATCTTTGATCTTTTAGATCTTGTACAAGTTTTTACATAATTTTTTGCATAATACAACGTTGCAATTACATTTTTAATCTAGTGCCCGTTCTTTTCTTTGCTCTTTGCACACAGATATATCCTTCAGTCTTTGTCATTCAATATATGCTTCCATAATAACCCATTTAATCTGTTATGTGTGGTTGTCCATCGAGTCTCCTTCTGGGCCTAGGATCAACGGTATCGGAGCATACACACTTCTTATCATCTCATAGTGGTATCTAAGTTGTATCTGAAATCTTTTTTAGTTTGTATGCCCACTCATACATTTGATAACTGGGAGTTAGAGCTTAAAACTCGTATCCCTTCATAATACCTTCCTTCATGTCCTCAGATTGTAGATAGATCAACTACAGAGACTATGACTTCAAAAATGTTCTAGAAAATGATGAGGATGTTTTGCAAAGGTAACTTGAAGAATTGGAAGAATTTCATGCACGTGAACGGGCGGGTATTGTCAATCACTTTGCTCAACTTCTCGAGCATGTTCATACTCCTTCCAACACATCTCATTCACAACGACCTTTTGGTGGTCACACACTATTCAAATTACAATTTAATCTAAACATCCCTATGTTTGAAGATAAAATAAATGCAGATGCCCTAAATAATTGGCTTTATCTAATTTGTTCATACTACGTGATAAATCATTTCTCTGACCAAAAAAAGATTACATTCGCTCTTTTGAAAGTTTCTTTATCTGTAAAGAAATGGTGGGATAACTACTACGCTGCACATGAAGATTACTTAGACATTTGTAGATACTTGGAATGTTTTTGTAGAAGCACTCAAATCGATCTATTAACCTGTTAGAAACTATGATGCCTAGCACATCAAGTTTTCTTAGTTTTGCCAAGGTCATGATCAATCTGTGTAGGAATACATAGATCTCTTTCATACTTTGGTTTCAAAACTTAATGTTCAGGAATTTGAGTAAAATATTGTTTTAAGTATAGGTCAGGCTTGAGACCATATATCCAATCTAATATGGTTTTCCTCTATATCTCCTCCATCGGAAAAGCCTATAGATTTGCTTGCAAGTTCAAAGAAAAACCTAAACTGAAGACTAAGAAAGAAGATTCCAAGTCTCAAGACAAATTGCAGTCTAAGCATTCTAAGTATAATCTTAAATAAGGGAATGGTTGTTCACGCCATCCTTAGAAGAACACACCATCAACTGATCAAAATAAGCAGTCCAAGACTAGAAATTGGTGCTCAATTCATAACTTCAATAGTCACTCCAATGACGAGTGTCATACTAGGAAGATTTTACTTACACAACATGAGGCAATGAGTACTAGCACTATGGCACTGGAGAAATGTAAGTAGATCATGTATTATGAACCTAGTGCTATGTTAAGTAATGGAAACATTGCTTCTTCCAACACAAATTCAGAGCAAACAAAAAGATTGTTCCATTCTCAAATGTGGATCAATGGTCAAGCAATACACTTCATTGTTGGCAATGGAAGTCATAATAACCTAATTTTGTAATGTCTCTAAATGTGACAAATCAACAAAATAGAGTTTTTCCAACAAACCCTTATGTAAAACTGAAATTTCTGATTTCAATAACAGCACGCTGTAGAAAAATACTCCAAATACTATGCATTGCTGTAATTAAATACCTTGTAGCCCTAGCAATTAATAGCTCTTTCAATCCTTGAAAATGCATGGCTGCAATTGAGGGTTTCAACCTCCCAACCCTAGCATTACCCTTAGACGTTATAACTGAAAATTCAATGCCTTTCACCTTGCACAAATTTGCTCAAACCCTTGTGAATTATTGGCAAAAATTATATAAAATATCACAGCAACAGTTTGTTCATAAATTATGGCACCAAACATATTATTCACCTTCCCAATGAAGTTGCCCTTCTACAAAAATTTACCGCAAAAATAATATATAGATTTATGCCATCAATGGCCTCAAAAGGGCTGCCAAATACTGTAAAAATTATCCAAAAATATGAATATTTTTCATAAATATGTTTGTCACAAGTGGCACAATTTATCAATTCCAAGATTTATTATTGGCCAAAAACATCCGAAACTTCATAAATTCATATCTCCTAAAGTACTAGGAGTTGCAATGTCCATGATAGCTCAAAATGACCATCAAATTGACAGCTATTAAATAAAACAAGAAACAAAATTTTTCATCATGGGAAGTCCACCAAAAGCTGTCCTGAAATTCTCAAAACCCTAGTTCACTACAATTTCTCCTCAAAAATACTAAGCACTGCCCTAGGAATAATTATTACCTTGAAGATGGTGCTCAATTGATCCACAAACCAATGAAGAACAATGCAAAGCCCTGAATGGAGGATACCCTAGTTAGTCCAAGGGTTTTCGTCCTTGTTCCAACATCTATTGAAGGGTTTTTGTCCTTACAATAGATCAGCGAAGTGTTACATGCTCAAGATCCAAATCAATTATCCAAATATAACATGCCCTTCTAATGGTACCCTCACTTGCTTTTATAATCATTCCCAAAAAAGGGGCGTCCAACTTGGAGGGAAGCCTTTTTTTTTCAAATATTGAAAAACAATCCTTATAACTCCCACTTAAGAGCTTGGGCGCCCATGACCCTTAAAAGAACACAACTTAAGTGAACATTAAAACATAAAGTACCTTTTTGCTAATTGCTTTTAAAAAGGTCCCCAGCGTTCTCTTTTTTTTCTTTTCTTTCTTTTCCCATAGCCCATGGGAACAATTTAAAGGTTGAGGGTCTTCATGTATGGTTAGATCAAAAAAGGGGGACATGACAATCCTCTCCACCGAAAATTGATTGTCCTCAAGCAATTGCAATATCCAAAAGGGTGTTCCAACATACCTTATTATGCAATGTCTACCTGTAAATATTTCCCAAGGAAAACCTCAATCCAAAACTCCCCTTGCTGTACCTGCGATTTGAGGGCTGCCCCCAAGTGTTGTAAGCGCCATAACAATCTTCTATAGGCCTCTCATGCCCCCATATGCAATTGCCATGCATGTACTTGTTGCTAAGAAACCACAAGCCCTTAGCACCTTCCCAAATAGCCTTCCAACCGCATCTTCTTTCAAACAACTTGCTGCCCCAAACATATATTGCCCAATGCAACTCAAAACAGCTGTTTATATGCCTCATCTCATGCCGCAAACTCTTCAACATGGTCCTCTCACGAGCTGGAATTTTCCATGGTGAAGCCATGGACACTTGTTCCTTCATCCAAGAAGAAATTACTTCGTCAATAGGAATGAATATGTGGATATGTGGGCTGTTATTGTAATGTACATCCAAGCAATTGCTCCAAAATATCAACTTATTCATTACCAAGTTGCCTGCAATGAGCCCTTCATCTCCATACTCTTCAATGAAGCCATTGTGAACTCAAACATTATGCAAAAAGAGCTAGGGCTGCAAAAATGAATCAAACTGAAATGTATGACAAGGCTGCCCCTTATGAAAATTTCCTTTTGAAAGTGTGCTAGGGTGGACGTGCTTTTATGGTATGCATTCCAAAACTTGTTAGGGTCTTTTATATGCCATGCCAAACTTTTTCCAAACCAAAATTGTAGCCTTTCCACTTGCAAAGAGAAAACAAACTCAAACCAATTTGAGAGCATACCTTGTAAGGGAATGTCATGGGTATGTAAGCAATCATGCATGGATCTCCTTATGTGTGTCATGTATTCTTGCACTTGCTGTCCTTTGTCAACATCTTCAAGCATATATGCATCACAAAATAAATCCAACAAACATTCAAATTCATCCATAAAAGAGTGTTGTACCTTATGGGTGCTTTCCCAACCTTTGCTATGCAAGAAGTGCCCCAAATCATGAGCATTTTCAGAACTTGTTAAGGGCTGTAACCAGTCAAAAAAATTAGTATTCTCATCCTTGTGAAGCTGATGCGTTTGCATCCATAACTCAGAATTTTCTGAGTGACAAAATTCAGACCTGCTATGTGTACTTCCACTACTTATTCTGGGTTGTAACATGCTCAAAAAATCAAGGTTTATGACCTCAATAGGCGGTGGTGTTTGTCTTACAAACTCAAATTTTTGAGTAAAGAAAATCAGCTTTCGCATGTGTTTTCAGAATTTATCATTGGCTGCAGCATGCCAAAAGTTTCATAATTTTCTGAGTTTTCAACTAGCTGAGTTTGCATAATTCTTTCTATCTTTCCACCTTCATCAATTTCAGAATTTCTCGAGCTCTTCAAACACGCAGTTGGATGGTTTCTACTACACCCAATTGGCTGCCCATGCACGGAAATCACAATATTCTTTGCACTCTTTATAGCCATTGCAATTGATTTCTCTAGTGACCCTACACACAGAACAAACATATTAGTAAAAACATTAGTGTTTCGCAACACTTTTCCAATTATTCTATCATGCCTTATGAGCATGATATGGACTCCCTCTTGGTGCCTTGACCTTTTCTTAGCATAGCTGTAGCATGCCTTTTTTTCTTTCCCACTTCCTCCTAGTGGCTGGAAATCCACTAATACATACTTGGACCACCCTCGTGATGTTGAGGTGTGAGAAGCACACCTTTTTAGAGCCCATACTCACCATGGCGACAAAAATCCTCAAGGAGAACAAACTGAAAATGCTAAAACCAATAGTTACTATGATCTTGGGACCATGATAACCCTTGCTTATTCCCTTCTTTATGTTGGCCCAAATTGTATTCTTTGTTTGACCACATGACATGATAACAATATTACTTTTGCAGAGCTCACCTAGATCCCATATCCATGATTGATACTTGTCATGTTCATTCCTTGAATTTATTTGGAAGAATTCTCTTTCCCATTGAGTGCCCTTCACCTCAACCTTAATGATAGCACAAGGTTTGCAACCAAGATAATGAAAGAACCAAGTATGAGGAGAAATCAATGAGCACTTACCAAGATGACAATTCAATTGCTTACCCATACACAAATCTGACTTTCCTGCTTCCAAATGCAAAATGAAATCTTCTTTCTTTTCATTTGGCATTACTCTTTCAAAGGACCCACTTGTCTTGTCCAATCTTGTTGGGACTTGTGCTTCATTTTCAAGTGTTAATTGTTTCTTCCAAGCTTTCTCTTGGAATCTGAAATTAGGCAAAGAAAATGGTCTATGATAAGAAACAATGCAAAAATTTTCTTTCATGACATACCTTTCCATTATGATTTTCTTATCCATATCCAAGCTTTCTTCTTGATCTTTTGGTTGCTCATGAAGTTGTTGAACAATTTCTCTTTGCTTTACCTTTGGAAATTCTGATTTTTCTGCTACTTCCACCTTAGTGCTCACCTTTTGCAACCCCATTGGTTGCTTCATAACTTGCTAGAAACCCTCATGTGACTGCCCCTGACTTTCTGGTTCTTGTGGCTCAAAAAAATCAGTCATTGGCTGCCCTCATTTTTTTGATTTATGCATTTTAGAAGATTCAATACTTGGCTGCCCATCAAACTCAGCTTTATACAACTCAGGATTTTCTACATTCAACTCAAATTTTTTTGAGTTGATTGAGCTCAAAATCGGTTGGAAGCTTGTCAAAGGTGGTTCCAAATTCACTAATTTTCGTTGCTCATAATTTCCATGTTGGCTTCCCCTTATATAAGTGAAAATTTGCTTCTGGCTGCCCTGAAACTTTTAATTTTTGAGGCCCAACAAATTCATGTGCTGGCTGCCCCTTGTACAACTGAAAACCAGGCCTTGGCTGCCCTGAACTCTCTGAAAGTTGTTGCTTAGTTGAATGTTTCCTTGGCTGCCCTTTACACAATTGAAAGTCTCCCTTAGGTGTTATCAAGATTTATGATTTTGGAGGTTCCATCTTCCTCTCATTAAACCATCTAATGAGCCTTTCACCTAATTCTTCATATGTTTTAATGAAGTCATGTCTTTGTGTCTTCATTCCCACATGCCACCAATCATGGGCAGCTCCTTCCAAATGCTTTATAACAAAGGTTAAGGCTTCCTTTTCTTCCATAGGGCACAAATCAAGGTATGTGTTTACCTTGTCTACCCATGCCCTCATCGGTGTGTTTGGATCCCCATCAAAAGTAGGAAGAATAATCTTCCCCAAGTCATCTTGCATATCTTACGGGCTGTTCCTTCCTTTCCTGAATCCCCCTTTACCTTGCTTCCATGTTACAAATTCATTGAAGCTCATTAACCACCTGAGATGGGGTTTATATGCCATGTATTCATCATAATACTCTATCAAATCCCAATGAATAGAGGTTGTTCCTCCATTTTAAGGGGCTGGTCCCCTTTCATGTCCTTCATTATTTGAAGGAATTCATTACTTCCTTCATCTGCTCTTGTGCTTGAGACAACCTCTCGAACCTAGGTCTATCCATGTCATTGTTTGACATGACACCCTTCTTGTCCCATAGCTGGCCAAGAAATGGTTTTGATACCACTGTAATGTTTTCAAATGGGACAAATCAACAAAATAGAGTTTTTCCAACAAACTCTTATGTAAAACTAAACTTTCTAATTTTAAAACCAGCAAACCCTAGCTATATAAAAAATACTCCAAATACTATGCAACGCTGTAATTAAATACCTTGTAGCCCTAGCAATTAATAGCTCCTTCAATCCTTGAAAATGTATGGCTGCAAATGAGGGTTTCAACCTCCCAACCTTAGCGTCACCCTTAGATGTTATACCTGAAAATTCAATGTCTTCCACCTTGCACAAATTTGTTCAAACCCTTGTGAATTATTGGCAAAAATTATATAAAATATCACAACAACAATTCGTTCATAAATTAGGACACCAAACATATTATTGACCTTCCCAATGAAGTCACCCTTGTACATAAATTTACAGCAAAAATAATATTTAAATTTATGCTATCAATGGCCTCAAAAGGGCTGCCAAATACTGTGAAAATTATCAGAAAAATAAATTAATATTATTTAGAAATATCTTTACCACAAATGACATAATTTATCCACTCCAAGATTTATTATTGGCCAAAAATAGTTGAAACTTCATAAATTCATCTCCCAAAATACTGAGTTACAATGCCCATGATAGCTCAAAATGACCATAAAAATGGCAGCTATCAAACAAAACAAGAAACAAAAGTTTCCTACCACAAGAAGTCCATCAAAAGCTATCTCGAAATTCTCAAAACCCTAGTTCACTGCAATTTCTTCTCAAAAATCTTAGGCGCTGACCTAGGAATAATTATTACCTTGAAGATGATGCTCAATTGCTCCACAAACCAATGAAAAACAATGCAAACCTCGAATGGAGGATGCCCTACTTAGTCCAAGGTTTTTCATTCTTGTTCCAACATCTATTGAAGGGTTTTCGTCTTTACAATAGATCAACCAAGCGTTAAATGCTCAAGCTCCAAATCAATTATTCAATTATAACATGCCTTTCAAATGATACCCTCACTTGCTTTTATAATTTTTCCCTAAAAAGGGGTGTCCAACTTGGAGGGAAGCCTTGTTTTTCAAATATTAAAGAAGCAATCCTTATAACTCCCATTTAAGTGCTTGGACGCCCATGACCCTTAAAAGAACACAACTTAAGTGAACATTATAACATAAAGTACCTTTTTGGTAATTGCTTTTAAAAAGGTCCCCAACGTTCCCTTTTTTTTCTTTTCCCTTAGCCCATGGGAACAATTTAAAGGCTAAGGGTCTTCATGTGTGGTTAGATCGAAAAAGGGGGACATGACAGATTTCTCTTAAAGTAGTTTGGAGATTGAACTTGCCACTAGTGCCTCACCAACAACCATACTCCATTGGATGGTTCAGTGCGGTCTTTAAGAAGATGCCATTCAAAGGTGTCACCTCATTACAAATTCAAGCCTTTTCAAGATGTAGTTCTTTGCGACATCATGCCATTAGAGGTTTGTGATTTTTTACTTGGTCAACCATATTTTTACCGTTGACATGTAGTCTATGAATCAAATCCTAGAAATCTTGTCATAGAAGTTGGTGATATGAGATACGATATACTGGAAGTAGTTTCTAAGTTTTCACTTATTAGCGCCAAGCAATGCAAGAAGCTAGTCAATTCTAGTAAAAAGTTTGGATTCTTGATGGTGAGACCTGAAAGTAAGAATGTTCTTGTGGCACCAATTCATATTGCAATTCTTCTAGTAGTAGCAGAAACAAAATAGTTGAAAAACATGCTGGAAGAGTGCAAGGATATCTTTCAGTCACCTAAAGAAGTGCCTACGCACTGTGCGGTAAAAACATACTATTGAATTGATCCTAGGATTGCCTCCACCTAATGCTTCTTTATAGCATAAATCATTTTTAGAAAATGAAGAGATCAAGCAACAAATCCATCAACTTGTGGATATAGGAGACATAAGGCCCAACTCATCGCCTTGTGGCAGCCCAATTATGCTTCTACTAAAGAAGGATGGCACATAGAGGTTGAACATCAATTACAAAGCTCTCAACACGATAACAGTGAAGAATTGCTATCCTCTTCCAGGGATTGAAGACCTCCTGGACCAACTCCGTGGTGCCAAATTTTTCACCAAAATCGATCTTAAGTTTGGGTATCATCAGATTCCTGTTGAACCTACAAACATTTGAAAAACAACCTTCAAAGCAAAAGGTTTGTTCGAATGGTTAATAATGCCATTCAACTCTACTAATGCCTCTGTAACAATCATGCGGATAATGAATGTCATCCTTAGGGCTTACACTGCTTCATTTATTACAGTTAATCTTGATGACATCCTAATCTTCAACAAAACACAAGATGAACATTTGTGCCATATTGAAAAAGTGTTTCACACTTTGTGGCAACAAAAGTTGTGTGCTAACATGGAAAAATGTTCATTTTCCATGCGAGAGACAATATCTGGGATATACTGTAGACTCATAAGGAGTTCAAGTGGACTTGGCCAAGATTCAAGTCATCCAGGAATGGCCTACACCAAAGAATCTCATAGAGCTTTGCAAATTTTTGCTACTAACAAATTTCTACAAGAGGGTTGTACTTGGTTTCTCTTATGTGACTTGGCCTTTGAAGCAAGTTACCAAAGGTGGTGCCAAAAAATGTTTCATCTGGGTAGCCACACAACATAAAGCATTTGAAGAATTGAAATGTAGACTTTGGTCCACATCAACACTTATGTTCCCTGATCTTCAAAAATCATTTGAGATAGAGATTGATGCATCAACTATGCACTTGGAGCAGTCCTCACTCAACATGGTTGCTCGATTGCTTACCACATTGAAACATTCATTGCACCTGGAAGGAACTATCCTACATATGAGTGTGAGCTTTATGCCATTGTCCAAACATGTAAGAATTGGAAGCATTACATATTGGGAAAGGACATTGTGATCCTCACAAATCACAAGGCACTTCAATTCTTGTAGACTCAAAATAAGTTACAGCAAGAGCAACATAAAAAATGGTCTTATATTCAACAGTTCCATGTGAACATCAAGCATAAGAAGGAAAGTGCCAATCCAGTAGCAGATTGTCCGAGCCTACCTTCGGGTCAAGCTCTCCTCACCATGCTGATGCATGTGGACATGAATTAAACACTTGTTTATAATTGTATTCATCTGACACAGGGTTTGTAGAAATATATCAGAAGTTGCTTTGCGGCAATTCAGTTCTCGATTTTTACTTGCAAGATGAACTCTTATATCATCTTGGGCACTTGTGTGTACCGCACAAGGCAGAGAGAAACTAATACGGGAAATTCATTTCAGCAAGGTTGTAGGACACTTTGGAGTTGAAAAGATCCTTCCAGTGTTACAAAAGTACTTCTTTTGGCCACACCTCGGGTTAGATGTTGTCAAATATATCAGGACTTGTACTGCATGTGCAATCACCAAATCGGTCAATGAGAAACAAAGTATCTACACACTTTTTCCAGTTCCAACGAGACCTTGGGAATCTGTTTTCATGGACTTTATCTTAGGCTGCTTGACTACCAAGCATGATCGTGTTTATGTTGTAGTTGATAGATTCTTAAAGATGACAATTCTTACTGTTGACGTAGTGGATTGCACCCTCTGAAGGGAGGCTCATCTCTCTTCCTCCACGTAGCACAATGGAGACATTCCTCTTGCTATGGATGGCAAACGTGAGGAATGAGTCTCTAGATTAGGCGCTACTCCCCTTGATGCACCTTCAGGTCTTGGATTTCCTAATGCTAATTGTTGACACTGTGGATTGCACCATCTGAAAGGATACTCAACTCCCTTCCTCCACGTGGCACAATGGAGACATTCCTCTTGCTGTGGGTGGCAAACTTGAGGGATGAATCTCTAGATTAGGGCTAGCTCCCCTTGATGCACCTTGAGGCCCTGGATTTCCTATTGCTAACAATGGAGGGGGTGGAAAGAGAGAGAGATACTGAAAAAAACTAATGTGGTGATGCACCAAATTGGTTAATCTACTCAGCCTTGACCTACATTTTACTGTTATCAACTTGGAGTTGCACCCTGAATCGAAGACGTGCTGGAATGACAAATCCTCTCTCCGGTTGAAACAATGGGATCTTTTCACGAGGGTGGGTGCCTCAATGGTGAGAAGAACCTCCAGAGAAGGTTGGTTCCTGTAAGATGTATCAATGGATCTCTACTCTGTGCTGCGAATCTACCATGGAAAAGGGAGAAAAAAACTTGAAAGGGATCTTACGTAATGACGGTGATACAACAAAATATTGATCCACTCTACTTGGAACCTTGAACACTGAATCAAACAAGGGAGAAGGATATAACCAAAACATAACCTAGCTAAACGGTGATGCACCAAATGATTTTGATCTACTCAACTGTATCAACACTTCAAACCAAAAAGGGTGAACAGACACTTTATCTGATAAAAGACCAACTGTAGGGCGCTTTAACAGAGGGCTTAATGAGGATACAAGGAAAAGGAACTTACCACAGGTGCTGCAGAAGCACACTGTCAGATAACTACTCTTCTGTCTCTACGCTCCAGATGAAGCACTTCTTGTTAACTTGCAGAAATGGCCTTGGCTACACTAGGTATGTGTTGACGCAGTGGATTGCACCCTTGACAGAAGGCTGAGTTTCTGTCTTCCACGCAGCACAATGGAGACTCCTCTCTTATCTGTGGGTCTGGGAAAACTAAGGGGAGAATCTCTAGATAAGGGCTAGCTCCCTTTGATGCATCTCTGAGTTATTTCACTACTACTGCTAATATATAAAAGGGGGGGTTGAAAAGAGAGAAAGATACTGAAAACAGAAACTAACCTAAGACGGTGATGCATCAAACAAGTTTGATCTACTCATTTACTCACACTTCAGACCAGAAGAGGACATGTTGACGCAGCGGATTGCACCCTTGGTAGGAGGCTGAGCTCCTGCCTTCCACACGTCACAATGGAAACTCTCCTCTTGCCTGTGGGCCTGGGAAAATTGGGGGGAGAGTCTCTAGATAAGGGCTAGCTCCCTTTGATGTATCTTTTAGGTCCTAGATTTCCTACTGCTAACAAATAAATGAAAAAGGGGGGGTTGAAAAGGGATAAGGATGCTGAAAATAGAACCTAAACCTAAACTAAAAGGTGATACACCAAAAAAGTTTGATCTACTTAGCTCGAACCTACACTTTTCACCAAAGACAAGCTAACATACACTTCATCTGATATGGGAAACTCTTCTGTGTCAGTGAGTCAGGGGTCCGTAAAGATACAGGGAGGAAGAACTACCAGAGGTGTTCTGAGACACTCTTTGGCAGCCTATTCACATGCGCCTATATTCCTGCTGTAGACACTTCTGGCATACCTGTAGAAGAAGAAACTTCACAATGCACTAGACATGCTGGAATCGTTCTGTGAAAGCATAAAAGAAAATGACTTAACACAAAAAGAAAACATAGACATATGCGTGAGTGCAAGCTCAAATGGAGGTAAAAAATTGCTAAGTCTTGATTCAAGGTAAAATCTAGTAGAGCTCTGCCTTACAAGCCCAAGAGATTTTTGGGCAGAGCTTTGCCTTATAGGGTAAGAAGATCCTTTTCTCAAATGAGAAGTTTTACAATATATAGCAAGAGAAGTAAAGGCGCCCCTTTGGAAAAGACTTTTGGCGCCCTTTGACAAGTTGGTCCATGTGCGTTGAGAGCATTGGGAAGAGGAAGTCGCTGTTGCTGATATCATCCTTCTAGAAGAGGCTTGCTAGAACCATGCTGTGTAATCGCCGGTCTTGACTTTGGCGTTCAAACATTAATGTGAAAGCACGGGCCGTGCCTCTTTTTCTGCAAACAAGGCTTCTCCTTTTAGATATTCACGTGGTTTGTCTGCTTATAAATGCAAAGTGGAGAAAACAGGGCGCGCCGTTCACTGTTCGCGCCTCTTGATGACTGCTTGGCAGGCATTGTTCCAACTGTAGGAGTAAATCCTTGAGTCGACACCTCCCTTTGCCACCTGGATTGTTTTGTCCGTTTCTGCACTTTGTCTCTTCCTAGTTTTGTCTTCTCTGTCTCCCTCGGCCCTCGTGGGCTATCTTCTCGACGGGTCGTTGAGTTCACTCGCAGCCTGTCCTTAAGCTTTTTCAAAATCAACGGCTATTTCACTGCCTTAAATTTGACGTCTGTGCACCCGTCACTGGGTGTTTGAACTTCCAATGGCTAGTTCGCTGTGCTCGATTTTGACGTCTTCAGACCCGTCACCCCTTGGAATTTCTTCGGCCTTTTCCCTTGGTTCGGCCTTTTCTGCTCCCTTTCCTTCGGGCTTTTGCTTTGGACCCTCCCGAAGGGAAGGTGACCCTTCGGCTTTGGAGAAGTGTCTTCCTTTTTTTTGGTCGAGAGTCCCCCGCAAGGGCACCTGCCCTTCGGGGTCCTTCGGGCTCCTTGGTCCTGAAATCCTTTGGACATTTTGTCCGAAGGATTTCTTCTTTGTCTTTCCTGCTTACGCATTTTCGGTCGGCTTTTCTTTCGCGGCTCTTCTTCCGAATTCCTTTGGACAAAAAGTCTGAAGGAAATCATTTCCTGCCTTTGCCTTAGTCTTGTTTATTTCCGCGAGAATTCCAACTTGCCTTGTTCACTTTTTCGAAGGAAAACTTACCCCTTCGGCCTTCTCTTTGGTCCCTTTGAAAGTGTTCCCTGCCCTCCGCAAGGGCACTTGGAATGGTCCATTTTGCGCCTAAGTGTTGAGAACTTGTTTTTTTCCTGCAGAGTCCGTAGAAATAGGCCTATAGAGTCCATAGAAATAGGCCTGCAGAGTCCGTAGAAATCATACCTGCAGAGTCCGTAGAAATCAGACTTGTGCAAAATTCAACAAATGAACTGGCTCAAAACAACAAGGAAAGAAGGGGGCCGATTTTGGCTTGCCGGACAAAAAATGGTCAACAGAACATACACTTTATCTGATGAAAAGACCAGACTGTAGGGAGCTTTAACAGGGAGGCTTAATGAAGACACAGAAAATGAATTTACCACAGGTGTTGTAAAAAACACACTGTCTGATAACCCTTCTCTATCTCTGCGCTCCAGATGCAGCACTTCCTGTTAACCTACAGAACTGGTACTCTAGTCACACCAGGTGTGTTGGTGTCAACTTGTGAAAGCATCAAGCTACAATGACTGAACACAAGTTTAATACGCAGACACACTCAGAGATATAACCAGTCAAATAGAAGTAAAATGCATTCTTATTGATTCAAGGTGAAATTTTGGCAGGGCTTCGCTTTACAAAATGAGAGATAGATCCTTTATCAAATGAGAGTTTACAATATATAGAGAAGAGAAAGCAATGGCACCCTTTTTCACAAGTGGCCCATGTTGCGTTGAATACATTTTGCCCAAAGGAAATGTTTCCTTCATGTTTCAGCACTTCTTTTGGTCGGTCTTTTTTTTCGGACAAATTCTTTCGGACATTATGTCTGCAGGAATTCCTTCGGACTTTTGTCCGAAGGAATTGAGAAGCCAAGGCAGCGCGAAGGAGCCCGAAGGGCAAGTGCCCTTGCGGGGGACTCTCAGCTGCCAAAAGGGGGACCTTTTCGAAGCTTTGAAGGGACACCTTCCCTTCGCGAGGGTTCAACGACAAAAGCCGAAGGAATTACCAAAGGGGTGACGGGCCCGAATGCGTCAAATTCAGCATCGCGAACTAGCCGTTGGAATTCAAACGTTCGATGACGTCCCCACAGACGTCAAATTCAGGACAATGGAATAGCCGTTGGCTTTCAAATGGTGACGGACATGCGAACGTCAACTTTACGGCAATGAAATAACCGTTGATCTTTAAATGCTTGAGCGCGAACCCGAAGGAATTCAAAGGCCTTAAGGCCAAAAGGAAGAGACGGCCGAGAAAGGAGCCCGAAGAGCCAAGGATTGACAAAAGATAGCCCCGAGGGCTGAAAGAGCCAGGAAAAGACAAAAGTTGGGAAAGGACAAAAGCCAAGAGTGAACTCAGCGACCCGCCGACAAAAGAGCCCGAAGAGCCAAGCACAGACATGGATAGAATGGCCCAGGTGGCAGGAGAGACGTCGGCAGAGGAGTTATGCCAGTGGTTGGAACAGTCTTTACGAGATGGTCATCAAGGAGCGCAAACAGTGAATCGTGCGCCCTGTTTTTCCTCATTTTGCATTAATGAGTAGACAACTGCGTGAACCTCTTTAAGGAGCGGTCTTGTTTTCAAATGGTAAGGCGCGACCCATGCTTTCACTATGACGTTTAATATAATTTAAACACCAAAGTCAAGACTGGCAACTGCCACAGCATGGTTCCTTCAGCGACTTCCTCTTCCCAATGTATTCAACGCAGCATGGGCCACTTGTGAAAAAGGGCGCCATTGCTTTCTTTTATCTATATATTGTAAACTCTCATTTGAGAAAGGATCTATCTCTCATTTTGTAAGGCGAACCCTTGCCAAAATTTCACTTTGAATTAATAAGAATGCGTTTTACCTCTATTTGACTAGTTATATCTCTGAGTGTGTCTGCATATTAAACTTGTGTTCAGTCATTGTAGCTTGATGCTTTCACAAGTTGACATCAACACACCTGGTGTGACTAGAATACCAGTTCTGCAGGTTAACAGGAAGTGTTGCATCTGGAGCGCAGAGATAGAGAAGGGTTATCAGACAGTGTGTTTTCTATTGCGCCTGTGGTAAGTTCATTTTCTGTGTCTTCATTAAGCCTCCCTATTAAAGCTCTCTATAGTCTAGTCTTTTCATCAGATAAAGTGTTTGTATGTCCTCTTCTGGTCTGAAGTGTGAGTAAATGAGTAGATCAAACTTGTTTGGTGCATCACCGTCTTAGGTTAGTTTATGTTTTCAGTATCTTTCTCTCTTTTCAACCCCCCTTTTTATATATTAGCAGTAGTAGTGAAATAACTCAGAGATGCGTCAAAGAGAGCTAGCCCTTATCTAGAGATTCTCCCCTCAGTTTTGTCAGACCCACAGGTAAGAGAGGAGTCTCCATTGTGCCACGTGGAAGACAGAAGCTCAGCCTTCTGTCAAGGGTTTAATCCATAGTGTCAACAATATGTTGGTGTCAATCTATGAAAGCATCAAGTTAAAATGATTGAACACAGAGTTGATACACATACATACTCAAAAGTATAACCAGTCAGATAAAGGTAAAACACATTTTTATTGATTCAAAGGTAAAATTTGGCAGGGCTTTGCCTTACACAAATGAGAGATACATTTCTCAACTGAGAGGTTACAATATATAGCATGAAGAAAAAGACTTTGGCACCTTCCAGAACAAGTGGCCCATGTTGTGTTGAACACTTAGGAAAGAGGAATTTGCTCATGCTGGTGTCATCCTTCTAGAAACGCCTTGAAAGAACCATGTTGTCGCTTGTCGCAAGAATTGACTTTGCAGTTTAAACCGTCTTAAATATTCTTGCAAAAGCATGGGTTGCTTTGTAGTTTGAATAACAAGGCCACTTCTTAGTGGAGTTTACGCAACTGTCTGCTGATTAATGTAAAATGGAGAAAAAACGGACCACTCTATTGAATGCCTGCGCTCCCCTTGACGACCACTTGGTGGAGACTGTTTCATCCGCAACAATAACTTCTCTGTCGACGCTTTCTGTGCCACATGGACCATTCTATCTGCTCCTGCACTTGGTTTTTGTCTTTTCCTGGCTCTTCGGCCCTCAGGGCTATCTTCCGTCATTTTTTGGTTCTTCGGGCTCCCTTCTCGATGGGTCGTTGAGTTTATCCTCGGGTCTCTGAGCCCCCTTTTGAATTCCTTCGGACATGTGCTCATGAGCTCTTTCGGGCAAGATGTCTGAAAGAAATCTTTCGGCCTCTTGTTCGAAAGAGTTAATCCTTTGGCTTTTCCTCAACGTCTAATGCATCCCATTGAAGTTGACGTTTGCGGGTCTGTCGCCATTTGAAAAACAACGGCTATTTCATTTTCCTGAATTTGACGTCCGTGGGGACGTCACTAGATGTTTTAAACTGCCAACGGCTAGTTCATCATGTTGAAGTTGATGTCTTCGGCCCTGTCATCATCGTCGGTAATTCCTTCAGCCTTTACAAAATGAACCTTCCCGAAGGGAAGGTGTCCCTTCGTAAAAATGGAAAAGGTCCCTTTTTGGTCGCTGAGAGTCCCCCGCAAGGGCACTTGCTCTTCGGGCTCCCTTGTCTTCTCAATTCCTTCGGACATTTTGCCCGAAGGAAAACTTGCCTTCATGTCTCGGCCCTTTCTTTCGGTCTTTTCTTTTGATAAATTCCTTCGGACAAAAGTCCGAAGGAATTCCTTCGGGCATTTGTCCGAAGAAATTTGCCTTGGTTTCTTCCCTTGTGAATTTCTTTGGACAAAATATCTGAAGGAATTCCTTCGGGCACTTTGTCCGAAGGAATCCACCCTTTGGTTCTTCCTTGGATTTCCTTCAGACAGAAGTCCGAAGGAATCCCTTGTCTTTTTCTTTGGATTTCCTTCGGACAGAAAATCCGAAGGAATCCTTTGCCTTTTATCTTGTTCTCTTTTCCGAAGGAGAATCCCCCTTCGGGTCCTCTGCCTTGCTCACTTTCTCAAATGCGCTCACTGCCCTCCGCAAGGGCACTTTGGGTCCAAAATTGCCCTTCGGAGCCTGCTTGAACGGTCCTGTTTGCAATCTGATTGCCCTCCGCAAGGGCACTTGACCTTCGGAGCTTTGTAAAAGACTTGCATTCTTTGAACTAGCCCATTCCTTTGCCAAAAGGCTTGTGCAAACTAATTGCCCAAAGCGAAATAAGCTTTATATCAAATCGAAAACCTACAGGTCTTAGATCTCTCAACTCTTTATAAGAACAAGGCTATTGCAAGGGGAAATGGAGCATTTGCAGTAAGGTGAATACATCCAAGACTGACGGCTCAGGTCAACAGGGAAAGAAGGGAGACCGATTTTTGGCCTGCAAGACCAAAAATGGTCAACAATTACAACAACCAAGAGTTGGCATTTGAAAAAATAAGAGAGGCTAAATCCGTCCAACTCAGCCTTTACGAAAAGTCTATTTGTCTTGCGTGAAGCTCCTTGGCATTAGAGGAAATGGACGGTGAGTTTGTTGAAAGTCAAACTCTTATCATGCAAAAATGCTACGCCCACCTCCAAATATGGACTTCCTCTTGAGTCATTTGATCGTTTGAAAGCACGAGATAAATAAGAGCATGCATGAAATCCACGCCATGCTAAAATTAGAACTCGAATTGAAACGTTGGAAGCTGAGTTGGAATGTTTGAAAGCACGAGTTGATCCGGAGATGAGCTTGACTTCAACAATCGGTCAATTGAAGCTTTGACTAGTCAATCGAAAATAGCCTTTGCTTGCATGGATTTTCTCTTATTTTGGTCTGGCCTGTTCGTGGCTTGTCTATTTTTGGCGGGATTCTATTTTCTGATAATCTTATCTATATTTGGTTTATTATCCTGATTCAACCCCTTAGCCTAATTCTTTTGGATATTCTTTTGTTATCTGCGGATTTTCTTTGGTCTCGGATTTTCTGTTATCTCCTTTTAATTTCTGTGGATATATGCCTCACGGTTTTTGGTTTTCAACTTCCCGCGGGCTTTCTATGTTATCTCCCTTGAATTCTTTCGGAATTCTTTGTTTCTTGCCCTTCTTGAATTCTTTTGGAATTCTTCCATTGTTTCTATTTCCCTCGGACTTTATGTTTTCCACACCTTTGTATTTTCTGCAGACTTTTTGGAGGCTACGGACTTTTGTCTTGCGGACTTTTGTGTATGCAATTTTCCCGAACTTTATCTTGGCTGCATTTCCTTCGAACTTATGTTTTCTCACTTTCCCGTGGGCTTTTGTCTCCTTTGGATTTCTGCAGACTTTATTTCCTTCCCCTGCGGATTTTACCATTGACTTCTCTTTTGGTTTACAATTTTACACAGACCTTTTCCTTGTCCTTTCATTCGGGCTATATTCTCTCAGTTTTATTGTCCATTCCTTCGGGCTTTTATGTTTTGCCTTTGTTTATTTTCCATCGGGTTTTTCTTTCTCCCGAATTTCTTCGGACTTTTTGTCCGAAGGAATTAGTCTCCTTTGTCTTTATTCTGCCACCGGCCAAATGCCCTTCGAGAAAATTGAAAAGGTCCGGCCATCGACCAAGTGCCCTCCGCAAGGGCTTATGTCCTTCCTCTGTGCCCTTCGGGAAAATTGGAAAGGTCCTGCCACCGAGCAAGTGCCCTCCGCAAGAGCTTGTGTCCTTCCTCTGTGCCTTTCGAGAAAATTGGAAAGGTCCTGTCACCGACCAAGTAACCTCCGCAAGGGCTTCTGTCTCTCCAAAACTGGCTTTTCAAAAGAATTGAAGGGCACCTGGGTTTTTTGTAGGGCACCTGGGCTTTTTGTAGGGCACCCAGGCTTCTTGGGAGGCCCTCGGTTTTTTGTTTCCTTAATTCATTCGGACAAAAAATCCGAAGGAATTGAATACTTTGTAAATTGTCCCTTTGAAATTCTCTCGGACTTCTCCCAAGTCCTTTGAAAAATCTTTTCCCTCGGACTTCCGAGGAAATTGTCCATCTCTTAGCTTGACAAAATTTTGAGAAGACAACACTTTGGAAAGAAAACACTTGGGAAAGAGAATAGTCGTTGTAAGTCTGAAAAACAGCCCTGTATTCTGTAGGTGTTCGAAAGAAAACACTTGCCTTCATTCATAAGCAAACCTACAAGCTTGTAGGTTAACCTTAAGGATGGTTGTAGGTGGACATTGCCAAATCTAAAAACGAGAACGCCCCTTCGAATCCTTTGAATGACCAAAACTTTACCTGGCTGTAGGCTCTTTCCTTGGCTTATACCTTGCTGTGGATGGCTCCTTGGGTGGCTGTAGGTATGCATTTAGGCTTGATTGAACTTTGCAAAACCTTTTCCTTTTCATTATTCAGTACCCAAAATTGATTCACAAGACAAACCGGTACCATAAGACCATCTTCCGAATAGTAAGGTTGACAATTTTTTGCCCTGTGGAAGAATTGTCAACATTTCTGGCGACTCAGCTGGCCCAGCATGCCTGCTATGCTTGAGAAATCAGACCATGTACATGCTATTCGAATTCCTGAAACAATGATAAACCTGATTTCTGACTGAAAATCTCCTCTTGACCATGGCTGGAGTAATCTTCCTCCTTCAAAATAAGAAGGGAAACACACGAAAGCAGGAGAACTAACTAAGAAGCGAATGTGCAAACAAGCACTTATTGAAACAAAACTGAATGAAACAACTGTGCTTGAACAACACTCGGAGAAAAACAAAACAAATAAAGAACCTAGCTAACCATGATAAAGCATGATCCACCTAGATCAAATGGAAAATTCTTGAACTCACTCATTCCAAGAGATGGTACAAGTTGCAAAGCAAGTTGTTTATTAATCATAACCTTTGATGAGGCATTTTCCTTGTCCACCAACTGCATTAGCATCTTCTCAAATGAGTCATCAACAACAAACTAGTCACCAACAAAGACAAACTCATCAAGTACTTCCTGATATTTTTCACATTGCTTGTCATCTACCAACTTGTCAAGTGATATCTCATCTATGCATTGTTCTTGAGTGGCCACACCCTTTTTATCGACTGTTGCATGTTCACACAGCTCTTCAAGGAGATTTGAATAGGCAACCCAATCTGTATCATGATCTTGAATAGGTGATTCTTGATCAAATTTCTCATAAACATGCTCTTCAATAGCCAACATATCCATACAAAACTCTTCAATCTCTTGTAGAGATTCAAGGTACAAATGCCAATCATCTTTTTGTTCCTCCCTGAATTTGACATTCGCGGGCCCGTCATCGGACATTTGAATCCCAACGGCTAGCTTATTGCCTTGAATTTGACGTTCGCGGGCCTGTCACCCACTAGAACAATTCCTTCGGCATTTTGAAAATGAAATTTTCTGAAGGGAAAGTGACCCTTCGAAAAAATTGAAAAGGTCCTCTTTCAAAGCCAAGTGCCCCCCGCAAGGACACCTACCCTTCAGACTTTTGCGACTGTCGTATTTCTTCGGACATTTTGTCCGAAAGAATTCTTCCTTGGATTTCCTTCAGACAAAATGTTCGAAGGAATTCTCTTTTGCCCTATCATTTTTTCCGAAGGGCAAGTTCCTTCCAGGCTTTCTGTCTTGCCCCTTTGCTCCAACCGGCTGCCCTCCCCAAGGGCAATTCGAGCCCAAAGTTACCCTTTGGACTTTTGAAAAGGTCCACTTTGCTCATCGCCTGCGCCCCGCAAGGGCTCCTTGGCCTCCAAAGTTGCCTTTTGGAAGAATTGTAAAGGTCCTGTTTGCCGCCTAAGTGCCCTTTACAAGGGCACCTACCCTTCGGATTTTTTGCAAACGACCCTGCGGCCTTTTGAACTTGGTCCATTTTGCCGATAAAAAGCCCTCTGAAATAATTTACTTGCCTTGTGAAGCATCCAAGACCAAAATGAGTTTGACGTCGACTCTTGCTTATAAGACAAATGAGTAAAGCCTTTTAGAAAACCCGATTTGATCTACCAAGACCAAATTAAGGTTTGCAAGTGGCTTCACTTACGAATTTTTACAAGTCACCTGGCAGACCCGAAAGGCACTTGGCAAGCAAAAGAGGAAAACACTTGGTTTTTTCAAGGGAAATGGCCTAACAGAAAAAATTTGCACAAGGCAGCTGAGGGATGAACTAGCCAGAACCTGGATTGAAAGACTCTTGCAATAAAAAGAAGAGGGGTGCCCAATTTTTGGCCTGTTTTTGGCCTGCAAGACCAAAAATTGGTTAACAGTAACAATGGGGGGATGAACAGGGAGAGAAATACTGAAATGAGAACCTAAACTAAAGTGGTGATGCACCAAAATGGTTGGTCTACTCAGCTTTGATATACACTTTACACCAGAGAGAAGCAAGCATACACTTCATTCAAATGAGAACCTTTCCTACGTCAGTGTTTCAACAGGGGATCCTATGGAGATACAGGGAGGAAGAACTACTAGAGGTGTTCTAAGACACACTATGGACAGCCTGTTCACATGCGCCTATACTCTGAGCTGGACACTTCTTGTTGACCTGCAAGAGAAGAACTCACAATACACTAGATATGATGGTATACACTTATGAAAGCATGAAAAAAAAATCACTTAACACAAGATAAAACTATAGACATATGCAAAAGTGCAAGCTCAAATGTTCTTTCTGATTCAAGGTAAATTCTTGCAGGGCTTCGCCATACAAGTTGAGAGATATCTCTTCTCAAATGAGAAATTACAAATATATAGAGAACTGAAAACAAGATAGCTGACAAATCAAGGAATGGAAACCCGTGCTGAGTTAAACACTTCTGTAGAGACCACAAGACCATGCTGCTGTCATATTCTTCCAATTAAGTATGGGAGAGCCATGCTATAGATATCCAAGTCACCGCCTTTGCTGTCTTGGTCCTGCAAAAGCATGGGAGACCATCCCCAGCAAATGACAAGACCATTCCGAGCTGTTGTGACCGACTATGCTCTCTTCAATACCTGGACGCGACTTGGATGCACATTAATGGTGAAGCGTGAAAACACGGGACGCTGGTCTCTATAGTTCGAAAACCAATCTATTTTATTGGTTTTCGGCAGATATATTTCACCATATGTATTAATTCTCCTTGCTGAGTTGTCTATGCCACTTGTCTTGGTTTGAGTGGTCATTGATTCTGTCCTTTGTCTTTGTCAACAGTTGGACTGTTCCTTGTTTTGTCTTTTTTGCTTTGTCTTTGCCCGTGTTTTGTCTCCTTCGACTTCTCCTTTGCCTTGGTCTTTTCTTTGCCTCGGGCTTTTGCCGCGCTTTCCTTCAAACAAAATGTCTGAAGGAATTCTTTCTTTTGATTGCTTTTTTTCTCGAAGGGCATGTGCCCCTCGGGCCTTTTGTCTTTGTCCTTCACTTTCTCAAGGTGCCCTTCGCAAGGGCACTTTGATTTGGTCCTGTCACCGACCAAGGTGCCCTCTGCAAGGGCACTTACCCTTCAGAATTTTTGCAAACATCCATAAAGCCGTCAAAATGCCCTCCGAAGGAAATCCGTTGCCTTTTGCGAATTGCTTTAGACCATTTCGAGTTCTTCAATCGCTTCCACTTATAAAAGTAGACAAGTAATGCACCTGGGCAAACCCAATTTGCACTTGGCAAAGCAGAATGGGGGAAACCCCTGGCTTTTTCATTAGAAAGGTCTGGTAGAGAACATTTTTTGCACAAGGCAGCAAATGGATGATCTAGCCAAAACATGGATTGGATGACCTTTGCAAAGAAAAAGGAGGGGGTGCCCAATTTTGGCTTGCAGGACCAAATATTGGTCAACACTTATACCTTATAAGAAAGCAATCTTAGCTCTAGAAACAACTCAATTTATTTTCAGGATGTTTGGATCCATTTTGGAATCTAGGAAACTATCATCTTTGATAGAGATACAAGGTTCTTAAGCAATTTATAGAAAACACTTTGGTCTATGTCAGACACAAAGTTGAACAAGTCTATTGCATTCTATCCTCAGACTGATGGGAAGACAAAAGTGGTAAACAAGATGATCATTCATCTTCCAAGAATGTACAATTAAAGAAGAAAACGCATGGGATGAAAGCCTTCCTTTCATTGAGCACAACTATAATAGAGCTCTACACAACTCTATTGCACATAGCTCTTTTCAGGTTTGCTTGGGTTTCTAACCTCTGGCACCCATTAACGTAGCTTATTTTATACCATCATCAACAACAACTTCAACTCAAAAAGAAGTTGAAAAAGTTATTAAGTTCATTGAGCAAATTCAGTGCATTTAGTAACAAGTGCAGACCATAATGTAGTAGAAAAATGCTAAGTACAAGTAGGGCCATGATCAACATCAAATAATGCACACCTTTCAGGTTGGTTATCAAGTATGGCTTCATTTGTAGACAAAAGTACTATCAGGACTTCAATGTAAGCTTCGTCCACTTTGATACGGGCCCTACACCATCACCAAGCAAGTAAGAGATAACACTTTCGAGCTTAATCTTCCTTCTTGTCTTGGATTGCATCTAGTTTTTAACTTAGAACTCTTATGCCATTATTTCCACCTTTGTTGGATACTTCAAATGTTGTAGAGACACGTCAACAAGCATTTATCAATCTTGATTGCACCGTAGCAGCAAAATCAGAGCAAGTAATTGACGCCAGGGTCAAACGGACACATCAACAACAAATCCCTCTTTATTAGATCATCAAAGCAGGTCGAGTACCTTCCTTGGGAAAGTGGTTCTTAGAGGCATAGGTTGCCGACCTCTTTTCATATCTTGTACTACAATTGCACACAATGGGGACCATTGCTCTTCTAGGAGGGGTCACTTATCCAAGAGGATTTGAGCCTTTGATCAACTTGCGACACCATGTAGTTGTTATACGGCATGTGTCGTCTTCACCAACAACTTCAACATCATCCCAAGTACAAATGCATACTGCGAAGTCCTATCTCCTTTTCTGCGATGCCACACACCTACAATGTTAGTACCATGCTGCACAACACTACATTGTCGTTATCAAATGGCGACAAACTAATGATTCGTTATAAAGCGGTTGTTACCAACCCTTGTAACAGTCCAACCAATGCTTCATCTTCCTCTATTGTATATTAATACATTCTTCTATTCTTTGTAAAGTTAGTGAAACATAGATAAACTAGGAGGTATGTAGACATCATACATCCAATCTCTTGGATCTTTTACAAAACTTTCCATAATACAACTTTGCAATTAAAGTTCTAATCTAGCATGCATTCTCTTCTTTGCTCTTTCTCGTCTTATTGCATTCTGATTTATCTTTCAGCCTTGTCATTCAATATATGCTTTTGCAATAACCCATTTAATCTGTTAAAGTGTGGTTGTCCACTAGGTCTCCTCCTAGGTCTTATATCATCCAACCTAGCCTACACGCCTCTTGTGTGGATGAGACAAGGAAATAAGGGAACATTTTTACTTTATCTTACTATATATTTTTTTGTACCCCTTAGGGTTTGACCAAATGAGCAAGCTTTGGAACAAATTGGGCCTGTCCAATCCACTTGCACCTATTTAAACCTATTGGTCTATGGTATCCAACAATGAATAGAGGAAGTTTTCTAGACCTCTGACCAAAAATTAAGTAAATCAAAGAGAAATATCATAATTGGGCAGATCAAAACAAAATTTAGAATACACAAAATGAAAGAGCGCATACTTGGGATCGACATGAATGAAATCCCAAACATGCTGTAATGCTTGACAATATATGATTAGAAAGAGGTCCTTTCATATGTTCTAATCCTTTTCGGTTCAGTTTTTTTTTTTAATTACTGTTGTCAACCTGGAGCTGCGCCCTGGTTCGAGGATCTGCGCGAAACGGCCCGTCCTCTATCCGGCTGAAACAATGGGATCTTCTAACGAGGGTGGGTGCCTCAATAGTGAGAAGGACCTCTAGAGAACGCTGGTTCCTGTGTGATGTATCAATGAAGATTCCTACTCTACGCTGCTGACTACCGCGGAAAAGGGAGAACGAAAACTTAAAGGGGAAATCCTACCTAACAGGGGTGATACACCAAGATTTTGATCCACTCAATTTGGAACCTTGAACACTGAACGAACAAGGGAGAAGGAAGACCTTAGACTTCAAATTAATCACTTATGCATAAGTATTTCATGCAGAGGTTCGATTTGATAATTAAAACTTGAGGGAAAATGATGGAGAGAGGTCTGATAAAAGACACTTTGCAGCCACCTAACATCCACTTACAATTTCAGCAAAAGACAATAAAGAACACTTTAACATGACCTGCACAAGGATAATATAGCAACTAGGTATGAAACAAAATTTGGGAAGGGAAAGAACTCTACCACTTATGCAAATTGCTGAAGAAATATACACTGCCACGCTTGAAATTTGAAAGTACAGTCCTTATTGATCGAAGAGGTTACACAACTCACCAATGGTAGAGTCTGGTCTAACCAAAAGAGATTGGATGATTTTAATCAAGGCTGAAATCCTTTATATAGAAAATTACAAGAGGCCAAAGATTGGCGTAGAAACTTGAAGAGGAAGATTCACTTTTGTTAACTCAAGGCTTTACTTGGCCTTTCAATAAAATATATTTTCCTTTTTGTCCTTGCATGAAGCTTCTTTGCTTGATGAAGTGAAGTTATCTTTGTCATGAGCCGCCCACCTCTTTTTTGCATGAAGATCCACGCAAATGTTACATTTAGAACTCCATGTGAGTTGCTTGATTGCCAAGTTGTAGCGTTTGAAAGCTGAGTTAGACGAAAAGATCATTCTCTTTCGCATGGAAAGTTTCTAGTGGACGTGGCATTTAAATCAATTAGTTAACTCTAAATCTGGAATAGTCAACTCCTCGTTCGAATCTGGAATGCTTGTTGAAGCTGAGTTAGACTTTCGGATGCATGGGTTGAACGGAGACGAACAGGTCTTTAATAATCAATCAACTGAAGCTTTGACCGTTTATTCGAAAATAGCTCTTGCTTGCATGTATTTCGTTCTATTATGGTCTGTTGTTCATATCTATTTCTGGCAGGATTCTATATTCGGATGTATTTGTCTATATTCTTACCCGTTTGGCCTTTTCTTTCGAAATTCTGGCTTTATCCCTGTTCCAACGGTTACTTCCCGCAGGCAAAATTTGACGGCCTGCGGGACGTCACTAGAAGTTGTCGTATTTCCCTTGGCTATATTTCTTTGGGTTTATTTCTGCCCATTTTCCTTTACTCTTATTTGTTCGGGCTTTTTCCCCGCGGTCTTTTTGTCTTGTCGGCCTTTTGTATTGAACGCTAATTCATATTATCACGGACTTCTTTTGATTGTCTTTGCCTCTTTTCCACGGGTTTATTTTCCTCGGGGTTATTTGTCCGAATTTCTTCGTACTTTTTGTCCGAAGGAATTCCTTCGGACAAAAAGTCCGAAGGTTCCCTTCGCCTTATTTCTTGCGGCCTTTTTGATTTGTCTAAGCTTCCGAATTCCTTCGGAATTTTGTCTTGTGCCAGCCTTTCCAAATTTCTTCAGACTTTTTGTCCGAAGGATATCTTTTCCTTTGTTTTTTTTCTTTCGTCTGTCTCTCCGTAGACATTCCCGAATTTCTTCGGACTTTTTGTCCGAAGGATATCTTCCTTTTGTATTTTCCTTTGCTTGTGCCCTTTGGGAATTTGTCACGGTCCATTCCGCCGACCACGTGTCCTCCGCACCGACCAAGTGTCCTCCGCTAGTGCCCTTCGAAAAAATTGGAGGGCACCCGAGCTTTCTGCAAAGGTCCTTGAATTTGGTCTTCCTCCTGCCCGAAGGGTAGGTGCCCTTCGAGATTTTTGTAAATGTCCCTTCCAAAGGGTACCCTGCCCTTCGGAATTCTTAAAACTGCTCCCTTCCGAATTAATCTTTGGCTTGCCTTTTGCGGACTTTGTGTCTTGTGGTCCTCCGAATTTCCTCGGACTATTTGTCCAAAGGAATTCCTTCGGACAAAAGTCCGAAGGATATCCCTTCTTCCTCCTAAGTGCTTTCCTGATTGAGTCCGTAGAAAATTTCCTGAGTGAGTCCGTAGAAAATTACTGAGTGAGTCCGTAGAATTTTTTTTTGAGTGAGTCCATAGAAAATTTTACTGAGTGAGTCCGTAGAAAATTTTCTGGGTGAGTCCGTAGAAAAACCCTGATTGTGGAAGATTTGTCAACATTCTGGCGACTCAGCGGGCTCAACATGCCTACTATGCTTGAGGACCCAGGCCATGCATAAACACTATTTGAATTCCCTGATGGTGAATCCGATTTCTGATCGAAAATCTACTCTGATCATGGCTACAGTAACCTCCTTCAAAATAAGAAGGGAAACACACGAAAATAGAAAAACTAACTAAAAGCAAATGTGCAAACAAGCACTTATTGAACAAAACTGAAGCAAACTACTGTGCTTTTACGGCACTTGGAGGAAAGCAAAGAATAATTAAATATGTACATGGAATTTTGCTCTTTAATAGCAATGTTTTAGATGTATCCCATTCACTGGGATTGGAAGCTCTTGGCCACCCATCTTAGCAAGTTGGAAGGCGTTGTGGGATTTGCAGCTGGAGATCATATATGGGCCGCTCCAAATTGAATCAAACTTTGTGTGCCTTCCTGGTTTGGCCCGATCCTCATCCCACTTGAGGACCAAATCCCCTTCTTTAAAGCTTTGTGATGAAGCTCCCTTGTCGAATGTCCTTTTCACTTGTGCCTGATGACTTTCCATGGCTAGCATGGCTTGATTTCTTGTCTCTTCCAGCTCCATAAGTTCTGCATACTTGATCTCCATAGGCTCGTTTTCTAATAATTCAAGTTGATGCATTAATTCTAAAGCTGGAAACTCGAGAGAGATAGGTAACCTTGCCTCCCTACCATAGACCAGCTTGTAGGGAGAGTTGGCTATTGACCTCTTGAAGGTGATCCTATCAGCCCATAGTGCTGACTTCAGCTTGAGGTACCATGATCTCTGATTGTCTTCAATGGTCCTTTGTATGATCCTCAATAGGTTCTTGTTTGTAGACTCAACAAGGCCATTTCCTTGTGGATAATAATTTGATGAGGTGCTGAGATAGATTCCATGTTGGACTGCCCATTGGCTGATCCTAGATCCCACAAAAGCCATTGCATTGTCAGAAATAATGGTTGAAGGGACTCCAAACCTAGTGACCAAACCCTCATAGAAATCAAGGACGCTAGTTTCGTTTGCCTCCTTTAATGCAACTGCTTCTGTCCAACGTGTGAAGTAGTCTGTAGCTGTTAGGATCCACTTATGCCTTGAACTGAAAGGAGGGTTAATGAGACCAATAAAGTCCAATCCCCACTGGACAAATGGCTGATCCACTATAATTGGCTGCAGGGGCAGGGCTGCTAGTTTAATTTTTCCTACAAACATTGCGCACTGTTTGCACTTCCTAACCCATGTATGGTAGTCACCAAATATAGTAGGCCAAAAGTACCCACCTCTCATGATTTTGAGTGCTGTAGTTCTAGCAGAAAAGTGCCCTCCACCAAATCCATCATGGAATTCTTCAAGTAATCTTCGAGTATGGTTTGGCTCCACACACCTTAGTAACATTCCATTGATATCCTTCTTGAACAAGACATCGTCAACAAGCAAAAATGGAATTGATTGCAGTCTAAAATACCTTTTTCTTGAAGCACTTAGGTGGGAAGGGTAATGAACTTCCTGAAGATAGCTTCCCAGATCGCAAAACTAGCTGGAAGGTGAGGTCTGTATAGCAGCAATTTCTACATCATTTGACACTAGAACAGCTTCGTTAGTTTCTTGTAAGTCCTGAGCTAGATGCTCACAAAGTCCTTTGCCCTTAACCAGTTTCGTGATCTTAATTTCTATATCATATTCCATCACTTTGGTTATCCAACCAGCCCTTTTCTCATTTATATCCTTGTTCAGAAGAAATTCGTTGATGCTTGGATGAGCAACCACTAGAAGTATTTTATTATTAGACAGTAAGTGCCTAAATTTCTTCAGAGATCTTATAACTGCAAGGACGTGTTTTTCAACAAAAGAGTACCTTGTCTCATACTCCTGTAGGCCTTGGCTGTTCCAAGTCTTCATGGTTCTGCTGCATAATAATCCCTGAAATGGTGTTCACATTAGCATATGTATACAAAATGAAATCTTTCTTGAAATCTGGATTCAAGAGCGTAGGGGCACTTGCTATGGCTTTCTTAACATCTTCAAATCCTGTTATTCCCTCCTTGGACCAGCTGAAGCTTTGATTTTTCTTTAATATGGCTGTAAGTGGCTTAGCTATAGTAGCACAATCTGAAATATATCTCCTTATGAAATTGATCTTTCCAAAGAAACTTTGCAAAGCCTTTTTGCTCTTAGGCAAGGAGAGTGCAAGAATAGATTGAATCCTTTCAGAATCTATGTTTAAACCGTGCTTTGAAACTACATGTCCAAGAAGCTTACCTTCATGAACTGAAAAGACACACTTTTTGGGATTTAGAGATATCCCAAACTATCTACACCTTTCAAAAACATGCTGGAGGTGCACCACGTGATCTTTTGCGTCCTTTGAGAATACTATTATATCATCTAAATAGACAAGCACGAATTTGTTAAGAAGGCCTTGGAAGGCCATATCCACGGCTCTCTGAAAGGTTGCTCCAGCATTGGACAAACCAAACGGCATCTTTCTGTATGCGAATGTTCCTCACTTGGTTGTGAAAGTCGTCTTGAACTGGTTTTCTTCTTTGACCAAAATTTGATTATAGCCACTGTACCCATCTAATAAGGAAAACTTCTCTAAACCTGAAACAAGCTGTAAGTTTTGTTCCATTGATGGCAATGGATAGTGGTCTTTAAGCGAGGCCCTGTTTAAGTCACGGAAATCAACACAAACGAATCTCACCGTTCTTTTTCCGTACTGGAACGAGGTTCGCCACCCAAGTTGAGTGCTTGATTGGAAATATAATAGCAGACTCTATAAGCTTGTGAAGCTCAACTTTCATTAAATGCTCAAGTTTTGGATTGATTGGCCTTTGTCTTTGTCGTACTGGCTTAGTTTCGTCTTCTAGCTCAATAGTATGTTGAGCCAAGCTTGGATCAAACCCTTTGAGATCGCTATACTGCCATTCGAATATGTCAGCAAAATTTTGGCATAATTCAACGAGATCTTTCTTTTGTAGTGGAGTGCATACCTTGCCCAATTTCAAAATCTTACCAGCTACAATCTCTACATTGGCATAGTGTTCTTCCTTTGTTGACAAGGCTGGCTTATCTTTCCTTAGTTCATCGTCTTCACTGAAAATATTTTCAAGGGTAACCAATCCCTTGGGTAGTTTATTGGTTTTCAGCTGCACAATCTGGTCACCATACTGCTGAAAGCGTTTTGCCTTATTTTTTGGAGAAAACTCAGTTTCTTCTTGTAAAAATCTCACAATTTGATCGTCACTTTCAAATACCTGCCAATTTTCCTAGTTATTTGGGACAGAAGACCTTATGACTATCCTTATATGTGATTGAGAAGCGTCACTTTTAACGTTAGCTAGAATATCAAATTGCGCCCCAACAGCAACCAACCTATCAGCATGTTTATTTCTGTCTCTTGGTATAGCCTGAATATTAAAACCCTGGAAATCTTCAAGTAAATCCCATAACCTGTGTCTATAAGATTTAAGTAACATGTTCTTGCATACATTTAAGCCTCTTACTTGGTGAACCACAAGTTCACTATCTCCAAACACTTGTAGACAACTTGCTTTCATCTTCCTAGCCCATTGCAAACCGTGGATTAGTGCTTCATATTCAACAACGTTATTTGAACAGCCAAACTGAAATTTAATGGATGAGAAATACCTTTGTTTCATAGGAGAAACTAACATTATTCCAGCTCTCGTCCCATGCTTATTTCTTGATCCATCGAAGTATAGTTGCCACAAGCCTTCACTAGATTCGCCCTCTTTGACCATGGTTGGGATTTGCACATTGTTCTCATGAAGACAATATACACCAAGATCTTTTTCTTCAATCAGCTTGTAGGGATCATGCTCATGCAAGGCGGAAGCCCACTCATCAAGAAATAAATCTGGAACTCCATCCAAAGGTGAGTCCTTTTCTACATCACTAGTTTGTACTACTTCATCTGAAATGATACAATTGGCATTGACCACACTTGGCGTATAAGGTTCCATGTGAAAACGTGCAATAGGTTCTGAATGAATGGTTACCTTTGTACCATATCTGGTTCTGAATATTAAGTAAGTCCAATCAGCTGATAGATATCCCCCAATCTTTGAGGTGAAATCTCTTGAAAGACACATGGCGAAATAAGGGTGTAGATCTAAGACTACAACATCCTGTTGAATAGTTACATTAGGACAGACATGTAATGTTAGTTTCAAATCTTTGATAATCCCTACCATCTTTGCGGGTGAACCATCCAACTGCTGTACCCCTTTGGTATTTGGCTCATAGACAAGGCCGAGCTTGTCTGCAATCTGTTTAGGCATGACTGTACTGCTGGCTCCACTATCCACCATACAACTATGAACTAAGGTGTCTCCTACTATCAAAGAAAGATAAAAAGGGGGAGTCTTCTTTACTTTTACCTCAGTTTTGTCCACCTTTGATATCTTATTTCCTTGTTGTATCTGCTGCTTGGTTGGCAGATCTGAGTTTGTCCTTTTGGCCTGGAATCGACAGAGTATCCCACATGCTAATATTGATGTTAGACCTTTTCATCTGATCTACAATGTTGAACTGGGATGTACTAACCTTTGATTGAACCTTGTGTGTTACTTGCTGCTCACGAATCAGAGGTATTTGTTGCACTTTGCCAACCTCTACATTTTGATTTTTTGGGACTGTGGGGGCAGCAAGTTGTTCTTTTGTACCTTGAGCAATAGTACTAGGAGTGTTGGATGTATTTGCCACTGTTTGAGCTTCTCCAACAGCTCTTCTTTTATTTCTCTGATAGGTTAGAGCTGCAACTTGATCACTTGAAGTGTTAGTCTTGACATCATGAATAAAAGCAATATGATCATCTACCTGCCAATTTATATTAACAGCATCAGGCTGTCCTTGGGTTGCTCCTTGTGATGCCAATCTTCTATCTTGATATTGACTCTCCTGAAAAGAGAATTCCTCTTGTGTCATCTGTGGCATGGTGCTGTTTGATGATGCTGAATCCTGGTTTTGAATCATTCAGATTCGAAGGCTGCCAACCTGAATCCTGCACTAAATTGTTCTGAGGTGGAGTTGGAACAATGGCTTTTGAAGTGGAAGGAGCACTTGGATCGAGAGCAGCATATGGCTTAGTTGGAGTTATAGCCCCTTGCGTTTGATAGGGTGGTTTGTTTTCTCTGAAACCCTGATAAGGAGATCTTTGATCTTTGAAGGGCTAATAGTTGTTCAGATTCTGCTGTTGATAAGGCCTATTTGATTGAAATTGCTTCCTTTTAAGCTATACTATTTCATTTCCAAAAGACTGTAACAGACTTTTTAGCTCTCCTATCTCACTAGATTGACTAGTAGAAGCTGTGATTGGACATTGATTATAGTCAACGCAAACAAATCTATCGTCAACGGACTCAAGTGCCCTATGTTGGTGTCCACCTAGAGCGGTGTTGTCTAGATTCTCAGATTTTGCTTCTGATCTATCCCTGTCAAAATTTTGTTTTCTCTGTCTTTTTTGTCAATCATCAGTCATAGTCAACTAGGACAAGTCTACAGTCAACAAACACAAACGACATGCGCTATTGTCCATCTAGAACGACCTTGTCTAGAAAGAGTTTTAGATTGTCTCTAATCCTGAACATGCACATGCACAATAGTCAATGAAAATCTCAATTTGAGCCGAGTACATTTATTCTTAGTGTTTTCCGAATATAGCAGTTTTCTATATTTATCAATTTCTAAAAGCAGAATTGTTAATTATTTTACATCTTTAACATTTTGATATCTATCAAGTTTTACACCTATTAGCATCAAAACATATATTGTTAAATAAAAAATGGAGAAAAACATATTGGTGAACTTGTAGATTTTCGAACATTGCTTTTTTGATTGCTTTCATAGATACTGTGTTCCAACGGTTTTAACATTTATAGGATTAATCCATCTGGGCAAAGTGGTTTCAGTTTTACTTGAGTTGTGGTGTGAGGGGTACTATCGCAATACTCAAGCCATTAGACAACACTATATATGGATTTTAGTTTTCATGTACCCACAGTTTATCAAAAACGTATAAGGTTTTGTTTTTCAGCCCCAGGAAGCTTTCAACCGTTTGTTCTTGTTGTGCATTGGTAAGGGGTTAGCCTTGAGAAGTTACTTTCAACGTACCCTATAGACAGGATAGTGCGACTATGGATGATGGAATCCTCCATAAATAGTGCCTTTTGGGCCATGTTCACATTTTTACGACTGATATTAGTATATCTAAGAGCCTACAAAGCAAATAGACCTTGTCTACTTACACCAATTTTCTTTTTTATTTTACACCTTTGCATGCCACAAATGAGGTAGCGATGATTAGAAGATGCTATTAGGGGGAAAGTGTTGAACGGTCAGCTTGTCAGGGCCATAAATTTTCATCTATAGATCCAAATTCGGTGCTCCAAAGTGCCTCAAATACTAGAGAACTATCTCTACTAAACACAACTAGATAGCCAAGACAAATCAGCAAGGTCCCCTAACCTTTTTGATCCAATATTCTGCTTCGAAGGGCCCCAAATTTGACCTGCAAAGTTGCCACCTAGATCAACGTGCTATCTTCACATCAACACTAACTCATCAACCAAATTAATGTTCCATCAACCTAGCTGTCAGTTTTTTTGGGCTGCTCTTTATTGCAATTCTTGGGATGTAATTCCCTATGTGATTTTAAAAATGTCTCCTTGTTATATATGTCCATGTTGCAATGTTGATAGCATAGTCACAAGGTTTAGCCGGATCTGCACAAAATCCATCCGAATCTGGATTTTTTGGCCAACCCGGATAAGTTCGTCCAGGTCGGCCCTATTTTTTTCAAAAAAATAATTTTGCTTTATTTTTTATTTTTTAGGTTTTCTGCACAAAAAAAGGCCCAGAAACCATAAATATCAAATAATATTAACATTTTATATTATTTTATTAATGTTTTTCATTGTATTTGTCAGTTTTATATATTTATAAAACTATGCTCACATACATATATGTATTTATTTGGGATCGGATTTTTTCGATTTTTTTCAAGAATTTTGGATTTTGGATTTTTTTGCCAACCTGAATGGATTCGGATTTCCGAACCTTGTGACTATGGTTGATAGTGACATTCTTATTTTCCTTTATTACCCCGTTTTCCTTTGTTTTTCTTGTTGAAAGTGTTTTGACGATTGGAACTGGAAGAACTCTCTTGATGTTTCTTTTTCTCCATCATAATGTATCATGCTTGAACACATGCCTCATCTATATTATTTGTCTTGAAGAGCAGAATTTGCCTCCTTTTGTGGTTATGTAGGTCACAATGATACTTGATCACCGCATCTTCACCCTTGGAGAAGTCCCTAAATTGATGACTTTTGAAATTATGTGGTGCACTCTTTCGCAGTTTCCCTTTTTTTCTTGGAAGTATGTGTCTTGATGTAATGTCCCCTTTCTAGATACAGTGTTAGTCCATCATTGGTTTCCCGTGGACTAGTAGTTTGGTAATGGAACCATGGTGAGTTGGCTTTGGATGGGCCATTTGGATGTGTAGTTTTGGTTTGGATCCAGTTGACATGATCAGTGGCAGTTTTGGGTTGCTTGTGAGGTACTTACTATTTTTAGTAAGTTCAGGTTTAGTGTCAGATCGAGATTTTCAGAGTGGGGTTAGATGCATCTCGTCGAGACCTTTCCGACGAGCTAAAGATCAAGGCATTCCGACATCATCTTCATATTTATTTTAAGGTCTGAAGTTATATAATGTGTATTTGACGGGCTTTAGTAAAGTGATTTAAATAAAATAAAATAATATTCTAGAAGCTTTTTGAAGGATGAAAAAAAAATTAAAGAGGGTTTGGCTAAGCTTTTAATTACCCAGTATTGACATTTGCTTTGATATGTTCATTTGTGGAGCCAAAGGTTTCTACAGATTTTTGATTGTGATATTTGGGAACGATACCTCCCATTAATTGGCATAACTGAGGTGGTGAAAGATTCCTCCGAAGGGTTTCTACTGAGAGAAAGATGCTTCAATCTTTCTATTGTGCTTCTGCAGCAAAATTTTAGTGGCCTTTGGCCAAAATTTTGGAGTTTGATTTGGGAGAATGATTTGCATACATTTATAGTTTGATGATTGCATTGATATCACTCATTGGGGAGCGTTTGGAGATAGCATCAGTCTAATATAGTTTTTTCAGACTTTATCACCAGCCATATTGAGGAGCACGATTTTATTCATGAAGGTCTCTTGAGGCATCAATTTCATCACCTAGCTTGGGCGCTCCATTCTTGAGGTCAATGCCATCATGTTCCATGCTTGAGGAGGGTCTGAAAGGCTGTGTATAACTTTATATTGCATTTTATTCCAGAACAGGGGCGGCTGTATAAGGGCATTGATTGGCATTGTGGAGGGCATAGTTGGATCTCTTTTTGGTTGCTATCTCATCCTCTATCATAGGCGCTCCAATCATACCAAAAAACACAAAAATAATTGCACATTCATCCTAGGAGGTTGTTTAGAAGTCATTTGCAAGCAATTACATTGTCACCAACTGAATTTAGAAGCAAGTAAAGCAATCTGAGTTTTTTTGACATCAGCAAGATATCCCAAGTATACAAATCAGAAAATTAAGGGCAGATTTTAACAAGGGATACTACACTCGAACACCTACCTTTTTGTCGTCGGTGGTTTTATGTTGAACTTCAAGGCATACACATAGCTCTCTCACCATGTTAGTGCATGGCTGCCCAATTTCTACTGGGCAAATACTATTTTTTCTCTTCATTTACATGATGTGCACAAAGTTAAACTTGAAGTTGTTGAAGCCAATGGTCTAACTTCTTCGCATCCGCCTAGCCTTTGTATGGCTGAACATCCACCTTAACATCACCTTTGTGCTGTAAATATCCTTGTGCTCCTCTATTCACTTATGCTGACTGGGCTGATTGAAAGAAGCTTCAAACTTCTCACTGAAAAGTGCCTTTATCGTCTTCGCATGTAGAGAAATTTCTGCCACATTTGATTCTAGTGTTGGAAACCTTGTTTTATGGATATCCTCCTTGTAATGTCCCTCCTAGGGCATAATTAAAACAAATAGGGTTTCCCAACAAACCCTAAAAATAAATGCAATTTTTTGATTTTTATATCAAACTCTGACAAAAATTCAAACTTTCGAAAATACACATGGCACCAATTGCAATATTTTATTATCAAAATACTTGCCAAAATTTTCAGAATAATTATAGCTCATGAAACACCTTCAAATCTGATTTTTGCATACAAATTGTTGGGCTCTATCCACTTGAGGGGTAATCCTAGGGTGGCGACCCACTTTGGGAAGGAAATCTGCAATTTATAGGGCTGGTTATTGGAGATTTTGATTTATTTACAGTCAAATAATCAGCTGGTATTTATTTATGATTTTTCAGCGCTACACTTGTCTGCAAAAATCAGATTTGAAGGTGTTTCATGAGTTGTAATTATTTTAGAATTTTTTGCAAGTATTTTGATAATAAAATATTGCAATTGGTGCCATAAATGTGTATTTTTAGAATTTAGAATTTTTGTTAGGGTTTGATATAAAAATCAGAAAATTGCATTTATTGTTAGTGTTGTGGCACGGAATTGCAACCTGTGAGAGAGTTCTTTAGGCTCTCACCCCTAGCCACACAATGGGATCAACCCCAGGCTGTGGATATCCTATGATGGGGTTGAACCTCTAGAGAAGATTGGTTCCTCCTAGTAAATCACCTAAACTACTGATTTTGCTTGGGAAAGGGGTAGAAAAGCTTCATAAAAATGACTAAAAGCATAAAAAAGGTGATGCACCAAACTAAATGACACTTCTAATTGCCCAAAAACAAACACAAAGGTAGCTCAAAGATCCCTCACACAATCTCTAACACTAGTTGGTTTGCATGAATGATTCGAAATAAGGCCTTTTAAACAAGGGGTAAAGCATAGAGAAGTGGTAAAATTCACGCTATACCTTCACCTATGACTAAAACAACACAAATTCAGACTTGCAAACACTTTAAATCCCCTGCAAAAGGCAAGGAAGAGAGGACAATCACCAAGAAAGAAGACTTTTTCACAGGGCAATCATGCACAAGCTACCTAAAACACAAAGTGCAATCAAAGAGATAGGCAAAATAGGTAATATTATTGCTTCAAAGACTGTTCTTTACAAATTTTGACAGGGTTTTACCTTATCAAATGAGAGTATATATTAAAATGAGAAGAAAAAGATATATATAGAAGGGAAGAAAAGAAAGAGGAGAAAGCTTCTAATTCTCCATAAATGCACTTCAACCACCATCTTTGGCCACCCAATGTAGAAGAGGATTAAATGTCTTTCAACAACCCTCCATGGTCCTTAGGGATTGATCATGTTTTGCTTGCTAATTTTCTTTGATCAAAAGGGTCTTCAAGAGCTTTGAATTCTTTAATGATCTGCGCTCAGAAATCAACGGGGTTTTTACTTGCAAAAGCACATACAAAGTCTGACTGAATCTCTGTCGGGTTTTTTACTTGCAAAAACACATGCAAAGTTCAACTAAATCTTTTCGGGGTTTTTACTTGCAAAAACATATGCAAATTCCGACTGAATCTCCGTCGGATTTTTTACTTGCAAAAATACATGGGAGGGAAAGCGGACATTTAAGTGCACTTTGCAACTTTGCAAAGTTGCAAAGTGTGCAGAAATCACCGGTTTCCGCTTGGGAGGGAAACCGGAGATTTAAGTGCACTTTGCAACTTTGCAAAGTTGCAAAGTGCACAAAAATCTCCGGTTTCCGCTTGGGAGGGAAATCGGAGATTCAAGTGCACTTTGCAACTTTGCAAAGTTGCAAAATGCGCATAAATCTTCGGTTTTCGCCTGGGTATTGGTGAAAAGGTGCTTAGGCCATATTGAAGCTTTTACTCAAGGCTCTGATAGTTTGGTTATTTTGCCCACCACTTCATGCTTGCCACTTGATGGTGAATAACCTCAAAAACTGGATTGATCTAGCACTTGCAGTGTAAACCCCATTTTTAGGCATTTACCTTAAAGTTTCCAAACTTACCTTAAACTTTGTTAAAAGCTTCACAAGAAGGCCGAGAACATGAAGTAGGGACATGAAGCTTATCTCCTCCCTTCACCATTGGATTATCCACTGCAATAGGCTCCTGAGACAGTTCAATTCACCATGCTAAGACCCTCCAAATAGTTCACTGCATCATTAAGTCATGACTAGAAAGAGATTAGTCATCAAGGCAAAGGGTCAATGAATGGTTTGGGAGAATGGTATAGTCCCTCTAGGCAAAAGTTTGGTATGTAGGTCAATTTTGGTCAACTTTTTTGGTAACCTCTTGGGATTGCATCCTTGTCTATGCAATAGACTAGTTATCTTAGCCTGTCCATTGGGCTTATGGAGTCATAAAAAATCCTCCTCAATTGAGAACAAGGCTGCCAACCTCTCAAAGAAACTCTCACAACAACAAGAACAAGAAAAACAACAACAATGTGCTCAAAGCACTTAGGGAAGGGAAACTCACAACAAAAGAGGATGTGCATGAAGCACTTAGAGGAAAACAACATCTAAATTAATATATACAAAGGTTGCAAACTGCTTCTAATAACAAGGTTTTAGATGAATCCCATTGACTGGGATGGGTAATACCTCTCCATCCAGATTGGCAAGCTAAAAGGCATTGTGTTGTTTGCAGCCATGAATCAAGTAGATTCCACTCCACAAACTATAAAACTTTGTATAGTTGCTTGGTTTGGCCTTGTTAGCATCCCACTTTAAGACTAGATCACCTTCTTTGAAAACTCTTGCTATGGCTCTCTTGTCAAAAGCCTTTTTGACTTGAACTTGATGTGATTCCATCGTTTTCATTGCAGGTTCTCTTGTTTCTTCAAGATCCATGAGTTCTGCAATTCTCACACCCATGGGCTCACTTTCCATCAACTCAAGTTGATGAGCTAGCTTCAAAGCTGGTAGTTCAAGAGAGATAGGCAGCTTGGCCTCTCTTCCATACACAAGGACAAATGGTGAGTTGCCAATGGCGCTCTTGGGAGTCACTCTATCATCCCACAAGGTTGTTCTTAGCTTGGTATGCCATACTCTCTGGTTCTCCTCCATGGCTCTCTTGATTATCCTAATCAAGTTCTTGTTTGTTGATTCAACAAGCCCATTGCCCTAGGGGTAGTAGTTGGATGATGTGCTAAGGTAGATACCCAGTTGAAGATCCCATTCACTTGCTTTCATGCCAACAAATGCCAAGGTATTATCTGAGATGATAGTGGATGGTACCCCAAACCTTTGTCACAATGCCATCATAGAAATCCAACATTGTTGTCTCATTAGCCTCTTTTAGAGCAATAGCCTCCACCCACTTGGTGAAGTAGTTAGTGGCAATGAGTACCCACTTGTGTACTCCACTAGAAGGTGGGTTTATCATACCTATGAAGTCAAGGCCCCACTGCATGAAGGGTTGCTCTACCTAAATGGGGTCAAGAGGAAGGGCTATTAGTCTTTGTTTACCACTGAAAAGAGCACACTTTTGAAACTTCCTAACTCATGTGTAGGCATCTTTGAAAAGATTGGACCGATAGTAACTAGCCCTCATGATTTTTGATGCTGGTGTCCTTGGAGCAAAGCGACCTCCTGCAGGTCCATCATGGAACTACTCCAAGAGTCTATTTACCTGATCAACCTCTATGCATTTGAGCAACACTTTATTGAGGTCTTTCTTGAATAATACCCCATCAACTAGAGCATAAGGTATGGACTGAAGTATCTTCTTTTAGTCCTATCCATACCTTGAGGACACTCACTTGTCATTAAAAATCTAATCATATCTTGCATCCAATTAGTGGAGGATAGAGGTGAAACTGCTTGTAGGCCATTTGGCATCACTAGAGCAGCCTTTTTTCCTCTTGTATGTCAGCAACCAAGTGCTCACACAAACCTTTTGTAATGTCCCCTTTTTGAGTGAGCATCAGAGTTTAGTGGTTTAGCCTATCATCGGGTCCTCGTAGGTTAATCAGGGTGATTAGAGGGCCCAATGTTGGAGTTTGCTAGTTATCCAGTTGGCAATGCTTTCATCTCCTGATCCTTGACGTATTTTGAGGCGATGTTATTTAGGGCGTTCTGGCTACATTTTTATATACTTACTATTTATAGTAAGTCAGTTGGATGATAGAGGCCAACCTTACTATTTTTAGTAAGGCACCTTGGTGAGTAGTGAGTTCTGTTGTCCCCAAAAAATGCCACTCATTTTTGGACAACCTACGGACTATTTTGGCCTTGCACAGACCAAAATTTCTCTCTTCCCTTCTCAAAATTTGTTCTGAGCTTTCAAATTCCTCATTTTTCAAGCTTTTTTCGTAAAGGGATTCACAGGTTCAACAGGTTAAAAAGCTTCTGCAGGCGAGTTCAGTCAAAAGAAGAAGTTTCTAACACTTAGTCGTTTTCAGGATTGGTTCAGCGCCTCAGTTCAATCAAAAGAGTTCAATCGGCAAATGATAAAGAACAAAGGCTTGAACCATTGAACTTTGAACCACTTTGGTTTAAAGGTTCAACGGGTTCAATGACCAAGTTGGTTCAACGCGCTTGGTGCAAAAGATCAAAAAGACTTAGCCAAATAATGAAGAATGAGCCGATTGAACCATTGAACCAAAGTTGGTTCAATTGGTTGGTTCAATCGGTAGGTTCAAGGGGCTGCCCCAAAGCGAAAAAGGCAAGTGCCCTTGCGGAGGGCAGGGAACATTGGTTTGAAGGTCAAAGAACAGACAGAATTCCTTCGGATTTGTTCAAAGGCCCAAAAGGAACAATTCTTTCGGACTTTTTGTCCGAAGGTAATGATTAAGTAAAGAAAGCCCGAAGAGATTGAAAGGAACAAACGGTTAAGGAAAAGAAGCTTTCTTTCGGACTTTTTGTTCGAAGGAAAAGCCCGACGGAAAAAGCCCGAGAGCCAAAACCCTGCCGAAGAAGCCAAAAGCCCGCCGGGGAAGTCGAAGCCTGAAGTCCGCCCGAACATTCGGAAGGATAAGTACCCTTGCGGGGGGGCACTTGATGTTATAAAAAAGACCTTTTCCAAGGACCCGAAGGGACACCTTCCCTTCGGGACGTTCCAAAGGCTGAACAAAGACGCAGAAAGGAATCCTCAAAGACTTAGACACAAAGAGCTTCAAAGAATGAATTGATTGAACCATTGAACCGTTGAACCAATTGGTTCAACGAGTTCGCAGGTTCAAAGGTTCAACCAAGCGCGATAAAGATCAAAGAGCTTAGGAAGCAATGATTGAGCAAGACACAGAATGAACCAATGAACTGATTGAACTTTGAACCGAAAGAGTTCAAAGTTCAATGGTTCATAGGTTCAAAAGTTCAAAGGCGGCCTCAGTCAAGGAAAAAACAACAAACAAGTGGTTCAACGGATGGTTCAACCAAGGAGCGAAGAAGCGATTGAACCAAGAAGCGATAGAACAAAAGAGACAGAATGAACCAATGAACTTTCATAGGTTCATTGGTTCAAGGTTCAACATGGTTCAAGCAGTTGGCGACCATTGACGGCCCCTCAGACGTCAAATTTAAAGTAAGGGAAAATCCGTGGAAATTCAAATAGAGCGCGGAATTTAAAGGAAGAACCAAGCGATTAAATGAAAAGAGAGCCTGAAGATTTAAATTGCTACAAGGAAGAGAAGATCAACGCAAATGACCAGACAATCCATACCAAAGAAGAGACATTAGATGAAAGGACACGCCATAGTTATGGCAGCACACTGTTCTCAGCATGGTCTCTCCAGACATGACTGAAGGCGCATTGAAGACGTTGACTGCAGCATGGACCGTTCCATGGGAAAAAACGCCAATCTTTGCGTAGTTGCTATAAGATTGTAATATCTCTCATTTGTAAAGGAGACTTCATTTTTACAGGAGCGAAACTCTGCCCATTTGAAAGAAGATTGAGACTTTGAGCTCAGATTGTAATTTCATTTCATTTTATCTGAATGAGAAAGCAAGTTGTTTGCAGACTTTGTGCTACTTTGGCTTGTGCTACTATAGGAAATTGTTCTTATGTCTGTTTCCTAGAAACATTCTTATTTCTTTAACTTGACAAGTGGAATTAGTGAAGGTAAAAAAGGAGGTGTCCTGAAGCCAACTGTGAGAAGACTTTGTGCTTTCACAATTGTTTTCAGCATATGTTTTTCCTTTTTTCTGTGTTGAGGATTCTGGGACGACTTTGTGCCCCCATTATCCTTTGTGTTATACTCTTTGGGCAGTTGAGGTGGAAACTTTGTGTTCTGTTTCATCCTGCTGCTTACTGCGCCCTTTGGTCACCAGTTACTTTTGAAAGAAACTCCTGCTGTTTCCTGCAAGAACACTTTTGAAAGAAGAGAAGTGCCTTCAGTGTTTTCACCAGGCTTTTCTCCTTTGTCTATGAGCATCATCTTTGAAAGAAGAGAGATGGATGGTTTATTCTGCCCCCATGTGTTATTTTCTGCTTATTTATATTATATATAGCTCTTACGTATCTATAGGGAACCTTCCCTTGATGAGAGGAGAGATTTGTCTCCGATTGATGTAGTAAAGCTGCACACCTAGCCGACCAATCTTCCTGCTGTGGTTGATCAGACCTATTTTGTTGATTAGTACGCTGATTGACAAAATATTCACCCAACAAGTTCAGTGGGCTACCTCCTGGCACAAATGGAATTGATTTATGAGGTTTATTAATGGAGTTATGGAGTTTTAATTATTATTAAAGTAATGCTTTAATAATAATTAATTATTATAAAGTGCACATCATTAAATTTTTTAGACTATTACAAGGGGATTATTTAATATTATAAAGTCAAATTATAAAGTGAGGACAGTAAATGACTTTATCTGACTTTATTATAAGAAGCTATTTAATGTTATAAAGTCAATAACTTAATATGAAATTTGGGCACCCACTTTGAGGAATAAAATAAAGTGCAAAGCACGAGTTTTATATTATTAAATGTTTAAAAAGGGGCCTCATTGGAAATCGTGCAAATTGGGGATAAGTATATAAAGGCATGAAAAGCAAATGGAATTGATTATGATTGACCATTCATTCAACTTGGCTTTGTGCTTTGGCATTTTGGAGGTGGAAACTAGGGTTTTCCGCTGCAAGCGAACTGGGAGAGCATAGCTTCTCTTTGTTTCGAGCTTTTCGAGGGTGTGAAAGATCATCTAAGGTTTGCTACTCGATGGCTTTATCTCAGAAGTCACATTGTGTATTACAGAGAAGATTTATATCAGAAGTTTCAAGGAATTAAGAGCAGATCTTCAGATTATTGTGAGAACAATCATTGGAGATCATTTGTTGCAATTAAAGCTCCATCACTTGGCACGTAGGAATCTAATTGTGCATTTCAAAGGAGAAAATCATCAGATTATTCAAGGGTTTATAAAGAATTTTGTTTGTGATCAGAAGACTCTTCGTTGTGATAGTCCACATTGCTGTTTGCATCCACTTTGAACAGCCATGTGTGCATATGATACAGGTCGTGCATTCTTGGTTCAGGGCGTACTACTCTCAAGAGCAGGCGTGTGATCTCTAGCTGGGAATGCCTAGGGTTTTTGTGTCAAAACTTCACCATTGGAGGCAGCTTGGCATTTGATATCAGATTCATGCATTTTTAATGTGGAGAAATCATCATTTGCTGCCAGGTATTTTATGGTTGCTGATGTAATTTCCAGAAATTGCTGATAATAAGTTTCAGACCAGCTTTAATGACTTTGGCATCCCAGGTATGATCATTGTTGTTGTGCAGAAGAGATTATGATCTGATTTGAATATTTATGTTGTATTTGCAAAACTATGTTTAAATCAGATTTGAAAGTTGATGCTTCAATTTGAGTATATTTCTACTTTGCAATTATATGTGTTTCATTTTATTCCCTGGCATTATATCTTAAAAATCACTCAAAGAGCTTAAACTCAGAAAAAACAAACAATCAAACAAGGCAGAAATTTTAGTTTGCAAGTATCCACATGGTGAGGGACATTTTAGTGGTATCAGAGCGGTTTCCTGCCATCCTGTGTTGGGTTTAATTTATTTCAGTGAGCTCACATCTGTCAACATTTGAGTGACCAGCACTCATAGATTTTAGTTATAGATTTAAATTATAGATTCAGTCAGTGACAAAGAGTTGGTATCATAGAAATTCAGAACAAAGTTAAAAGATGGCTACAAATAAATTAATGTTTGAGCTTATGCAGGATTTGTATAACCTAATGAAGGATCCTGAAACAAAAGGGGGCTTTTTAATGAGGTTTGCAAAACCTAAACAAATGCACAAGGAGATTGAACTACCTCAATGTGATTTGCAACTTACTAGTGATCATGGGAAAGGAGTTGCAGCATGCAATGAGATTGGTTTTCAATGCGAGACACTATATAGGTCAGCACCTATTGATTTACATATTGGAAGCAGTAAAAATGAACTCAGGAAAAAGAAACTTTGCTTTGTATGCAAAGAAGCTTGGGAACCTAGCCATAGGTGTCAGGTCCAAGGACAAGTGCATCCAGCATTGTTGGATCCTTATCTACCAGTTGGGGAAAAGGATGAGGAGTACAAAATAGTGGTTGTTGGTGACGAGAATGCCATACCTCATGATGGTAGTATGGTGGAGTTCCAGGATGAACCTTGGGATGTACATGCACCTATTCTTGAAGAGGAAGAGTGTAATGAGGTTGTCAAAACAGTAGCCTCTAATATTACATTCGAGCCATCTTATGAGGTTCATAACACCAGTACTTCTTATGTGGATGTGTGCAATGTTGATGGCACACATGATGATGTTTTCCAATCAAATAATGATGGTGATTCAGCCTCTTATCATAGTGCTGATTTCAAATCAGAAAATTGGTGTGGAAATGATTTGTCACAGGGGTCTCCTCACTTAGTAGGGCAGTTGAAGGTGAACGGAAGCATGATTTCTACAGCCTTAGAACATTTTGATGTTGTTCGGCAGTTGTTAGCAAATTATTTTTGGGGTACCCCTGAAATAGAAGAGCACTGTAATAATGGACTTTCCCTTGCAGAGTTTCATACACTTGGAGATGCATTGGGGGTAATGAAAAATAATTACCTACTGTTACTATTTGATAGAGATTATCTTCTCAAGTGGGATGGGATCTGTTATGATGCGTTAAAAGAGAAAGAGGAGGAGGTTGATGAGCTCACTTATGAGCTTGAGGTTACCATGGACTCATTGAAGAGCACTCAATTGGCCCTTCAAGATTCTAAGTCACGGATCAATGAACTTACCATGGAGTTGAGCTTGGTGCAGTCTTCATCACCTACAGATATAGTTCAAACATCTATAGCAGTAGTTGGTGGTGAGCATACATTCATAGATTGTGATAAGGTGCATAATGAGGATGTGGCAACATCCATTTCACTTACAGGGGTAGGTGACACAGATGGGATGAGTACGCTGGATGAGTTTAGAAGAGAGCAATGTATTACACCTGGTGTTCCTAAGCATAGTCCCATTTCAGGTGATGCAGAGAGTTGTGTGACTGATCACAACGTTGTTCCATCTTTTTCACAGGAGGTATCCAGGGCATCATCTAGTTGGTAGATTGGTTCTCATGTTGATTTGTTTCCCTCTCCTGGCAATGAATCAGAGATTACATCCTATGTAGCTGACTCTGATCGACAACTTATTGAGCCACAGAGATGGAGAGATCAGCTGAAGGTTACAGGAGAGAAGGTGGATTCAACCTTATCTCATTTTGATTGCACTCATAAGTGTGTTGAGTACCTTCTTTGGACGACAGAGTTTGAGGAGAGACGATATGGGGTCTCGGTTGGTACTCACATTCGTGATTTGTGGTTCATCAGGAGTGCTTTGGAGGAGATAAAACCAAAATATCTCCAATTGTTTCATGATAGAGAGTATGCTATTGGGTACGCAGAGAGGGTTGGCGGAGCATCTACCCAATTAGCTATTCAGGATCAGAGACGTGAGCCATCTTCCGATTCGAGTGATGAGGAGTGCATTCCTCATGACTATGACGGTCAACCATTGATGCAGGCAGGTGCTTTTTATCTTGACTGCATAGTGAGGAGTGTTCATCACTTCTTTAGTCCACACACCGAGGATTTGATGATGCGTAGGTGTGGATTGGCTCGAGATTTATACCATCCATTGTGGGATGAGGAGTTGCCATCTACAAAAGATGGAAGTAGAGATTGCGGGTGTCTGACTCAGTTTAATTCAGAGGATTACTTGCAAGGTCAGTGATCAGATTACCATCATGCTGATGTGTACTAGACAGAGTTTGCCACTTTGTCTCAGAGATTTCCATTGGATACATGGTTACAGGGAGATGGTGGTGTTTGTAAGCATGATGGCTTGTTTAGCCCTTACAGCGGTGATGGAGGAGAGTTTTATCATTCCCTCGATTTGGGAGGAGCAATTACATATCTTCCAACACCTATAAGGGACAGTTAACACATCCATAGGAGATTTGTAGAGGATGAAAGGGGATGTTGTGGTGTAGATATGTCTGGATATTCTTACCTCCTCTTGATTGATGGATGTGAGTTTCGATTGTATTGGGATCCAGGTGGTGACAGGATTGGCATTGTGGTTCAGATGGGTCCCATTGGGTTGCTTCACCACTCTGGGCATGGTGAAGTTGATATCAGATTAGTGCAGTGGAAGTCGGAGGATGTTATGCATGGCAGACTTCCATTCTAGGTTTAGGATCCAGGGATATATTATTGGGCCATCTATAGTTTGCTATGGGACCCTTCTTGTGCATCAGGATTCCAGTCAGGGTTTGCTGATGAGTTTTACAGTGTGTACATTGTGCGGTACGCATACAATTTCACCTATGGTTCACATGTACATGAGCTGATTTCGATGCACAAATCTTGTGCGCATGAGTTGGATAGTTGGTATGATGTTTATTCTTTCACAGTTGTGTTTTTGTTGGTGCTGCTAGAGTTATTTGGAAATGTGTGGTCATTCTACAGTTCTTTCCTTGGGCTTCTGTTGGAGTGGTGTTTTCGACTCAGTTACGATTGCTTGGGGACAAACAATTTCAAGGAGGGTAGACTGTAATGTCCCCTTTTTGAGCGAGCATCAGAGTTTAATGGTTTAACCTATCATCGGGTCCTTGTAGGCTAATCAGGGTGATTAGAGAGCCCAGTGTTCAAGTTTGCTAGTTATCCAGTTGGCAGTGTTTTCATCTCCTGATCTTTGGCGTATTGAGGCGATGTTATTTAGGGTGTTCTGGCTACGTTTTTATATACTTACTATTTATAGTAAGTCAGTTGGATGATAGAGGCCAACCTTACTATTTTTAGTGAGGCACCTTGGTGAGCAGTGAGTTCAGTGGGCTACCACCTGGCGCAGACGGAATTGATTTATGAGGTTTATTAATGGAGTTATGGAGTTTTAATTATTATTAAAGTAATGCTTTAATAATAATTAATTATTATAAAGTGCACATCATTAAATGTTTAATTGACTTTATTAAAAGGGGATTATTAAATGATATAAAGTCAAATTATAAAGTGAGGACATTAAATGACTTTATCTGACTTTATTATAAGAAGCTATTTAATGTTATAAAGTCAATAACTTAATATGAAGGTTTGGGCACCCACTTTGAGGAATAAAATAAAGTCCAAAGCAAATGAGTTTTATATTATTAAAAGTTTAAAAAGGGGCCTCATTGGAAATCGTGCAAATTGGGGAGAAGTATATAAAGGCATGAAAAACAAATGGAATTGATTATGATTGATCATTCATTCAACTTGGCTTTGTGCTTTGGCATTTTGGAGGTGGAAACTAGGGTTTTCAGGTGCAAGCGAACTGGGAGAGCATAGCTTCTCTTTGTTTCGAGCTTTCCGAGGGTGTGAAAGATCATCTAAGGTTTGCTAATCGGTGGCTTTATCTCAGAAGTCACATTGTGCATTACAGAGAAGATTTACATCAGAAGTTTCAAGAAATTAAGAGCAATCTCCAGATTATTGTGAGAACAATCATTGAAGATCATTTGTTGCAATTAAAGCTCCATCACTTGGCACGTAGGAATTTAATTGTGCATTTCAAAGGAGAAAATCATCAGATTATTCAAGGGTTTATAAAGAATTTTGTTTGTGATCAGAAGACTCTGGCTGTGATAATCCACATTGTTGTTTGCATCCACTTTGAACAGCCATGTGTGCATATGATACAGGGCGTACATTCTTGGTTTAGGGTGTACTACTCTCAAGAGCAGGTGTGTGATCTCTAGATGGAAACACCTAGGGTTTTTGTGTCAAAAATTCACCATTGGAGGCAGCTTGGCATTTGATATCAGATTCATGCATTATTAATGTGGAGAAATCATCATTTGCTACCAGGTATTTTATGTTAGACACCCAGATTTGGGGTCCGCCAGTTGCTGATGTAGTTTCCAGAAATTGCTGATAATAAGTTTCAGACCAGCTTTAATGACTTTGGCATCCCAGGTATGATCATTGTTGTTGTGCAGAAGAGATTATGATCTGATTTGAATATTTATATTGTATTTGCAAAACTATGTTTAAATCAGATTTGAAAGTTGATGCTTCAATTTGAGTATATTCCTACTTTGCAATTATGTGTTTCATTTTATTACCTGGCATTATATTTAAAAAATCACTCAAAGAGCTTAAACTCAGAAAAAACAATCAAACAAGGCAAAAAATTTAGTTTGCAAGTGTCCACCTGGTGAGGGACATTTCAGTGGTATCAGAGCAGTTTCCTGCCATCTTGTGTTGGGTTTAATTTATTTCAGTGAGCTCACATCTGTCAACATTTGAGTGACCAACACTCATAGATTTCAGTTTCAGATTTAAATTATGGATTCAGTCAGTGACAGAGTTGGTATCATAGAAATTCAGAACAAAATTAAAAGATGGCTACAAATAAATTTATGTTTGGGCTTATGCAGGATTTGTATAACCTAATGAAGGATCCTGAAACAAAAAGGGGCTATTTAATGAGGTTTGCAAAGCCTAAACAAATACATAAGAAGAATGAACTACCTCAATGTGATTTGCAACTTACTAGTGATCATGGGAAAGGAGTTGCAGCATGCAATGAGATTGGTTTTCAATGTGAGACACTATATAGGTCAGCACCTATTGATGTACATATTGGGAGCAGTAAAAATGAACTCCGGAAAAAGAAACTTTGCTTTGTATGCAAAGAAGCTTGGGAACCTAGCCATAGGTGTCAGGTCCAAGGACAAGTGCATCTAGAGCTATTGGAGCCTCATATACCAGTTGTGGAAAAGGATGAGGAGTACAAAACAGTGGTTGTTGGTGACGAGAATGCCATACCTCATGATAGTAGTATGGCAGAGTTCCAGCATGAACCTTTGGATGTACATGCACCTATTCTCGAAGAGGAAGAGTGCAATGAGGTTGTCAAAACAGCAGCCTCTAATATTACATTCGAGCCATCTTATGTTAAGGTGTGGAGCTAAAAGCTTCACCCGGATGAGCAAATGCAAGGTTGCTGTATTTACACAGTCGCCGACGTTGGTCATGGATCGACTGGAGGCTGCCGACGTCGGTTATGGATCGGCTGAAGTCTCTAGATAGGCATAGAGCAAAATGGGGTGGTACCTCTAGAACAACCACATCTTGGGCCGTTGAAACATTAAGACAAGCATGGAGGGTTAAATTCAGACCTCTAATAATACTAGATGGTTTAGTAGAAGATCCATCAAGCTGTAATATCCCTTTAGAGAAGGGTTTATATTTCAAAGCAAGTTGATCTGCTATTGATTTAGGCATCACTAAAGTGCTTGCCCCACTATCCACCATGCAGTTGTGTACCAAGAAATTACCAATGATCAAAGAAATGTAGAAGGGAGGAGGTTTGATTACCTTGTTTGATTGACCTTCATTGGTTTTGATTGCATTAATGAGGACCACATTCTCCTTGCTTGGTGGCTTCTTTGAGACATTGAATTTTGACAAGCCTTCTTGAAGAAGATCCACTTGACCAGGTATAGAAAGCATTTCCCACATAGGGACACTCACATTTGACTTCATTTGCTCAACAATGTTGATGTGTGCACCACCAAATTTCGCTTGTGCTTTGGGAGCCACAACAATGCTTTGTACTTGTGAGCTTTGAGGTATAAAAGTACCTCGTTGGTTCTGATTTTTCTGAGTTATTTGAGCTTTTGGAGCTGCATTAGGCTCATTTGGATTTGACAACAATGGAGGAGTAGAAGACCCCTTAACTACTTCTTGGCTGCCCTGTATGTTCCTTCTCTTGAACTTTGTGTTGGCTGCCACATGAATGTTTGCTTGGCTAGTACTAGCTTGTTGATTGAAAGTAAAACACTCCTTCAGTTGGTAGTTCATCAATGTAGCATCCAACTGATTTTGTCCCTCATTAGCCCCTTGGCCTTGTTGAGGCTCTTTTGGTTTAATCTTCATAGGCACTTCTGCATTTTGTGCCATTAAAGCTTGGTTGAACCCATAACTAGCACCCTACTGCCATTGCTCATTGAAACCTTGGTTGAACTCTGCATTTGGGGTGATAGCCTGATTGTAAGATTGATTCCAAGGTAGAGAACACTCACCTTCTTGTGCAAGGTTGTTTTGAACAGGGACCAAAGTCCTGGAAGTACTTGTAGCATTAGGATTGTAGTTGTTACTTGGTTTAGCATAGGTGAAATGCGCTTGCCCTTGAGAATTAGCCTTGAAGGGTGGCGTATTGGCTTGATAGGGTTGTTGAGGCTGATATGGTCTATTAAACTGAGCTTGCTGCCTCTTAACATTCACTAACTCATTGCCAAATGTTTGGAACATGTTCTTGAGTTCTTGGAGTTCAGTATACTGACTAGTTGAAGCTTTGTCTTGTCTCAGCGCAGGTATGGCAGCAAGTGTTGGCAAAGGAGGAATGGCAACAAGAGGAGGAACAACAGCAGGAGGTGGTTGAATCTCAGGGAGCAAGGGCATAGGAGGCCTAGGTGTGAGCTTGTCAACTTGTATTAGGCTATTCTTTGCCCTGATTGCTACCTCATAAACATCAGGGAATGTGTTTCCCCCATTGACTGTATCATAACTGCAATGTCACTATTGAAGGCCCTTAGATAATAGAGGAAAACATAATTGGGAGTGGGCTTGACGAGATTGAAATCCTGTCCCATGTTTTATGAACCCTGTTGTTAAAGTCGTGTATGACCTCTTGAGGAGCTCTCTTGATTGTTGTCAACTGTTTTGCTAGTGACAAGTTGTCACTCTTGTCTTCAAACCTTTTGCATAAAGCATCCCCTAACTAGTCCCATGTTGTGATGGAGTTAGGTTCCTATACCAATCCAGGGCCTTGGCCTTGAAAGAGAATGCCAACAACTTGATAGCTACGTTCTCGTCAGTGATATTATGGATGTTGCAAAAGTTAGTTGTCTCTCAGAAGGATTTGTAGAGCTATCCCCTGAGTAGTAAGGCACACTCTTAAGGACTGCCACTGGGATAGGATCATACTGGTTAAGAGCCAAAGGACTTTGACCATTGAAAGCCAAAAAAGGTAAGGCTCTAGGGGCAGCCATGGTAATGAAAGGAGCTCACAAGGATCTTCTAGCAGAGGTAGACTTGCAAATTGGCTTAGGACGGAAGTTTCTCAAGTATTGATGAGTGTTAGCAAACCTCAATCTTCTTGTTGAGTTAAAAGGTAATCAACAAAATCAAAAGGAATACCTCTTGAAGCTGACCTTGTAGACACCTTTGGCATGAAAGATAGGCACTGTTCTACCACCAGAAAGTCGAGTGTTCGTTGGAGTCGCCATATGCTGAGAGTGTGGATGCTACAGCTGCTGCAAATGGATCAAGACCAGCATCAACCTCGATCAATCTTCTCCAAATGGGTCCTACCGAGTGTGCCAGAAATTGTTGTGGCACAGAATTGCACCTTGTGAGAGAGTTCTTTAGGCTCTCTCACTCCTAGCCACACAATGGAGTCAACTCTAGGCTGTAGGTATCTTATGATGGGGTTGAATCTTCAGAGAAGGCTGGTTCCTCTTGATAAATTACCTAAACTACTGATTTTGCTTGGGAAAGGGGTAGAAGAGCTGCATAAAAATAACTAAAAGCATAAAAAGGGTGATGCACCAAACTAAATGACGCTCCTAATTGCTTAAAAACAAACACAAAGGCAGCTCAGAGATCCCTCACTCACACAATCTCTAACACTAGCTGGTTTGCATAAATAATTCTAAATAAGGTCTTCTAGACAAGGGGTAAAGCATAGAGGAATGGTAAAATTCATGCTATACCTTCACCTATGACTAAAACAACACAAATTCAGACTTGCAAACACTTTAAACGCCCTGCAAAAGGCAAGGAAGAGAGGACAATCACCAAGAAAGAAGACTTCTTCAAAAGGCAATCATGCACAAGCTACCTAAAACACAAAGTGCAGTCAAAGAGATAGGCAAAATAGGTAATCTTATTGTTCTAAAGGCTATTCTTTACAAAATTTGACAGGGTTTTACCTTATCAAATGAGAGTATATATTATAGTGCGAAGAAAAAAATATATATAGAAGAAGGGAAGAGAAGAAAGAGGAGAATGCTTCCAATCCTCCATAAATGCGCTTCAACCACCATCTTTGGCCACCCAATGTAGAAGAGTAAATGTCTTTTAACAACCTTCCATGGTCCTTAGGGATTGATCATGCTTTGCTTGCTAATCTTTGATCAAAAGGGGCTTCAAAAGCTTTGAATTCTGCAATGATCCACGCCCAGAAATCAGCGGGGTTTTTACTTGCAAAAACACATGGGAGGGAAAGCGGAGATTTAAGTGCACTTTGCAACTTTGCAATGTTGCAAAGTGCACATAAATCTTCGGTTTCTACTTGGGTCTTGGTAATAAGGTGCTTAGGCCATATTGAAGCTTTTACTCAAGGCTCTGATAGTTTGGTTATTTTGCCCACCACTTCATGCTTGCCACTGGATGGTGAGTAACCTTGAAAACCGGCTTGATCTAGCACTTGCAGTGTAAAACCCATTTTTAGGCATTTACCTTGAAGTTTTCAAACTTACCTTAGTCTTTGATAAAAGCTTCACAAGAAGGCTGAGAACATGAAGTAGGGACATGAAGCTTATCTCCTCCCTTCACCATTGGATCATCCACTGCAATAGGGTCTTGAGACAGTTCAATTCGCCATGCCAAGACCCTCCAAGATAGTGCATTGCATCATTAAGTCATGACTAGAAAGAGATTAGTCATCAAGGCAAAGGGTCAATGAATGGTTTGGGAGAATGGTACAGTCCCTCTAGGAAAAAGTTTGGTATGTGGGCCAATTTTGGTCAACAGTTAGGATTTGTTGGGAAACCCTATTTGTTCTAATTCTGCCCTAGGAGGGATATTACAGATTTATTGTTATCATGGACAACATAGTGAAAATAATGAGAGTGATGAAAACTTTGAGTGGCAAAGGGCATTTAGGTCCTTCATACAAGTTCCAAATTGCTTGTACATGAAAGTTTGGGATCTGAGTGACCTTTGGAGATACAAGAAGGAATTTTCAGTCACTATATGGTTGATTCTAGCCCCTATATCACTGTCATTTCTGAATTTTGTGAAGAAACTAAAATATGACAGCTATTGTCCTATTCTTTTTGTTGCTTGCTATGTTGATTCTATCCCCTATATCACAAGAGTATTTTTAGTCACAAGGTGGAAGGATGTTCCACCTACCATTAATGAGGGATTGTTTCCAGTTGTTATGGAAGAGTTTTCAGCCATCACATTGCTGATTATGAGCGAGAAAATGCAATGGTAGATCTACAACCATGTTTGGGACAACAAGAATGGACCTTTGGAGGTCCATCACACAAATGGAAACTATGAAGAAGATGCAAGCATGAGAGGAGAGTCGAACAACATGCCTACGAGAAATGGTGAAGCGGTTGGAGTGGTGTGGAGAGCTCTTAATTTCATTGACATGTTTGTTCAAGTTTAGGAACAGCCCATATGAGTGTTGATAGACTCTTATGAGTCAAAGAGTGCATAGTTTGCATATGTCCAAGGAAAGTACAATGATCATGACATATGACAAGCATGAGTGGGGGCAACTGAGTTTGTTTTCAGCCTACAATAACAATATGGGACCCATTGAAGTTCAAGGCTATGTTCATGAAGCAAGTGTTTGGGTTTGCAAGTTCTCAAGATTGAAATGGGATCCAAGTATTTTAGAGGTAATAAAGAATGGGCTTACATTTGCTTAAGGGCAAGCAAATTTGGGAAGGGCGGACTGTAATTCCTTTTTTCTAAAAAATAAAATAATATTATTATTAAAATAAAAAGTATTTTTAAATACTTTAATAAGAGTAATAATATGCCTTAGTTTCCAAAAGTGAATATGTCGACAACTCCTTTCTATTTTTGACTTAAGAAGGGGACTTTTAAGGGTTATGGACAAGATTAGCTCTTAAGTGAATTTATAAGGAAGTTGTTTTTTGATTATTTGAATTTTCCCTCCAAGTGGAACGCATCCCTTTGGAGAAAGGATATAAAAGGGAAATAGGAGTTTCTTTTGGAGACTCATGTTATGTTTGATGAATTGAATTTTGAGTTTGAGCACGAAACATTTGGCTTATCTCTATTGAAGATGACAATCTTCACTGGAAACCTGAAGTTAAGGATGGAAACCCTTAACCTCATTTGGACAACAACATTTTAGAGGTTGCAAAGGGCAGATTTGAGCAATTGGTGGTTTTCTAGGGCATCATCAGGGGGTGCACAGTAGTTTGCAAGGCTTGGAGAGGGAAACGTGGCTGTTGAAGACCCTCTGGAGGGCAACAAACTACATTGCAAGACCTTTTTAGGTCAGTGACCTACTTGAGATGTCTATCTTAGGGTGGCGACCCACTTTGGAAAGGAAATCTGTAGTTTCTAGGGCAGATTATTGGATTTATTTACAGTCAAATAATCAGCTGGTATTTATTTGTAATTTTTCAGCCCTACACTTGTATGCAAAATTCAGATTTGAAAGTGTTTCATGAGCTATAACTATTCTGGAATCTTTAGCAAGTATTTTGATAATAAAATATTGCAATTGATGCCATAAATGTGTATTTCCAAAATTCTGAATTTTTCTTAGGGTTTGCTATAAAAATTAGAAAATTGCATTTATTGTTAGGGTTTGTTAGGAAACCCTATTTGTTCTAATAATGCCTAGGAGGGACATTCCACTCCTCTTGATGTTTTACTACGTTACCAGATACGGCCGTCCTAGGACTTGGGAGCGCGGGGAAATGCCCTGGATACGGGAGTGCGGGGGGAGCGCCAAGCACAACAACAAAAGTAAGGACTGGGAGAAAGGTTCGAACGCGGGAGCACAGGGAGAGCCTCAAAACCTAGGATACGATGGAGCATGTATGCACGGGAGATTTGGATGTACGGGGTACCGTGGAGATGCTTTTAACTGTGAAATAAAATATTCATAATATGGAATGGCCAAATTAACTCGAGGCGGTTTGTATATATATGCATCCCTTCATTATTTAAGTGTGCGAATGTATGTTAAAATCAAAAATTAAATGATTTATGAATGTTTAGTCACGTTGATGATATGGCCATCAAATTTAGGCACCAGATGTAGATATTTTCAATAAATAAATAGAATCATTGAATCGACGTTGGTAGGGATTGTTTTATTTACTTTATTTTATTTGTTATTTTTTAATATATGTTTTTTTTTTTTTTTTCAATTTTGTTTAATTTTTTATTGTATATTTTTTATTTTTTATTTCTATGTTTTTAAATTTACTTTTTAATGTTTTTTAATTATAAATTAAATATATTCTATTTTGTTTATAATTTTTTTTACTACTTTTTAATTTTTTTAATTATGTATTTTAATTTTTTTATTTTATTTTATATAAATATATTTTATTTGTTTTTTACGGTTCGAATTTAATGGCAATTTTTTTTCTTAAATTGATTTAACAGAAGGTCATCTCATTGTGTAATTTTCACCAAACTGCAGAGAGTGGATTTTCTTTTGTCTTTATTTTTTTCCATACTGGTAAAGTTGTAACATTTGCATTATGTACTTGTAATAATAAATAAGACTAATCTAAGTTCGACAATTGAATATTATGATATTTGGCATTGAATTATTAGTATGTTTTGTGGTTATTTAACTCATTATGTTTCTTCTAAGCATATTATGTGGTTAATTTTGTTTATATGTCTATATTTTTATATTTTTTAATTTTTTATATATATTTTTGTATGGACGTATACAAATCCCCCCCCCCAAAAAAAAATTGCCGTATCCAATTCTCGTACCTGTACCCGTATTGGTTACTTAGATGTTTTATCCTTGAGGATCTTACTTGCATGTTCCACTTCCTTGTTTCAATGCCCAGATTCAAGGATATGTCACATCATATTGCAGCTGTGTGTAGAATCCTCCTCTTTTCCACCCTTATTTTTTTTTTCAAACTGTCTTGAAGTACAGCTACCTTGTACTTTTCCAACTTTAACAGTTTCTTCCAAAATAGAGTTACCAACCCTGCTCAGAGTTTAGGTTCCAATCATGGACCTGTGGGTTATGGATCTACCTCCATTATCTCCTTGGCAGAAATCACTTTACCCCTTAACAACTTACTATAGTCTTCTAATTAGGTGTTTAACAAGGAGCATCCAAAAATGAACCCAATGAACAGAGTACTTACCCTGTACTAGAGTATTTAAATCATAGCTTATCTTTCTTATTTCTTGCGTGATGTAATACTTTATAAATGATGAGTATAATGTAATAAGTTGTTCCTGCATCTTCATTTAGTTAGGATTTTATTCATCCTTTTCTGTTTATCATTGCTACAGCCAAGCACCAAGGTAACAGGATTCACTCATATGCTACTAGGAGCATAGTATCCACTCCATCTAAAAGAAATACTTGCTTGAGGTCTAAAACCCATACATGCCTTTTCTATTCAACGTTATAACGGCGTGGGTATAAAGCAGCACAACAATCCTTAAGGACTTTTACAAGGCTTTATGTCTTCAGGGTTATGTACATATTAACTTGGTTAAATAAACTTTGAAATCAAATAACTGTTTATAATTAGTTCTGTTAACAGTACCAACAAGGGGCAGAATTCTTATTCAAGCCTCATGTCATTTAGGGTTTAAAACCAAAATTAACTTGAAGAATCACAGATTTGGCTACAACAATAAGAACTTGTCATTATACCCATCAATCACTGCAACAAGGCATCATAGAGCATTAAAAACTCAAATGTAATTCATTCCCTTTTAACTTTGTCCAATATACAGAAAACAAGATTAACATGTTGCACACAGGCTCATTATCTATACAAGGTACGGTGATCTAGATCACTTTCTTACCATTACAAGCAAGAGCTTCATAGGATATTATCCTACAACTCTAGGTGTATCACAACATGCTTGCCTCTATCTGTTAGTGATGTAAAGTTTATACTTGTTTTCAAGGAAACATAATGGAGCCAAGTTTGGGATCGGTCAAGTACAAAGGCTTGTAGAGAGAGCCATTTAGTAATATTACGATATCAAACTATAGAGAACTTAGAGCTTAATTTAAAAACCAATGCATGCCGGTTTCCTTCAAGTCAAATTATACATTCAAGATTTATATCAAGAATACATGCAACTGCTGTAGTTAATCAACTCATTCTTTCCATTCATGATTTTTGCTTCTACATCAAGATAAACTTCACAACAGCCATATCAAACTTGATGTCATCAAATCTGCGCTTCATCAGAAACAATATAAAGCATGTAATCATCATATAGCTGGCATGTCAGTCTTTTCCCATATCAGAAAAGCTAAGAGTAGAATCCATTCTTTTGCAAACTCTCATAAAATCATTAAAGATACAGTGACCATAACCAAGAGATATTTTCTTAATTGATACAGTGAATTACTTTTCCACTTCCTATGCAAGAGCAGAAATCCTTTCAGAGCAAGAGAAACAACCATTATCATTTCATAAACCATACGAGGACTGTTCGAAGTCCTCAATCATGCCAAACAACACGCTCATGTCTGTATACCTCTCTATGTCAATGCTATTACAATGGCATAGAAACATATACCCACATGTCAAAAGCACATGGCATCAAATTAATACTCTTTTCCATTTCAGTAGCAATGTTCAGAGAATGCAAGCATGAATCAAGGCTCATATTGCTCTAGACAAAGGAAGAAGAGAAAACATGCTTGATAAAAATAAACTTAACAACAATGCTGCCAGATGTGCCCTATCCCACATTGTCGACTTGCATGCCTTGGATGTCCTTAACCCACATAGGTACATATATATAAATAAATCATCAATTGAAAACTAGATTTTATACTATTCTGGTCAAGCATTGCTTCTTCTTTCCAATGTCCAACCACACACACTCATGCATATATACATATAAATTAGAATTAGGGCATTCATTTTGCCAATAATGGCCATTATGGCATTTTAAATATAGATATTAGAACCTTAAAACTAGATTCTTACCTCGTTATCATTATTCTTGCATCCGAACTGTAATGTCCCCAAATGGGATGATTAGACCAAGTTGGGGTTTTCCAACAAACCCTTAGATAATATTGCTAATCAACTGAAATCTGATCCACAAACCAACAAACCCTAGTTGGAAATTTTGAATAATTTTCAAGCAAGACACACTCCAAAATAGCTGAATAAGAAACTGAAAACAAAGTACCTTTTTGGCCAAGTGATAGTGGCGAGGAGGCTAAAAATTATCTCTGCAAATACTCTGATTTTTAAGTGAAGGTACAGCTGCATTTCCACTTCCAAATCAACCCTAAAACTTCTCCAAGTGAGTCGTCACACTTAGGAAAAAATCTGGTATTCAAACCCTTGAATTTACCCTTCCACCAACCTTCCAAACCTTCCCAAACAAGTTGCCCCAGTTGCAAAATATTATAATATTTTTTTGAATATTTCTAGGGCATGGAATGGCCCTCAAACCTTGCAAATGATCCAAAAACAACTTGTCAATGCTGGAATAAAATATCAAAATTACCTTTTGACCCTAGAAGAGGGTTCCAAAGCCAATTATCCCTCTTGAGAGGGGTCGCCACTCCTCCAAAGCAAGTCGCCACCCTAGGGATGGTTTTCTAGATCAACCAAATCTCTCTAATCAAGTTCGCCCACCTCTTTTACCTGAACAAATGCAATCACGAAGCCTCCAAAGTTGTTCTTCAATCTTTCGTATAAGGTAGTGTTCCAAAACACCTTTGTAGGTCTAATTGCATGCAACCATGCAAATCTAAAGCACAATTATAGCCCTTGAATAGAGCTGCCATGAATGTAGGAATGGAGGTTTTCGTCCCCAAACCCTTGTCACACTTGAAGATTTTCGTCTTCAAGTTGTGGTGAACAAGTTCGACATACTTGATCCACAATTTCAATGTCCAAAATGCATAACCTTTCCATATGAGCCTTTCCTTACCTTTTATATCCCTCTTCCAAGTGTGGCACCCAAAATAAGGAGGGAGAGTTTACCTTTTTCTTTTAAAAAAATAATATATAAAGCTTCCTTATAAAAACACTTTAGGCATTAAGTGACCATGATCCTCAAAGAGGTCCCAAAATTAGATAATAAAGTGTTTTACCCAAAAAAGCCCTTGAAACTCACAAATGTTCCCCTTTTTACCTCTAAATTCCTTAGCCGTTGGAAACGAAAAGGCTAAAAGTCTCTCCCAAAGACTATTTTGAAAAGGGCGACATTACAATCCTCCCTTCCCAAAATTGCTTTCCCACAAGCAATTGTAAACTTGGGTGTTGAAAGATGGCTGCCTCTTCCCAAGTTGCATTTTTCATAGGTATAAGCTTATATCTTTCCATAGCACCAAGTATTTTGTGATGGTGCGATTTCGGAGCCTCCTCTCACGAACCTCAAGGATGGCTTTGGGAATCAAGACCAACTTACCCTCATCGTCAAGAGGTGGCAAGTCAATGGAAGGTATTATATGTTTTCCAAGAGCCCTTTTAAGGCAAGAAACATGAAAAACATTGTAGATCTTGCTTCCTTCCGGTAATTCCAGCTCATATGCCACCTTAACCACTCTTCTTTGAATCTTGTATGGCCCATAGAAACGTGGCTTCAACTTTTGTGCTCCACTTTGTTTGAGGGAGGATTGTTTATAGGGTTGCAACCTCAAATAGACCATGCCCCCAACCTCAAATTGCCTCTCCACCCTATGCTGATCTGCATAAAGCTTTTGTTGATTTTGAACTTGTTGTAAATTCCTTTTGAACCGGTCCAAACTTTTAGAACTTTGTTGCACCAAATCGGCAGCCCTAGGCACCCTACTATCCTCCAAAACAAGATCAAAAAATGAAAGAGGTTCATATTCATACAAAGCCTTGAAGGATGACATACTGCTAGACATGTGGCAGGAAGTATTATAGTAAAAATCTGCCATGTACAGCCATTTATTCCAACCTATTTGCTTCCCCGAAATATAATTTCTTAAGTATTCTTCCACCCATTTATTGACAATCTCAGTTTTTCCATCCATTTGGGGGTGGTAACTAGTGCTTGGAAACAATTTTGTACCTGTTAGCTTAAAAAGTTCTTGTCAAAAGTGGTTCATAAACCGGTTGTCCCTATCACTTATGATACTTTTGGTAATCCATGCAACTTGAATACCTCTTTGAAAAAGATTTCTGCTATATAAGGAGCATTGTACTTGGCCGGAAGTGCAAAAAAATGAGCAGATTTTGTCAATCTATCCACTACTACAAAAAGTTCACATTTGCCTTGTGACAGGTAATCCCTTGATGAAATCCATGGATATGCTCTCCCATTTTTGGTGGCAAATTGGAAGGGGTTGCAAGAGTCCTGCTGGAAATGTAGTCATCCTTTTATTTCTTTGACAAACCACACACTCACGAACATGGGATAAAATATCTCTATTTAAGCCCTTCCAAGCAAATGTTTCTATCACCCTCTTGTTTGTCTTGAAGTATCCTTGATGACCAGCCATAGTATCATCATGAGCAGCCCTTATAATTTGATGTTTTAACTTGGATAGAGGGGTCAAACTAATTCTGCCCTTATAGAAAACAGCTCCTCATGCACCTTATATTTTCTGTCTATCACCTTGCCTTCCAAAATCTCTGTAGCTCATTTGTCCTTTGCATATTCGGATATAATTATAGCCCTTCAATCAGCTGTTAATTTGCTCAAAGAACACAAATAGGGCCTTCTTGACAATGCATGAGCCACCTTATTATTTTTGCCTTTCACATATCCAATGTTGAAATCATAGGATTGTAATTTGCTCACCCATTTTTGTTGCCTATCATTCAACTCAGATTGTATGAGGAAGTATTTGAGACTATTGTGATCTGTTTTGACTATGAATCTTCCACAAATCAAGTATTGGCAGAATTTGGCCAAAGCATGCATAATAGCCAATATTTCCTTGTCATAAATTGAGAATTTATTTTCCCGTTCCTCAAGTTTCCTACTCTCAAAAGCAATGGGATGTCCCTTTTGCATTAAGGTAGCCCCTATCCCCTCTCCTGAAACAAAAACTCGTCAATTTCTTAAGTCTCTCAAAAGTCTCCAAAGAGGTTTGGGACCACACAAAGGCACCTTTCCTTGTCAAGTTTGTAAGGGGGGCAGCAAGTTGGGAAAAACCCTTCACAAATCTCCGATAATAACTGTTGTCAACCTAGAGTTGCACCCTGAATCGAAGATGTGCTGAAATGGTCAATCCTCTCTCCGATTGAAACAATGGGATCTTCTCACGAGGGTGGATGCCTCAATGGTGAGAAGAACCTCTAGAGAAAGCTGGTTCCTATAAGATGTATCAATGGATCTCTACTCTGTCCTGCAAATCTACCATGGAAAAGGGAGAAAGAAACTTGAAAAGAAAATCCTACCTAATGACGGCGATACACCAAAATGTTGATTCACTCTACTTGGAACCTTGAACATTGAATCAAACAAGGGAAAAAGAAGACATTTGATTTCAATTAATCACTATGCATAAATATTTCATGAGAAGGTTCGATCCAATGACCAAAACATGAGGGAAAACGATGGAGAGAGGTCTGATACAAGACACTTTGCAGCCACCTAACATCCACTTACAGCGTCAACAAAAGACATATAGAACACTGAACATGCCCTGCATAATATGATAAGCTAGCAACTAGGTATGAATCAAAATTTGGGAAAGGAGAGAAATCTACCACATATGCAAATTGTTGAATGAATAAACACTATGTCAACACTTGAAATCTGAAAGTACAGTCCTTCTATTGATTGAAGAGGTTACACAACTCAACAATGGCAGAGTCTAGTCTTACCAAGAGAGGGATACAATTCAAGGCTAAAAAGCCAACTTATATAGAAAATTACAACAGCCAAGAGTTGGCATTTGAAGAATAGGAAAGAGGCTAAATCCGTCCAACCCAACCTTTACAAAAAGTCTATTTGTCTTGCATGAAGCTCCTTGGCGTTAGAGGAAATGGACGGTGAGTTTGTTGAAAGTCAAACTCTTATCATGCAAAAATGCTACGCCCTCTTCCAAATATGGACTTCCTCTTGAGTCGTTTGATCGTTTGAAAGCACGAGATAACGAGAGCATGCATGAAATCCACGCCATGCTAAAATTAGAACTTGAATTGAAACATTGGAAGCTAAGTTGGAACATTTGAAAGCACGAGTTGATCCGAAGATGAGCTTGACTTCAACAACCAGTCAACTGAAGCTTTGACCAGTCAACCAAAAATAGCCTGTGCTTGCATGTATTTTCTCTTATTTTGGTTTCCCTGTTCATGTTCATTATCTGCAGACTTCTATTTTCTGTCCAAGTCCAATTATTTCTTCGGAATTCTGTCTTGCCTTTGTTTTTTTCTTATTTCCTTCAGAATTCTGTTGGTTTCTCTTTCCTCGAACTTTTTGCTAGTTGCGGACTTTCGTGCGTGTCCTCTCCTTGGCTTTGGATTTCCTTGGCCAACTTTTTTGAATAAATTTCTGCCTATTTTCCCGAAGGAATCCTTCGGACAAAAGGTCCGAAGGATATCCTCCTCCTTTTCATTTGTTTATTTTATCATAATCTCTCGGGCTTTTTTGGATTTGACTTCCTGCGGAAAGTGCCCTCCGGAATTTTCAAATAGCCCCCTCGGACTTTTTGGACAGCCCATCGGTTTATTCTTTCGAAATTCTTGTCATGACCATTCTTTGCTCCGGGTTTTCCTGGCTTTGATTTTTTTTCTAAGTATTCCTTTGGACTTTTTGTTCGAAGGATCTCCCTCTCTTTTCTTTCTTTGCCTTTATTTATATTTTCTTGAGTTTTTTCTTTGTTCCGAATTTCTTCGGACTTTTTGTCCGAAGGAATTTGTCTCCTTTGTGAGGTCGTGCCACCGACCAAGTGCTCTCCGCAAGGGCAGGTGTCCTTCCTCTGTGCCCTTCAGGGAAATTGGAAAGGTCCTGCCACCGACCAAGTGCCCTCCGCAAGGGTAGGTGTCCTTCGAAACTGGGTTTTCGGAAAAATTGAAGGGCACCCAGGCTTTTTGTAGGGCACCCGGGATTTTTGTAGGGAACCTGAGCTTTTTGTAGGTCACCTGGGCTTTTTGTAAGTCACCCGGGTTTTTTGTAACCATCCTTATTCCTTCGGACTTTATGTTTTTCACATCTTTGGATTTTTTGTCTCCTTAATTCCTTCAGAGAAAAAGTCCGAAGGAATTGTATACTTTGTAAATTGTCTCTTTAAAATTATCTCAGAGTTCTCCCAAGTCCTTTGAAAAATCTTTTCCCTCAGACAAAAAGTTTGAGGAAATTGTCCATCTCTTAGCCCGACAAAATTTTGAGAAGACAACACTTTGGAAAGAAAACACTTGGGAAAGAGAATAGTCATTGTAAGTCTGAAAAACAAACCTGTATTCCGTAGGTGTCCAAAAGAAAACACTCACCTTCATTCATAAGCGAACCTCCAGGATTGTAGGTTAACCTTAAAGATGGCTGTAGATGGACATTGCCAAATCTAAAAACGAGAACGCCCCTTCAAATCCTTTGACTGACCAAAACTTTACCTAGTTGTAGGCTCTTTCCTTGGCTTATACCTGGTTGTAGATGGCTCCTTGGGTTGCTGTAGGTATGCATTTACCTTGATTGAACTTTGCAAAACCTTTTCCTTTTCATTATTCAGTACCCAAAATTGATTCACAAGACAAACTGACACAATATGCAAAGTTTTGAATAGTAGGGATGACAATTTGACCTGTGGGGCAAAATTGTCAACAATAACTACACAATCCAAGAAACCCTCTCAATTGAGTCGTAGTGGTGGGAGGTGGCCAATCAAGTACGGTTTGAATCCTCTGTTGGTCCACTTGAACCCTCATGCATTAATTATGTCCCAAACACAGAATTTCAGAAGTATCAAACTCACATTTGGATTTCTTTGCAAAGAGGGTTTGTTGTTCTAATATTCCCAAAACAATGTCCACATGGTGCAAATGCTCCTCCCAAATTTGGCTATAAATCAATATGTCATCTAAGAACACTAGCACAAACTTCCTTAAATGTTGCTTTAAAAAGTGATACATACAAGATTGAAATGTAGTAGAAGCATTATTGAGTCCAAAGGGCATGACCAAAAACTCATAATGCCTATAGTGACAACAAAAAGCCTATTTTTGCACATCTTCCTCCCTCACACGAATTTGGTGATAACCGGTCTTCAAATCTATTTTGGAGAAGCAAACCGCTCCATGAAGCTCATCAATGAGTTCATCAGTCCTAGGTATTGGATACCTATTCTTGATGGTCTTTTTGTTCAACAATATATAATCAATACACATCTTCATGGTCCCATTTTTTTCTGCACAAGCACCATTGAAGAAGAAAAGGGGCTAGAGCTAGGTCTTATGTGCCCCATTTCAAGTAACTCTTGGATGGCCTTCTCAATTTCTGCTTATATTCGAGGGTGGCGATAGGGGGTAGTGATCACTGCTCTTGTGCCTTCCTCCAACTCTATTATATGCTCAAACCCTCTATCCGGGGGCAGCCCATGCAGTATGTCACCAAACACTCCCCTGTGTCTATCTAGGATGACTTGGACATCATTGTGATGCAACTGCTGATTTGAATTAGACCTTGTATCATGCATAAATAACTCAGCGGCCCATGCAATCTGCCCTTTTTATTGAAAGCTTGTTCCATCCTTTTAGAGGTCACCAACATGGGTGTCCCATTGCTTAAGCCATGGAGAACAATTTCCTTGTTGGCTGCCATAAATTTCAGTTTTGATTCTTGTAAATTATGAGTGTACTCACCAATGGATTGAAACCATTGGGCTCCAAGCACAATATCTATCTCCCCATGGTCTATCACAGTGAGCTCTCCTTCAAAAGTATATTCACCCATGGTGAGTTTCAATTCCAAGGTGCTGGAAATGCACGGAATGGAGGAGCCATCCCCTATGGTTACCTTAAATCCACCATTTTCCTTGGTGGGCAGCCTATGTCTTGCAACCATATTAGCATTTATGAAGTTGAGTGGCTCCAATATCCATTGACACGGTCACCCTTTTGCCTCTAACGGTTCCTTTCACACGGAAGGCATGGTGTCTAGTAGCACTAGATAGGGTAGCGATCACCTCTATCCTTGACACTTGCTGGTTGTCCTCTTTTTTTTTTATGTAATTGTTCTTCAATTTTAGTTTGGTCTATCTTCGTATTCTCTTTTCTTTGTTCAGAATTTTCTGATTGTCCTTCCCTTGGTGGCTGCCCTTCAACTCCAGTTTTACATGCCCTTAATTTTTTTGAATTTCCTGATTTTAATACCAGCTGAATGTCCATCATAATAGGCCCACAATCGACTGAGCTTTGGTGTCCAAACTTCAAACGTCCTTTTCTTAGTGGCTGTCCTTCAACTTCAGTTTTACATGCCTTCAATTCTTTTGAATTTTCTGATTTAATTTCTAGCTGATCACCCATCACAAGAGGCCCATAATTGACTAAATTTTGGTGTCCAACAAGCTTATGGAGTGGCTGCCTCTTGTATAGTTAGAAACTAGGCTTAGTTAATTGTTTTAGGGGCTACCTTTTATCCAATTGAAAGTCCTTGCTCGGTGCCTTTAGTGATCTTAGTTTTGATGGCTCCACCTTCTCACCAAACTCACCAACGATTCTTTCAAAAAATTCCTCGTGTCCTAATGATGGTATGCCCTTGTGTTTCCCATCCATGACGCCATGGCTCCACCTTCTCACCAAACTCACCAACGATTATTTCAAAAAATTCCTCGTGTCCTAATGATGTTATGCCCTTGTGTTTCCCATCCATGACGCCACCATTCATGGGTAGCCCCATCCAAATGTTGGATGACAAAAATTAGGGCTTCTCTTCTACCCCTAGGCCTCAAATCAAGGTACTCACTCACCTTGTCCACCCAAGATCTCATCAGAATACTTGGATCACCATCAAAAGTTGGAAGAACTATCTTTCCCAAGTCATCATGCATAGCTATGTGTCTATGGTGCCCTTTGTCATATCTCAAACCTATCCAATTCTTGAAGCTCAAAATGTCCCAAAAAGGATGATTAGCTAAATATTATGAATATTTGGAAATCCTACTTCAATATGAAAAACCTTGATTTAATTACAACAAACCCTAGCTGCCAACAACCCTTCAAATCTTGCTCAAAATTAGCTTAAAAATATGCCAAACACCAATCAATTAGTAGTTGCTCCAAACATGAAATTATAGCCCTTCAAAACTAGATTTTATTTCTCAAACCTTAGGCATCCTTGGCTGCAAATTTACACTGAAAATAATAGATGTTTTTTATGCTACAAATCTCATGAAACCCTCAATAAATTGCATAAATATATTTGCAATGAAAGACAGAATTTTTAATGAATGTTTTGAATGTTTCTATGGCTAAAAAAACCCAAAAGCCAATTGTCCAAGCTGGAAAATTATGAGAAAATTACAGAATTCAATTCAACACAAAATGACCTTCGTAAGAGATCCAAACCTCTCCCAAATCAAGTTGCCACTATGCAGAAAAATAAGAATAATTCTAGAATTGCCTTTAGGGCACAAAAACCGCCAAAAGAATGAGAATTCACTTCCAAACCAAGTCACCACTCTCCTAAGAGCAAGTCGCCAACTTGAATATGATCAAATGGTGTCTAAAACAGCCTTGTAGGACTAGTTGATTCCAATGATAATCCCTGAATGAAGTTACCTCGAAGAAGGAAGAGGGTTTTCGTCCCCTAACTTCGTTGCTTGAAGGGTTTTGTCTTCAAAACAAATGGCTTAGCATTTCTGTGCTAATAGGCCAATTTTCAATATCCAAATTATAACATAACCTCTCCAAATGATTCCTCTTTCACTTTTGTAGCCCTCCAAGTGTGGTGCTCAAAAGAGGAAGGGAGGGTAACTTAAAATGTTATTTAAAAGACCTTTCTTTATGATCTTTTTTTAAAATCATTTAAGCCTTCATGACCCTTAAAAGTCCCCTCTTCAAGTGAAATAAGAAACGTAAAGTAACTTTTTAAAATGTATTTTTACAAATATTCAAACAAAACATTCAATACTCCTATTCCTTTATGCTTGTCCCTTAGCCATGGGAGTAAGTTAAGGCTAAGGGTCTTCCAAGATACCTCTATCAAAAGAGGGACATGACAAGCTCCTTCCATTTCTGTACTATGGTGCAATTGTCAAGTACTCATCATAATCTTCCATTAAATCCCAACGAACAAAAAGCTGGTCCACCTTGAGGTGCTGATTTCCACGATTCTAAACCTGAGTAAGACTTTCAATCCTTCCCTTGTCCATGTTATTATTTGATATAAACTTTGAATCCCACATATAACCAAGATATGACTTTGATACCAATGTAATGTCCCCAAATGGACAATTAGACCAAGTTGGGGTTTTCTAACAAACCCTTAGATAATATTGTTAATCAATTATAACCTGATTTACAAACCATCAAACTCTAGCGGGAAAATTTGAATAATTTCCAAGCGAAACACACTCCAAAATAGCTCCAAAACTAGTTGAATAAGAAACTAAAAACAAAGTACATTTTTGGTAAAGTGATAGTGGCGAGGTTGAAAATTATCCCTGCAAATATTTTGATTTTTAAGGTGCAATTGCATTTTCACTTCCAAATTAGCCCTAAAACTTTCCCAAGTGAGTCGCCACACTTAGAAAAAATTAGAGAAATAAATCTGGTATTCAAACCCTTGAATTTACCCTTCCACCAACCTTCCAAACCTTCCCAAGCAAGTCATCCAAGTTGCAAAATATTATAATAATTTTTTGAATATTTCTAGGGCACGGAATGGCCCTCAAACCTTGTAAATGATCTACAAATAACTCGTCAATGCTGAAATAAAATATCAAAACTACCTTTTGACCCTAGAAAAGGGTTCTGAAGCCAATTAGCCCTCTTGAGAGCTGTCGCCACTCCTCCAAAGCAAGTCGCCACTCTAGGGATGGCTTTCTAAATCAACCAAAGCTCTCTAATCAAGTTCGCCCACCTCTTTTACCTACACAAATACAATCACAAAGCTTCCAATGTCTTCGCCAATCTTTTGTATAAAGTGGTGTTCCAAAACACCTTTGTAAGCTCAATTGCATGCAACCATGCAAATTGAAACACAATTACAATGCTTGAATAGAACTGCCCTGAATGTAGGAATATAAATTTTTGTCCCCAAACCCTTGTCACACTTGAAGGTTTTCGTTTTTAAGTTGTGGTGAGCAAGCTTGACATACTTGATTAACAATTTCAATGTCCAAAATGCATGACCTTTCCAAATGAGTCTTTCCTTACCTTTTATATCCCTCCAAGTGTGGCACCCAAAATAAGGAGGGAGAGTTTACCTTTTTCTTTTAAAAAGATAATATATAAAGCTTCCTTGTAAAAACACTTTAGGCCTTAAGTGACCATGACCCTCAAAAAGGTCCCAAAAATAGATAATAAAGTGCTTTACCAAAAAAACGCCCTTGAAGCTCACAAATGTTCCCCTTATCGCCTATAAATTCCTTAGCCCTTAGGAACGAAAAGGCTAAGGGTCTCTCTCAAATATTATTTTGAAAAAGGGGACATTACAGATCTGAGTCCACTATCAACAAACAATCAAAACTACAGGGTAATGGAATTTGCATGCATGGATTCTCTCAGTCAATGGCATAATCACTTGCATGACCTTGCAACTGTTAGTCAACCCCTGTTATTTCTTCTTGTCTATCTTTTTCTATCGGTTGCTCTTTTCCATTATTGCAATGTGGGAGATAACACTACCATGGGTTTGTTTATTATCAATTTCCCTTTCAAAATTGGGTCTGGCTAGGGTTTGAAAAACCCTTTGTTGCAAACTACTAAATGGTAGTCTTTGACATAGATCACATATTTGTACTTGGCAAATACTTGGCAAACCAAAAAAAATTTGACTGGGCAAATATTGGGCAATACTCGACAGCTTAAAAAAAAAAAAACTTAAAAAAACATAAATTTGATATAAATTATAGTCACAAAATGTATTGTTGACAATTTTGCCCCCACTGGGCAAATTGTCACCCCTATTATTCAGAACTTTGCTATGGTGCCAAGTTTGTCTCGTGAATCAGTTTTGGGGTTCTTAAATGTGCATTTGCAGCCACCCAAGTGGCCATCTACAACAGTTTGAAAGGGTTTTCCTCCTCTTCTAAGCATCACGTACAACCAAAAGCCAAGACATACAAGCTGTAAGTTTATTTATTTTGTCTTTCCAAGGATTTTTTTTGGGGTGGGTTATTTCTTCGGACATTTTGTCCGAGAGAAAGAGCTCTCAAAGGACTGTGTAAAAGTCCGAAAAAATGACTAAGTGGCAGTTGTTCAAAGTTTATTTTCTTTGGACTTTTTGTCCAAAGGAAAAAGGAAAAGCACCGTTAAAAAGACCCGAATGGCACTTGCCCTTCGGGAAGATCCAATTCAAAAGTCCCAAAGGGTATGTACCCTTCGGGTTGATTCACTTTATGGTTTTCAAGTCAAGACAATTCATCCAAAGGACAATTTCAAAAAACCTGGGTGCCCTTCAAAAAGCCCGAAGGGCAATTGCCCTTGTGGAAGGCACTCAGGTGGCGAGAGGACCTTTCATTTTCAAAAACCCTGAAGGGTATGTGCCCTTGCGGGGGACACTTCAAGCATGAAGAAGACCTTGGCAAAAGTTTCAAAGGACAATCAATTTTTCCGAAGGACACTTGCCCTTGTGGAGGGCACTTGGTCAGTGGCAGGACCCTTTCAAAAGTTTCGAAAGGCACTTTTGAGGACGAATAGCCCTTGCGGAGGGCACTATGCAGCGAAGTGGACCTTTTCCATTCTTTTGAAGGGCACTTCTGGAAGAACCTTACCCTTGCAGAAGGCACCCAAGCGACTAAAAGGACCAAATCAAGAAGCCGAAAGGGCATTTTTGGGAAGCAGAAGCTCTTGCGGAGGGCACCTTCATAAAAAGGACAAAAACAAAGTTCCCGAAGGGGAAAAATAGCCAAAGGAGACGAATTCCTTTGGACTTTTTGTCTGAAGGAATTCAGAAAAAGATACAACGGAGGATATACCTGGGGAAAAGACCGATAGAAATAAAGCAAAGGCCAAAAAAGAGAAAAGAAAATGCCAAGCACAGGAAAATATAAACACAGAGGTCCAACCAAAATAAAGCCCGAATTCTGAATTAAAGCAGAACACGGGAAAGCCAGAGAAAACATGAAGTGAACTAAGCATGATCAATAGCATGAACATAGACGTAAGCACAAACAACCCTAAGCCAGAACTGAACAAGAAGTAAGACAAACACAAAAATAGAGGCATGAGCAAAGATTGAAGCAGAACTGAACATGGACATAAGCATGAATAGTGAATAAAACAAACACAGAATAAAGACAAAGGCAAGATGAACAAAGATCATGCACAAACTAACGTGACTCCAACGAAGTGAACACGTTTAATAAAACAAGCATGCTTCAGTTTTGAAAATAGAGTTGTCTTGCATAATGAACGGGCAAAGTGTTGAATGTTTCAAACAGCCAGAAATTCCATGCACGCACTCTCGTTTGTCTCAAAGCTTGAAATGTTTCGGTGGTTCAAACGTAATTCTTAATTTGGCATTTGCATTGATTTCATGCAAAGGGGAGACTTTTAAACGTTCTAGCAGTTGGAGTGGATTTGACTACTCTTGTTTTTGAGTTGACTGGTTTTCAAGTCAAGACATCTATTCGTAGATTTTATGCGTCCAAAGTGTTGACCATTTTGGTCTTGCAGGCCAAAATTCGGTCTCCTTCTTTCCCTACTGTTCTGAACCGTCAGTCTTGGATGTATCCACCTTCTGCAAATGCTCAATTTTTCTTTGAAATAAGTCCTGTTCTTATAAAGAATTGATAGATCTAAGACCTGTAGGTTTCGGTTCAAAATGGAGCTTATTTCGCTTTGAACAAATGCCTTAGACAAGCCTTTTGACAAGGGAATGGGCCAGCAAGAATGAAAGTCTCTCCTTTGACATAAGTCTTGTTCTAATAAAGAATTGATAGATCTAAGACCTGTAGGTTTCGGTTCAAAATGGAGCTTATTTCGCTTTGAACAAATGCCTTAGACAAGCCTTTTGACAAGGGAATGGGCCAGCAAGAATGAAAGTCTCTTACAAAGCTCCGAGGGCAAAGTACCCTTGCGGAGGGCAGTCAGGTGCAAAATGGACTGTCCCAGCAGGCTGCGGAGGGCAATTATGAGCCCAAGGTACCTTTGCGGAGGGCAGAGTTTTCCTTCGAAAAAATGAACAAGGCAAAGAATTCCTTCGGACATTTTGTCTGAAGGAAATCCACGCCAAAAAAGGTCAAAGGTCAAGGGGAAATCCATGGAAAAGACAAAGGCACATTTGAATTTACAAAGAAAAAGACTAAGACATGAAGAAAGATTTCTTTTGAACAAAATGTCCAAAGGAATTAAGAAGACCAAGGCAGCCTGAAGGAACCCGAAGGGCAGGTGCCCTTGTGGGGGACTCTCGGCTGCCAAAAAGGGGACCTTTTCCAAGCTCCGAAGGGACACCTTCCCTTCGGGAAGGAAGACATACAAAAGGCCGAAGAAATTGCCAAAGGGGTGACGGGCCCAAGAATGTCAATTTCAGGGCAGCAAACTAGCCGTTGGCTTTCAAATGGTGACGGGCATGCGGATGTCAATTTTGACGGGATGCGTCGGCCGTTGAGGACAAGCCGAAGGACTAATGCCTTCACGACAAGTGGCCCGAAAGAGCTCAAATGGCGCAGGCTCGACGGAATTCAAAGGGGCATAAGACCCGAGGAGTAAACTCAGCGACCCACTGAGAAAGGAGCCCGAGGAGCCAACAAAAGACGAGAGGAATAGCCCGAGAGAGCTCATATTGCTAGAAAGAGACAAGAAATAGCAAGGATAGAGGGAACAAAACAGAGAATCCAGAACACGGACACGCACACATACGACAACATTTGGAATGTTCCAAAAGACGCACCCAGCCAAGCACAGACATGAATCAGATCAGCCCAGATGGCAAAAGAAGGTGTCGGCACAAGGAGTTATTGCTGCGGATGAAACAGTCTCCACCAAGTGGTCATCAAAGAGCACGAACATTCAAGAAGGCAGCCCATTTTTTCTTTGTTTGGCATTAATAGGCGGACAACTGCACGAACTTTCATGGAAGGATGGCTTTGTCGGTTATGGAGAGTAGCGACCCATACTTTTATAGGAGTGTTTAATATGCCCAGGCAGCAAAGTCAAGACTGGCGACAGCCACAACATGGTTCAAACAATAGACTTCCTCCTTCCTAAGCATTAATGCAGTATGGGTCACCCTTTCTTTGAAACCGCCAAACTCTTTCTCAAAATACAATATATATATATATATTGTAACCTCAGTTGAGAAATCTATCTCTCATTTTGTAAGGCGAAGCCCTGCCAAAATTTCACCTTGAATCAATAAGAATGCGTTTTACCTCTATTTGACTGGTTATATCTCTGAGTGTGTCTAAGTATTAACCTTGTGTTTAGTCATTTTAGCTTGATGCTTTCACAAGTTGACACCAACACACCTGGTGTAACTAGAGTACCAGTTCTACAGGTTAACAGGAAGTGCTGCATCTAGAGCGCAAAGACAGAAAAGAGTAGCTATCAGACAATGTGTTTTCTACAACGCCTGTGGTAAGTTACATTTCTTGTGTGTCTTCATTAAGCCTCCCTTTTAAAGCTCCCTATAGTCTGGTCTTTTGCCAGATAAAGTGTATGTTCACCCTTTTTCTGATTTGAAGTGTGAACAATTGAGATCAACATCATTTGGTGCATCACCACTTAGAGTAGTTTTCTGTTCTAGTTATTTCTTATCTCTTTTCACTCCCCCCATTGTTAGCAGTAGTAGTATAAAACCTTCAGAGATGCATCAAAGGGAGCTAGCCCTTATATAGAGATTCTTCCCTCAATTTTGCTAGACCCACAGGCAAGAGGGGAGTCTCCATTGTGCCGCGTGGAAGACAGAAGCTCAGCCTTCTATCAAAGGTGCAATCCACAACGTCAACACAAAGCTTGTCTTCTTCGTCTTCTTTTTCAACACAAGAAATTTTCAGGCAAGACAAAATAGACTTTTGTAAAGGCTGAGTTGGTTTGAGTTTACTCCCTCTCTATTTTTTAACGCCAATCTCTTGGCTTTTTGTAATTTTTTATATTAATGGCTTTTCAGTCTTGTAAAATCGATCCCTCTTTTGGTAAGACCAGACTCTGCGATTGGTGAGTTGTGTAACCTCTTTAATCAATAGAAGGACAGTACTTTCAGATTTCAAGTGCCAGCATAGTGTATATTCATTCAACAATTTGCATACGTGGTAGATTTATCTCCATTCTCAAATTCTGATTCGAACCTAGTTGCTAGTTTATCATGTTATGCAGGTCATGTTCAGTGTTTTATATGTCTTTTGCTGAAGTGGTAAGTGGATGTTAGGTGGCTACAAAGTGTCTTGTATCAGACCTCCATCATTTTTCCTCACATTTTTTTTCATTGGATCGAACCTTCTCATGAAATACTTATGCATAGTAATCAATTGAAATCAAAGGTCTTCCTTTTCCCTTGTTTGTTCAGTGTTCAAGGTTCCAAGTAGAGTGGATCAACATTCTGGTGTATCACCGTCATTAGGTAGGATTTTCCTTTCAAGTTTCTTTCTTCTTTTTCCATGGTAGTCTGCAACGCAGAGTAGAGATCCTCATTGATACATCTTACAGGGACCAGCCTTCTCTGAAGGTTCTTATCACCAATGAGGCATCCACCCTCGTGAGAAGATCCCATTGTTTCAACTAGAGAGAGGATTAGCCATTTCAGCACGTCTTCGATTCAAGGTGCAACTCTAGGTTGACGATAGTTTTTGGCACGCCTGGTGGGACCACGAAAAAGTACTTTGCATATCTGAAGAGTTTTCGTAGCAGTAGAGGATATTCATCTACATCCAGTTGCAGAGTTCATAGCATTATTCAGGGAATCCGTTCATGCCAAAGGTTACCACAAGATCAACAAGTAAATGTATTCCTTTTGAATTTATAAAAGAGCAAGGTCTAGAAGGGCAAATCCATATCTTCAAAGAGAATATTTACCTCCCCCTCATCCTATCATTCTAAACACTGCAATCTCCACTATCCAAATGGCCATTAGAAATCAAGTGTTTGCTCCATTCAATAGGGGAAGTCCACTGAATCTAGCACAGTTTGATGACATTCTTGTATCTGCCCTCAAAAGTATTCCATTTTTCTCAAGAGAAAATCAAACAAACCCTATTGAGCATATCTAAGATGTGGCTAATCTTTGTTCAGTTCATAATGTTATTGAGGATAATGTTGCTATTAGATTGCTTGTTGCTTCTTTCAAAGGAAAAGCATTATAGTGGTATAGAACCCTCCCCCTTAGATCCATTTCCACTTGGGATGATTTGGGTGCAGCATTAGTCAAACAATTTGAAGACAAATTTGATCACTTATCTTTAGTTGAGCAATTAACTATCATACAAAGAGCTCCTCATGAGTTCATATCCGATTTTAATCTCAGATTCCAGAAGACATGGATCAAGATACCGGTTTTGATTAGGCCATCTCTTGAATATGCATTTTTGTATTTTTTGAAAGCTCTTAATTCTGACATTAGTGTGGTGATACAGTCAATGGGTGGTATTGCTTTGCCAGATACTTTTGAAATTGCAATAAGGGCAAAAAATAGTTTGATACAAGCAGGGAAGCTTTCTTCAAGACCTTCAATGCCCATATTTCCAGAAATAAGTTCTATACCATCCCCACAAGTTCCTATTGCAGCCCCTATTAGTCAAGCTAGTGAGATAGGAGAGTTGAAAAGTTTGCTACAATCTTTTGGAAATGAAATAGTACAACTCAAAAGATAATAATTTTAGTTAAATAAGTCCTATCAATAGCAAAATCAGAACAACTATTAGTCCTTCAAAGATCAAAGGTCTCTTTATCAGGGTTTCAGAGACAATAGACCACCTTATCAAGCATAAAGAGCCATAACTCCAGCTAAGCCATATGCTGCTCTTGATCCAAATGCTCATTCCACTTTAAAAGCCATTGTTTCAACCCCATCTTAAAATAATTTGGTGCAGGATTCAGGTTGGCAGCCCTCAAATTTCAATGATGCTCAAAACCAAGCTTTGGTATCACAGAACATCACCATGTCACAGATGACACAAAAAGAGTTCTCTTTTCAAGGGGGTCAATATTAAGATACAAATTTGACATCACAAGGAGTGACTCATCAAGTTCAAGGGCAGCAAGATGCTATTAATGTAAATTGACAGGTCGATGATCATGTTGTTTTTACTCAGAATGTTCAAACTAACGATTCAAGTGGTCAAGTTGCAGCTATAACCTATCAGAGAACTAAAAAAAGAGCTATTGATAAAGCCCAAACGGTAGCAAATACTTCAAGTACTCCTAATATTGTTGTTAAAAGTACAAAAGAGCAGCTTGCTGCCCTCACAGCCTTGAAAAATCAGAATATAAAGGTTAGTAAAGTGCAACAAATACCTCTAATTCGTGAGCAATAAGTACCTCAAAGAGTGAAATCAAAGGTTAGTACATCTCAGTTCAGTATTGTAGATCAAATGAAGAAGTCTAACATCAGCATTAGCATGTGGGATTCTCTTTCAATTCCAGGGCAAAAAGATAAACTCATTCAAGAACTTTCAGCTCTTGAATTGTCTCCAAAACTAGTTAAGAAAGGTGTTGTCTTGACAAATTCGGATCAGCCAACTAAGCAATGGTGCAGCAAGGAGATAAGATGTCAAAGGTGGACAAAACTGAGGTAAAATCAAAGAAAACTCTTTTTTATCTTTCTTTGATAGTGGGTGATACTTTGGTTCATAATTGTATGGTGGATAGTGGAGCTAGCAGTACAGTAATGCCCAAACAGATTGCAGATAAGCTCGGCCTTGTTTATGACTCAAATACTAAAAGGGTATTGCAGTTGGATAGTTCACCATCAAAAATGGTAGGCATTATCAAAGATTTGAAATTGATATTACATGCTTATCCTAACGTTATTATTCAGCAGGTTGTTGTAGTGGTGGACTTGCCTCCTTATTTCACTATGTGCCTTTCAAGGGACTTCACCTCAAAGATTGGGGGATATTTATCAACTGATTGGACCTATTTGCTATTTAGAACTAGGTATAGTACAAAGGTAACAATTTATTCAGAGCCTATTGCACATTTTCATATGGAACCTTATATGCCAAGTGTTGTCAATGCAAATTGTATCATCTTAGATGACATATTACAAACTAGTGATGTAGAAAAAGACTCACCTTTGGATGGAGTTTTAGATTTGTTTTTTGATGAGTGGGCTTCTACTTTGCATGAGCATGATCCCTACAAGTTGATTGAAGGTCTTGGTGTGTATTGTCTTCATGAAAACAATGCATCAATTCCAGCCTGGTCAAAGAAAACAATTCTAATAAAGGCTTGTGGCAATTGTACTTTGATGGATCAAGAAATAAGCATGAAACCAGAGCTGGAATGATATTAATTTCTCCTATAGAACAAAGGTATTTCTGCTCTATTAAATTTTAGTTTGGTTGTTCAAACAATGTTGTTGAATATGAAACACTAGTTCACGGTTTGCAGTTGGCTAGGAAGATGAAAGTTAATTGTTTGCAAGTGTTTGGAGATAGTGAACTTGTAGTCCACCAAGTAAGGTTTGAATGTATGCAAAAATCTGTTGCTTAAATCTTACAGACAGAGTTTGGGATTTATTTGAAGATTTTTAGGCTTTTAATATTCAGGCAATACCAAGAGATAGAAATAAACATGATGATAGGTTGGCTGCTATTGGGGCACAATTTAACATTCCAGCTGATGTAAAAAGTGACAATTTTCAGTCACATATAAAGGTAGTTGTAAGGCCTTTTGTTCCGAATAACCAAGAGAATTGGCAAGTGTTTGAAAATGACAATCAAATTGTGAGATTTTTGCAGGAAGAGGTTGAGTTTTATTCAAGAAATCAGTCAAAATATTTACAGCAGTATGGTGATCAGATTGTACAACTGAAAACAAATAGGCTACCCAAGGGATTGGTCACTGTTGAAAATATTTTTAGTGAAGATGATGAACTAAGGAAAGAGAAATCATCCTTGTCAACAAAGGAAGAGCACTATGCCAATGTAGAAATTGCAGCTGGTAAAATTTTGAAATTGGGCAAGGAACGCACTCCTCCACAAAAGAAAGCTTTCATTGATTTATGCACAAGTTTTGTTGATATATTTGCATGGCAATATAGTGATCTCAAAGGTTTTGATCCAAGTTTGGCTCAACACACCATTGAATTAGAAGAGGAAACTAAACTAGTGAGACAAAGACAAAGGCCAATCAATCCAAAGCTTGAGCTTTTGATGAGAGTTGAGCTTCACAAGTTCATAGAATCAACTATTATATTACCAATCAAACACTCAACTTGGGTGGCGAACCTCGTTCCAGTATGGAAAAAAATTGGTGAGATTCGTTTATGTGTTGATTTTCGTGATTTAAATAGGGCTTCGCTTAAAGACCACTATCCATTGCCATCAATAGAACAAATTTTACAACTTGTTGCAGGTTCAGAGGTTTTCTTTGTTGGATGGATATAGTGGTTACAATTAGATTTTGGTCAAAGAAGAGGACCAATTCAAGACAACCTTCACGATTAAGTGGGGGACATTTGCATACAGAAAGGTGCCATTTAGTTTGTCTAATGCTGGAGAAACCTTTCAGAGAGCCATGGATATGGCCTTCCAAGACCTTCTTAACAGGTTTGTGCTTGTTTATTTGGATGATATAATAGTGTTTTCAAAAGATGCAGAAGATCACATGGTTCATCTCAAGCAAGTTTTCGAAAGGTGTAGGCAATTTGGGATATCTCTAAATCTCAAAAAGTGTGTATTTTCAGTTCATGAAGGTAAGCTTCTTGGACATGTTTCAAAGCATGGTTTAAACATAGATTCTGAAAGGATTCAATCTATTCTTGCACTCTCCTTGCCTAAGAGCAAAAAGGCTTTGCAAAGTTTTTTTGGAAAAATCAACTTTATAAGGAGATACATTTCAGATTTCGCTACTGTAGCTAAACCACTTACAACCATGCTAAAGAAAAATCAAAATTTCAGCTGGTCCAAGGAGGGATAAAAGGGTTTGAAGATGTTAAGAAAGCCATAGCAAGTGCTTCTACGTTTTTAAATCTGGATTTTACGAAAAAATTTATTCTATATACGTATGTTAATATGGACACCATTTCAAGCATTCTTATGCAGCAAAATCATGAAGATTTGGAGCAGCAAATAGCTTTCTACAGCCAAGACTTGGAGGAGTATGAAACAAGGTATTCTTTTGTTGAAAAGCATGTCCTTTCAGTTATAAGATCTCTGAAAAAATTTAGGCACTTGTCTAATAATAAAATACATCTAATGGTTGCTCATCCAAGCATCAAAGAATTTATTCTGAACAAAGACATAAATGAGAAGAGAGCTGGTTGGATAACCAAGGTAATGGAATATGACGTGGAAATTAAGGTTACAAAGTTGGTTAGAGACAAAGGACTTTGTGAGCATCTAGCTCAGGACTTGCAAAAAACTAATGAAGTTGTTTTAGTGTCAAATGATGAAGAGATTGTTGTTGTTCACACCTCACCTACCAGCTGGTTTCGTGATTTGATAAGCTATCTGCAAGATGGTTTTTACCCCTCTCACTTAAGTGCTTCAAAAAGAAGGTATTTCAGATTGCAATCAATTCCATTCTTGCTCGTTGATGGTGTTTTGTTCAAAAAGGATATTAATGGAATGTTACTAAGGTGTGTGGAACCAAGCCAAACTCAAAGATTACTTGAATAATTCCATGATGGAAATGGTGGACACTTTTTCGCAAGAAATACAGCACTTAAAATCATGAGAGGTGGGTACTATTGGCCTACTATATTTGGCGATTGCTATACATGGGTTAGGAAGTGCAAACAATGCGCTATGTTTGTAGGAAAAGTTAAACTTGCAGCCCTGCCCCCTCAGCCAATTGCAGTGGATCAACCATTTGTCTAGTGGGGATTGGACTTTATTGGTCTCATTAATCCTCCTTCGAGTTCAGGGCATAAGTGGATTCTAACAGCTACGGATTACTTCACACGTTGGATGGAAGCAATTGCATTGAAAGAAACAAACGAAACTAACGTTCTTGATTTCTATGAAGTTTTGCTTACTAGGTTTGGAGTTCTTTCAACCATTATTTCTGACAATGCAATGGCATTTGTGGGATCTAGGATCAGCCAATGGGCTGCCCAACATGGAGTTTATCTTAGCACTTCATCGAACTATTATCCACAAGGAAATGCCCTTACTGAATTTACAAACAAAAACCTCTTAAAGATCATACGAATGACTATTGAAGACAATCAGAGGTCATAGCATCTCAAGTTGAAGTCAGCTCTATGGGCTGATAGGATCACCTACAAGAGGTCAATAGCCAACTCTCCATACAAGCTAGTATATGGTAAGGAAGCAAGGTTACCTATTTCTCTTGAGTTCTCAGCTTTAGAACTAATGCATCAACTTGTGTTGTTGGAGAATGAGCCTATGAAAATCAGGTATGCAGAGCTTATGGAGTTGGAAGAGACAAGAAATCAATCCATGCTAGCCATGAAAAGTCATCAGGCACAGGTGAAAAGAATGTTTGACAAAGGAGCTTCCTCACGAAGCTTCAATAAAGGAGATTTCCTCCTCAAGTGGGATGAGGATCGAGCCAAACCAGGAAGGCACACGAAGTTTGATTCCCTTTGGAGTGGCCCATACATGATCTCCAGTTGCAAATCCCACAATGCCTTCCAACTTGCCAAGATGGACGGCCAAGAGCTTCCAATCCCAGTCAATGGGATAAATCTGAAACATTGCTATTGAAGAGCAAAGCTCTATGTACATAGTTGTTTTTGCTTTCCTCCAAGTGTTGTTCAAGCACAGTAGTTTGCTTCAGTTTTGTCCAATAAGTGCTTATTTGCACATTTGCTTCTTAGTTTTTCTGCTTTCGTTTTTTTCCCTTCCTATTTTGAGGGAGAAGGTTACTTCAGCCAAGGTCAGGAGGAGATTTTCAATCAGAAATCAGGTTCACCATTTGAGAGTTCGAATAGCATCTATATGGTCTGAGTTCTCTAGCATAGCAGGGATGCTTCCTAGTTGAGTCGCCAAAAATGTTGACAATTTTGCCTCTACAGGGCAAATTGTCACTCTTATTCGGAACTTTGCTATGGTGCCAAGTTTGTCTTGTGAATCAGTTTTGGGGTTCTTAAATGTGCATTTGCAGCCACCCAAGTGGCCATCTACAGCAGTTTGAAAGGGTTTTCCTCTTCTTCTAAGCATCGCGCACAACCAAAAGCCAAGACATACAAGCTGTAAGTTTATTTATTTTGTCTTTCCAAAGATTTTTTTGGGCTATAAGAGGTGGACTATTTCTTCGGACATTTTGTCCGAGAGAAAGAGCTCTCAAAGGACTGTAAAAGTCCCAAAAAATGACTAAGTGGCAGTCGTTCAAAGTTTATTTTCTTCGAACTTTTTGTCCAAAGGAAAAAGGAAAAGCACAGTTGAAAAGACCCGAAGGGCACCTACCCTTCGAGAAGGTCCAATTCAAAAGTCTCGAAGGGTATGCACCCTTTGGGTTGGTTCACTTTATGGTTTTCAAGTCAAGATAATTCATCCGAAAGACAATTTCAAAAAACCCGGGTGCTCTTCAAAAAGCTCGAAGGGCAACTACCCTTGTGAAAGGCACTCAGGCGGTGAGAGGACCTTTCATTTTCAGAAACCCTGAAGGGTATGTGCCCTTGTGAGGGACACTTCAAGCACGAAGAAGACCTTGGCAAAAGTTCCGAAGGACAAAATCAATTTTTTCGAAGGACACTTACCCTTGCAGAGGGCACTTGGTCAGTGGCAGGACCCTTTCAAAAGTTTCGAAAGGCACTTTTGAGGACGAATAGTCCTTGCGAAAGGCACTCAAACGACTAAAAGGACCAAATCAAGAAGCCCGAAGGGCATTTTTGGGAAGCAGATGCCCTTGCAGAGGACACCTTCATAAAGCGAAGGACAAAAACAAAGTTCCCGAAGAGCACATGCCCTTCGGGGAAAGATAGCCAAAGGAGACGAATTCCTTCGGACTTTTTGTCTGAAGGAATTTAGAAAAAGATCCGACGGAGGATATACCCGAGGAAAAGCCCGATGGAAATAAAGTAAAGGCCAAAAAAGAGAAGAAAATGCCAAGCACATGAAAATTTAAACACAGAGGCCCGACCAAAATAAAGCCCAAATCCCGAATTAAAGTAGAACACGGGAAAAGCTCGAGAAAACATGAAGTGAACTGAGCATGATCAATAGCATGAATAGAGACGTAAGCACAAACATCACTGAGCCAGAATTGAACAAGAAGACAAACACAAAAATAGAGGCATGAGCAAAGATTGAAGCAAAACTGAACATGGACATAAGCATGAACAGTGAATAAAACAAACACAGAATAAAGACAAAGGCAAGATGAACAAAGATCATGCACAGACTAACGTGACTCCAACGAAGTGAACACGTTTAAGAAAACAAACATGCTTGAGTTCTAAAAATAGAGTTGTTTTGCATGATGAACGGGCAAAGTGTTGAACGTTTCAAACAGCAAAAAATTCTATGCACGCACTCTCATTTGCCTCAAAGCTTGAAATGTTTCGACGGTTTAAACGTAATTCTTAATTTGGCATTTGCATTGATTTCATGCAAAGGGGAGACTTTCAAACGTTCCAGCAGTTCAAGTGGATTTGACTACTCTTGTTTTGGAGTTGACTGGTTTTCAAGTCAAGACATCTATTTGTAGATTTCATGCATCCAAAGCTTATCTTCTTTTCCAACGCAAGAAATTTTCATGCAAGACAAAATAGACTTTTGTAAAGGCTGAGTTGGTTTGAGTTTACTCCCTCTCTATTTTCCAACGCCAATCTCTTGACTTTTTATAGTTTTTTATATTAATGGCTTTTCAGCCTTGTAAAATCGATCCCTCTCTTGGTAAGACCAAACTCTGCCATTGGTGAGTTATGTAACCTCTTTAATCAATAGAAGGATTGTACTTTCAGATTTCAAGTGCTAGCATAGTGTACATTCATTCAACAATTTGCATACATGGTAGATTTATCTCCCTTCCCAAATTCTGATTCAAACCTAGTTGTTGGCTTATCATGTTATGCAGGTCATGTTTAGTGTTTTATGTCTTTTGCTAAAGCTGTAAGTGGATGTTAGGTCGCTGCAAAGTGTCTTGTATCAGACCTCTCTCCATCGTTTTCCCTCACGTTTTTTCTGTCATTGGATCGAACCTTCTCATGAAATACTTATGCTTAGTGATCAATTGAAATCAAAGGTCTTTCTTTTCCCTTGTTTGTTCAGTGTTCAAGGTTCCAAGTAGGGTGGATCAACATTCTGGTGTATCACTGTCATTAGGTAGGATTTCCCCTTCAAGTTTCTTTCTTCCTTTTCCATGGTAGTCCGCAACGCAGAGTAGAGATTCTCATTGATACATTTTACAGGAACCAGCCTTCTCTGGAGGTTTTTCTCACCATTGAGGCACCCACCCTCGTGAGAAGATCCCATTGTTTCAACTGGAGAGAGGATTAGCGATTTCAACACGTATTCGATTCAGTTTGCAACTCCAGGTTGACAACATGTATCAAATGAGTCTGTAAAATGTTGGGGAAGTGTTTTCTATTAGATTTGAATGCAAGTTTAGTTTATAATTGTGTGTAATTTAAGATACAGTAGTAATGCTATAAAACTAAAAAATATTTAATAAACTATAAAAACTAAACTGATTTTTAAAACTAAAAACTTAAAATAAAATCATCTATCAAAAAAATTCAACCAAAACAAATGTATTTACCTGAACTTGAAGGCCGAATTTAAATCACAACGAGCTACTTGAAGTTGAAATTTTGGCAAATTACTTGAAGTTGAAACAGCAGTCACGACTGTGTGATGACTCCAACAGTTAATCTGAAGTTGAAACAACAGTCATGCAGGTTCACAATGCTATCAATCAAGGCAATCGACGATTTTCTTGGACTTGAATGAGAATATGTGGGGTGTGCATTGTGGCCCATGTGGGGCATAAAATGAATATGATTCTGTGTTTTCTCCGCATGTAAACCCTAACCCGTGTTTCCTTATGTTTTTTGCATTTTGACCCGTAGACCACATTTTTTCCTGCATTTTTACCAGCAAACTGCATTTTTTTGGTGTTTTCGTTTGAATGTTCTATGTATGGCGAGTTTTGGCACAAAACTCGCCTTTGGCACAAAACTCACCGACCACTCATGAGTACTCATTGCAAGTTCAAGCACAAAACTCGCCAAAACCCGTGGGCAGAAACTTGCGAGTGTATACAGAAAATACTCACCCACAAAAAATCTCTGTGAGTATTCGCCGATTCGACGAATAATCAGCGAGTATGTAATCTGTGGGACTCTTTGCAATATAATTTCATTAGAAATATAAAATTCCAACTGCTGTATTTGATACACTGTCGGGTCTGTGACCTCTTTAGCCTTGAAAATATTTCAACATACCTTTTACCATTTAATGTCCTAGCAAAGTCTAGGCACATATAAATAACTTGACATTTCAAATTGTCTTGACCCTAATGGGTCTTGTAAAATAGTCCAACATAAATCAATATATTATATCCCTGGTAAACCTTATAAGTTTAGACCAATAAACATTGATCTTTTTGTTACAACCAAGACTTCTCGGTATATAAATGCCTTGCACATTCATAAAACTGAATCCAATTCTTGCCCGCATTTACAGGACTTCAAGTCCCTATTTACTTTGCAAGGTCCAGCAAGGTGAAGGGCACATATCAAAAGATTATTGATTCCTTTTAATAACATATTTGCTATATAGTGTCAATGAGATAGGGTCTGTTATTAACCTGAGATATCAACTAGCTGCTTGCCCTTGCTACTAGGCAATGTGTTACGCCACAAAGCCAAACCGAGTCCAACACTGCAATGCATTCTTTAATGTGTCAATGCTCATTAAACAATGCTTTAAACCATAAAGTCCAGTTAAGCTTAAGTATAACAAATGTAAGATGCAAACACATTAATGTGTTTGTGTCTTATGACGAGGACAAAGATAATACCATGACCTCACAACCAAATCCTTACTGACAAGGCACAACATACACTGCCTATCACAAATAGGGACCATAGGGTCAAAACTGATGGATGTTACACTGTGCAGACTATTTCCTTCATCATTATACAGTTTGGGAAGTAACTTAACTTGGATTGTGGATGCTGCTTGGATACGTTGTGAGTAAGACCTCAATATGGCCCACACGCTGTGACTTTTTTAGATATGCCACCAGATATTGATGGGATACATAAATATATTTGGCAAATACAACCTGGATATGGCAGTGGTGTATCAAGGTCGAATCTGGATGTATCTGGGCTGTATCTGTGCTTGCATTCATATTGGATATGCTGTTTATGTGATACGACGTCCTTCTTAGGCGTGTTGGGTAACTTAACTTTTTGTTTTATAAAAATTAATAAAATAACCTGTTGATTTTGTGATCAATGCATTTTTCCATTAGGAGATTTACCTTAGAGCGTAACATTATTAAAGGGTGAAAAAAAATAACTATCTTTTATATGTGATCAAAATGAAATGTTATCTTTGTCTCTAAAAGCCTTAGTTTTAAATACAACTATATTGTGAAAACATTCAATGACATGATTGTATCAAATTAAGTAATCTTTACGGAATAGGTTATTTATGTCTCTCAAATGAATTCATGATGATTTGAAAACATCATGAATGTTGACCCAATAAAAATATCTATTTATTAGAATTATATTGGGTACAATGGTAAATGCTCGGGACCAGGTCACTATTATCTTCTTCTCTTTCTTTATGTTTAGACTGTCTATTTTCCTGTTCACAATCTTCTTGTTAGATGTTATTTAAAAATTTATTTTGACTACTTGTTGAACAAGTTACAACAAAAAAATTGATGTTATGATGAGTCAAAGGTTCTTCCATCCAGTAGTCATTTTTCTTGTTGGGATCCATGTGTTTGTAGAGAGCATGCAAAAAAGTTCAAAACAGAAGATACACAAGCAGATATAACAGGGAAAAACTGCATAGTTACAGGAGCAAACTCTGGCATTGGCTTTGCTACTGCAGAAGCTCTAGCATCTAGGTGATGTTCTTATAGCTAACAGAAAAATCTACTAAAAAATCTTTAATTTTTAATTTAAAATCTTTCATACTGTTATGTTTATTCTTAGATGTCTCCTTTGAATTAGTTAGGTTTATGGTAGTGAAATGTTGATGAATGTATGATATTGCTTCTTGTCATTTATCATTGTTCTTGATTTTCTTTCCATTCTTCGTTTGTAATTAGAGGTGCAAATGTATACATGGTTTGCCGCAACAAGGAGAAGGGAGAGGAAGCCCTATCAGAGATAAGGTCAAAGACGGGTAATGCAAATGTCCATCTTGAGGTATGTGCTTAATGGGATTTATCCCTTGAAAAGCTTATATACTTTTTTGTTTTTTAAAAAGAAAGAAAAATTATATTATTTCAAAAAATTATTTCAGATATACAAATTATACCATGCCAGGCATGAAAGCTATTAGTCCAGGCCTTAGTAGATGCAACATATCTAATCACAAGAGCCATAAACATGAAGTCAATATAAGTCTAAAATCTGTTGAATATCTTGTTGGAGCTTAGTAGGCCACCATATAGGTAGGGGACCATAACAAACAATGTTTTTATTATCCAAAGCCCAATTGGCTAAGGCATCAGCAACTTTATTCTGTTGTCGAGGAACATGGGTGAAATAGATCTCTTTAAATTTAACCTTCAACTGTTGAAAAGCTTATATACTTAGTTAAACAATGTTTTCATGTATTTCTAGAAATACAAGTTTATGTCAAGGTTCATATATTATTTTGAAAGGCATTAAATAAAGATAAAAATCAAAATAAGTATACCCACCAACTTAATGGTAAAAAAACTCTCTTGCAATCGTAATAGCATTTGGGAGTGCACAATGCTAAATGACATTTACAAAGCAAGGACATAGGAGATTCTAATTGTTAACCCAAATATATTGATGACACTTGCAGATTTGTGACCTATCCTCACTGAAGGACGTCAAGGCCTTTGCATCTAGTTTTATATTGAAGAACCAACCACTTCATGTCTTGGTAAATGCTCTATACCTTATCTGGTAGCCTAGCAATAGCAAAAGATATGTACAAGTTTTGTGCATGCAACTAATGAATGAGCTCATATTTAATTTCTAATGTACTAATGTTTCACACTGAATGTAGGCTACAATGGAATGATTTAGCCATGTATATTAATAAATCGAGGTTAAACTAGGATTTAAATCAACTATATTTTCCAACAACTTTTTGGACTGGATAGTACACAGTGGAAACAGTGGTATTGGCATATTATGCCATTGAATAATCTAAAGTAAAAAGTTAAGAACAATGCTGGTAAGGAAAAGATAAGAACTCTTTAGGTCAATAAACATTACTTAGCCTGTAAGACAGTACTTATGGGGCCACTTTGTTTTTTCAAGAGACATGCATCCTATGGTATGGGCTCGACAACCTTATGGAAGCACCTGAAAAAATATTTAACCAGCAAAACCAAGTCCTGATTAAAAATACTTAAATCCTCTAAGCTGAGAGGAGAGGTATCATGATGAGAGGTAGCCTTACACCTTGATCTCCACATGAATCCAACTGCAGTCAATGGAATTTTGGGCCATAACAATTTGCAACTGTCCTTGACCATCCAAGTGTCTCTAATGAGAAGTCCAGAAAGGGGACGGTGAATAAAAAATTAAATTTAGCTTGGAATCATGCCTAAAATGTGTTGGAAGCATTCAATCAAAACTCGCAAGAAACCACAGTTAGTCACTGAGAAACTAGCTTTTTTTTGCCTGCCAAGTAATTGCTGTACTTATCGTGAGCCATGTCTTAAGCTTGTACTCGCGACTAATTGCAATTACTTGTGAGTCTGAGCTGAAAACTCAGCTGCTGGGTGCTATTAACCTCCAGTGCATAAAATATGTCATGTTTAACATTTGGTCACAATTTTGTGCTGTTTTTGCTCTGCTAAGATGATTTTTATCATTTTCCGGTTGTTACAATGTGGTTGTTAGTGATTTCAATGTTATTTAAGCTTATTTTATGAATTTATATATTTTTTAAAGTAGCAATAAAGATGCCGAGTAATTTCCGAGTCAAAATTTTGGGCTGCTGAGTAGTTGCAGAGTATGAGTTTTTGAACCATGGTTGGGAGAAATGGACATTTCCAAAATGCATGATCAACCGTTTCATCCACGAGACTTAAAATGTAGTACTATTTTGAATTTATTGACTCTAGATTTATCACTACTTTGAAAAATCACATTTTTTATGCTGGCATCACAGTTGCCCTTAAATGTAGAAAGGAGCAAAATATAGATAATTTTTTTAGCAGCTTAAAATGCCGCTCATGGTACCAAAGTCTCTAAGTTTAGTATTTTTTTAAGCATCTTTCCCTAGATCAATGGTTGCCTTGGTGTTTTATTTCCCAGTTCTTCATGTTCCCCATCCTAGTTTGTTCGTTTCTTGCTTTAGTCCAATTGTCTCTATGTTGCAGTTCCTCTATTCATTGGCTACTTTGTTCTTAACCTTAGAAAAGTTTTTTATTTAATTAATTGTCTCTTGGAGATTAATGCATCTTTAATTGGTCCATCCTTTTGGGATAATCAAGTCATGTTGTTGACCGGCTTGAACTTTTGAAATGTTTTCCAAATCAATTTATTTTTTCCGTGTGTGACTTAGGTGGTTACTGTGTGGTAGTCTTTGGTGCACTTATCTTACTTTGGTCCATATAGAGTTTGTTCCTTACACTAAGCTCAAGCTTTTGATCTAGATTGGGTTGACTAGTCAACTATGGTTATGTTTTATGCATTGGTCCTTTCTCAGCCTTAAATGTGTTTGAATGACAGCATGGATCTGCTGAATATATTCAGTTCCTAATAGGACAAAATATGGCAAGTTTTGAAAGCCCAATAAGATGAACTTTCAGGAGCATATTAGACAAGAGTGGACACCTTTTACAAGCATGATAAGACGAGACTTCAAAAAGTGAATACTTCCAAGAGCCTAATAAAAATGAGAAGGCAGGCTCTCCACCTGTGGCAGTCAAAAGGCGAGAGGAATGAGAAGTCAATGAAAGATCAGTTTACATAAATTGGTATATGCTACTATACCATCCATACTCTGCCCAAGAAATGTCAATACTTTAAGTGCTATGGGAGGAAATCTACACGTTGTGGGATGGTAATAAGGTGAATCTCACAATTTGCTTTCAGTTGATTTGTTGTTCTACTTAAAATTTTCAGCTTTTTTGAGATGGTTTGGTGCCAAGTCCTACTTGTTCATAAAACGTTCAATACTAGGAAAGGATTCATCGGGTTGAGCGGAAATCATTGTTGGCTGCTACTACCAGCTGGGTAGATGTGTGGTCCTCAAAAAGAACTTGCACCAGCTGCTATAATAAAATTCTTTGCTGCTGTTATGATCAGCTGTAGGTATCCCTTAAAAGCACTAGTACCTGAATTAATTTGCATTGTTGGTCTCTCTAACTCTTCCTAGTGGAATACATGAATTTTTGTAATGGTCGTTCAAATTTAATTTTTTACACACTTGCATCATCACAAGCTGTATAGGACCCAGTTTAGGTGGGGCTCTTAAGAGGGCCTTTGTAGAATGGGGTGCAGTATGTTCTAGGAGGGTATTATGGCTCATGCTGGTCACACAAGTAGTTCCTCAAGATAGTGGCTAAGGCCCTTGCATGTCATTGACATGGACACCCCCTAAAACATTACATTTGACTTTCTATCCATGGGCTGGGCATAGATATTAGTGTTTTTGTTGACCATTTTTGGTTCTGCAGGCCAAAAAGTCGGTCTCCTTCCTTCCATGCTATCTTGAGCAGTTAGTCTTTGATGTATCCACCTTTCTGCAATTGTGCTTTCCCCCTTTTTGAACAGGCCTATTTCTGTAAAGAACCAAATGACTTGAGTCTTGTAGACGTCTCGAGTTGATCCACAGGCTTTTTTCGCTTTGGGCAGTCAATTGCACAAGCCTTTTCGGCAAGGGAATGGGCCAACTTCAAAGAGATATAAGTCTTTTACAAAGCTCTAAAGACAAAGTGCCCGAAGGGATTTCTTCGGACATTTTGTTTGAAGAAATTCACAAGAAAAGAGACCAAAATTTGAAGGCACATTTCCTAAAAAATTGGAAAAAGTGGTTCAACGTCGAGGTTCAATGATATGAAATGAACTACACAAACCAACCAACAGTCACATGATCTTTCCAGGAGCTTTGAACTTTGAACTTAGAAATATTGAACCGTTGAACCATTGTAGGTTCAAGCAGTAGGTTCAACGATACATTAAATTCACAAGGGAATTGAGTGAACACGGCTCCTTGCAAAACATAGAGTATTGAACTATTGAACCGTTGAACCATTGAACTCCGAAAAAGGGTTCAGGGTCAATCGAAAGGTTCAAAGTCATAATTGAAAAACCCGAAATGGCCTAAGCAGTTTGCAAAAGGGGCAACAGAATTTCTTCAGAGAGCAATTATGGACCCAAAAGTGCCCTTGCGGAGGGCAGGGAACTTCACTTGCAGAGGGATAAAAGAGAAGGTCGAAAGGTAAGTTTTCTTCGAAAAAATCCAAGGCAAAAGATGAAGAATTCCTTCGGACTTTTTGTCCGAAGGAAATTCATAAGGAAAAGATGCAAAGGATTTCTTCGGACTTTTTGTCCGAAGAAATCCCTTGCATCTTTTCCTCCTTCGGACATTTTGTCCGAAGAAATTCACAAGGAAGAAGCTAAGGCAGGTTTTCCTTCGGACTTTTTTCCGAAGGAAATTCAAAGGGAAAGAGACCGAAAGAAAGAGCTAAAACATGAAGGAAAGACTTCCTTCAGGCAAAATGTCCGAAGGAATTCTTCGGACATTTTGTCTGAAGAAATTGAGATGACCAAGGGAGCCCGAAGGGCAAGTGCCCTTGCGGGGGACTCTCAGCGCCCAAAAGGGGATCTTTTCCAAGCTCTGAAGGGACACCTTCCCTTCGGGAAGGTTCAATTGCAAAGGGCCGAAGGAATTGCCAAAGGGGTGACGGGCTTAAGCACGTCAAATTCAGGACAATGGAATAGCCGTTGGTTTTCAAATGGCACAGGCCTGACGAAATTCAAAGAGGCATAAAGACCCGAAGACAAACTCAGTGACCCGCTGAGAAAGGAGCCCGAGGAGCCAGCAAAAGATGAGAAGGGAGCCCAAGAGCTTAAATTGCTAGAAAGAGACAAAAATATAGCAAGGAAAGAGGGAACAAAACAGAGAATCCAAAACACGGCCACGCACACATACGACAACATTTGGAATGTTCCAAAAGACACACCCAGCCAAGCACAGACACGAATCAGATCAGCCCAGGTGGCAAAAGAAGGTGTCGGCAGGAAGTTTCTAGATGGATGAAAAAATCTCCACCAAGTGGCTGCCAAGGGGAGTGCGGGCATTCAATAGAATGGCCGATTTTTTCTCATTTTGCATTAATGAGTAGGCAATCACGTGAATTTCATGGAGAAGCGACCTGGTCATTCAAATAGACAAAGCGACCCATGCTCTTGCAACGATATTTAATATGATTTAAACGCCAAAGTCAAGACTGGCGACTGCCACAGCATGGTTCCTTCAGCGACTTCCTCTTCCCAATGTATTCAACGCAGCATGGACCACTTGTTTTGAAAGGCGCTAGAGTCTTTTCTTTTATGCTATATATTGTAATCTCTCATTTTGTAAAAGAGATCTCTCAACTTGTATGGCGAAGCCCTGCAGGATTTTACCTTGAATCAAGACAACATTTTTACCTCCATTTTGAGTTTGCACTTTTGCATGTCTATGGTTTTGTCTTGTGTTAAGTCATTTTCTTTCATGCTTTCACATAATGATTCCAGCATGTCTAGTGTATTGTGAGTTCTTCTTTTGCAGGTCAGCCAGAAGTGTCCACAACAGAGTATAGGCGCATGTGAACAGGCTGCCATAGTGTGTCTTAGAACACTTCTGGTAGTTTTTCCTCCCTGTATCTCCAGAGGACCCCTAGCTCATTGATGCAGAAGAGTTTTTCGTATCAAATGAAGTGTATATCAGCTTGTTCTTGGTGTAAAGTGTATGTCAAAGCTAAGTAGATCAACCATTTTGGTGTATCACTGCTTTAGTTTAGGTTCTATTTTTAGTAATCCTTCTCTTTTCATCTCCCCCCCAATTGTTAGCAGTAGAAAATCCAGGACCACAGAGATGCATCAAAGGGAGCTAGCCCTTATCTAGAGATTTTTCCCTCAGTTTTGCCAGACCCACAGCAAGAGGGGAGCCTCCATTGTGCCGCGTGGAAGACAGAAGCTCAGCCTCCTGTCAAGGGTGCAATCCACAGCGTCAACAATTTTTGCATTGGGTCTTTTGCATACATTTATGCACAATGTCTATGAATAGTAATTGCATTTTATGCATGGCTTAGTACAATGATAGTGTATTGTTTTAATATGTAAGAGTAATAAGGCCAATTGCATGAGTAGGAGAAAATCCACTAATCCTATCTTTCTTGGTTTGGTTTGGTTGTGGTTTGTCTGGAATTTACTTATTCTTATTGTTGATAGTGGGGTTTGAAGGTACCAAGAAGAATCATTATACACTTGTAGAATTACGAAAAATGGTTAGAACCACATATACGTTATTGTTTGACTTGGAGTGATAAGGAATTGATGCAGGAGCATCTGGGTCAATAGGCAATCTTGCATCAACCAAAAACATGGGTCGGTGTTTGTGTGACTTGTTGACAATGTCGACATCATTGCCCTCATCGAAGATGATTAGAACTAGTCTAAAGAACGTCATCAAGACTCTCAAGATCTCAGGAATATCAAGTGAAGCAAGTTTTAATCATCTCCCAAAGGTCAAATTGACCCCTTTTGAGTAGATGACAAACCGTTGCTTAATGAAGGCAGTGATTTCGAAACCATCAGCCTGTAGTAACTACTGGTTTAGCCCGCAGTGAAGGAAAAACATGAGTAACTACCTAGAATGTCATTTTTTGAATGTGGACCATAGTCAAAGGGAACTTGAAGAGGCCTTGCAGGATGTCAATGTCAAACAGGTAAGATTTGCATCCGTTTTGTAAAGATTTGGGAGTTAGTTGAGAGGAGGTAAGTTGAGTAGTTCAGCTTCTAGGAGCAGAGCAAGCAGGAGAGAGAAGAAAGAAGACTTGAAGAGCTTGCTAGGTGATATATGTACAAAACAAAGAGTGTAACCAATCCAAGAGAGACAGAGATTGGGTTGTGTCCTTTTCATTTTCATAGTTCAATAGGAAAATAAGTGCATGTATTTATCAAACCTATGTAGTCATGTAATTCTCATTCAATAAAAGGTGTGTGGTTGCTTTTGGTTTGAGTCTTTTGTGTCTAAAGTGTGTCCCTTGAGAAAAGGTGTGTTTGGACTGGGGAAAATGGCAGCCTTTAATTTGGCCCCCCCATTCTGGTCTGCATCAATTGGTATTAGAGCAAGGTTGTGTCTTGCTTAGTTGAGTGTGTTAGGCTCTAGTTGAGTCAACTTGTAGGTTGTGAAAGATAATCTTGCATTGTTATTGTTGAGTGTTGTGAGGGATAGAAATGGCAGAAAGATGAGCATCTCATGTAAGAGGAGGAAGAGCACCTCGAGTTATAGATTTGGAAAAGATGTTGAGAAGAATCCAAGGAAGGTTAGATGTTATAGAGACTGCACAAAGGAGAGGAACTACTATTACAAATGTAAGTGAAGATGAAGGACCACCAAAGATTCAGGTTGAAGATCTGGTTGATGAACCAAAAGACATATTTCTGAAGGCCATTCCCAAAATGGGGAGAAAGCCAAGATTGGATAGTCCTAGCTATGGAGTAAGTTTATGTCTTGAAGATATTATTGATTGGATCACAAAACTGGAAAACTATTTTGACTATGAGTCAACGGAGGACCTCAAGAGAGTGAAGTTTGTCTGCACCAAGTTGAAGGGGCATGCATCCTTGTGGTGGAACCATGTATAGCTGGAAAGGGAGAGGAGGCATGCATCCTTGTGGTGAAATCATGTATAGATGGAAAAGGAGAGAAGAGGCAAAGACAAGATAAAAACCTGGGATAGGATGGTTGTAAATCTGAAAGGCAAGTTATTACCTTCGGATTATCAACTGAGTTTGTTCAAACAGTTGTAGAATATGAGACAAAGATGAGTGTAAAGGATTACACATGAGTTTTACAAACTCGCCATTAGAGATGGTCATGTTGAAGATGATAAAGAGGAGGTATGTCGATGGTCTTTGATTTCTATACAAGATGAGTTTTGAATGTTTAAGTTGAAATCCAATGGAGGACCTCAAGAGAGTGAAGTTTGTTGGCACCAAGTTGAAGGGGCATGCATCCTTGTGGTGGAACCACGTATAGTTGGAAAGGGAGAGGAGGCATGCATCCTTGTGGTGGAACCACGTATAGTTGGAAAGGGAGAGAAGAGGCAAAGACAAGATAAAAGCTTAGGATAGGATGGTTGTAAATCTGAAAGGTAAGTTATTGCCTTTGGATTATCAACTAAGTTTGTTCAAAAAGTTGCAGAATATGAGACAAAGATAAGTGTAAAGGATTACACAGGAGTTTTATAAACTCGCCATTATAGATGGTCATGTTGAAGATGATAAAGAGAAGATCTAAAGGTATGTGGATGGTCTTTGTATTTATATATGAGTTTTGAATGTTTTAGTTGGAGTCATTAGAAAAGCCTATCAATGTGCATTGAAGGTGGAGGAGTTGTCAAGAAGACACCAAAATACAACAAGAGGAAGAGGAAGGTTCTCAAGAGAGAGAGGACAAGAAAACACCAGTAGAGGATTACATGCTCATGAAGGAGAAGCTAGCACTTCTAAAAACTAGAATCAAACACAAATAAAGAGTGTATTTTTCAAGAGTAAGATGATACTTTGGTATAGGATTCATGGGTACATGTTATGATTTTGGAGACGTTCGACATAGAGCGTTTGAATGTCCAATGGCATTATGAAACAACAATAGAATAAACGAGGCAAGAAATCACATTGCACAAGTGGATGAAGAGACTATTGTGTCCCCAAATCACTTGGAGGAAAGAGAACATGTAGAGGCTCTCATGATGAAGAAAGTGTTGCTAAAACCAGCCAAGGAGGAGAATGAACCAGTGTAAAGAAAGAATCTATTCCAGACCACATGCAAATCTTGAGTTAAGTGTTGATAGCGGTGGCATGGATAACTTGGTATCTAATGAGATGGTAGAGAAGCTTGGGTTGAAAAGAATAGTACATCCCAATCCTTATAAGGTGCCTTGGTTGTAAAAAAAGACAACAAATTTTAGTGAATGTACAATGTATTGTTAACTTTCAGATTAGGTCCTACAAATAATGGATTTGGCATTTGCATGGCGGAATTTGGGGGGAAATGCATACAGCCTTGGGCCTATTTGGAGGGCCTGCGACTAAGTTAGAAAAAAAAACACTTTTCTTTTTTCTTTTTGCCAGCTATTGGTGGTTTTGGAGACAAAAGGGTTTGAGGTTTGGTGGCTGTAAACTGCATGTGCAAGTTGGGATTTGAACTCTTAACCATTTAGCAAAAATTACTTCATTTGCAGGCAAATAACTCATCTTTTTTTAATCTCAAAAAGGGTTTCTTTGGAGCAAAAAATGGGTTTATTTGTGGCTGTTGGCATTGGGCCTGCAAGATTTTGGTTGTTTGAAATTTATGGGATAAGGTTTTCTGGAGTTTCTTTAATGGCAGCTTATGAGCAGGCCTGCATATATTTATGGTTGTATTTACTTATATGGTTGAGTTGTTTGGTCTTTTGCATGACTGGGTTTTGTTGTTTTGGATGCAATAAGGTTATAACTGCTGAGTTAAGCATGTATTCGAAGCATAGAAACTTGTTATGGCTGAGTTTGTTTCCAAGAAAATGCTTGGCTGGGTTTTAAATGCAATACAAAAATATATGGTTGAGTTTTCTTGTATTTGATGCATTAAAGTGGTCTTGGCTGAGTTATGTTGTTTGTAAAAAAAAAAGACGTGCCTGAGTTATATTTCATTCAAAAAATGTAAGGCCAATTTTTGTTTGTTTCCGGAAAATGCATTCTCTGAGTTTTAATTGTTTTTAGAAGAGTAAATGGTTGAATTATAATTTTTTGGAAAATATACGGCTGAGTTATATTTGTTTTTGGAAAATATATATGGTTGAGTCCCTCATTCCTGCATTTGCTAAAAACCTTGGAATGCTATTTTGTACTTGGATTTGCATATCTTAGATGCATATGGGTTCTATTTTTGTTGAAGAAACGAATTGCATTCTTTTTTTTGCCTACTTATGAAATTAAATTGTGAAAGGGCATATTGATTTTTGAGAAATGGGTTATCTTGATTGCGAAGGCAATGAGCCATATCTATGAGTTCAGTTAATGAAATATTTTCAGAATTCGGATTTGATTATTTCATTTTGCATAAAAACAATTTTTTAGAAAGAAATCTATGATCCAATTCGGGTGAAGTCGTACAGATACAAGGATGTTTGGAATGCAGTATTATTGTCTTATTTATGTTCTTCTTTTGATGTAAGGGACCGATATGGAAGTATGATTAAATAAATAACAATAAATGCTTGAGAAATGAAGTTTGAAGTGACTTTCCTTATTATTTTGTAGACGCTGAGAAGAAAACTTAGAAAGGATAATGTGGTCAGGTAGGACATTTTTGTCTTACCTGGAAGTACTTGATCTAATTGATTGCTTTCTTGATTATGACATTGGTTATTGAGATGGATTAACCTGATTAGTTAAGGAGGGAAAGCATGAAAAGAGATTAGTGCAGCTGAATTGATGCTATGATTTGTTGTGCTTTTTTTCTTTTGTTGTTACTCAGTCGAGTGTTTTAGATTTTGGTGCAAACTGCATGGTTATTGGTTGGGCTCATACTTGTAGATGTAGTCATTTGCAAGCATGTATTTGGACATTCGACATGGATTAATCATAAAAGATAAACTTGTAGCTCAATGCTAAGATTCGAAGTTGTCTTATTAATCATGCTTTATAAGTTTGACTGCTACGGTAAAGTTTTTGTTCAATAAGATTTATTGGATCTATGGACACTTAGATCACTAAATCATTTGCATGTGATTTATTAGAGAAATAAATGCAAGTTTAAAACTTGGTTGATCTTGAGGAAAGTATATGAGTGTTCGTACCTTTCGCTATGGATTAGTTGTTCGTCAAAATTGATGAAAATGCGCCAAGCATTCGCAGAAGCGATACTTGACGTACTCTCATCAAAGTTGTCGAAGTGCTTGGTGCAAAGTGCAAGAGACGGATTCTCTTTATTTATTTATTTATTTTAATGTTGCAAAAACTACATCAGGCCCTGATCCCATGTTTTCGTGGGTCTGTAAGGCAGCCCATTTCACGGACACGGGCATAAAATAATTATTTGGCATGTGGGCATAAAATAATTATTTGACAGGGGCTTGACATGATCTAATAATTTTGATATTTAGAACTAATAATGGTTGGCTCTATTAAAAATTAGTTTCAAGTCTGCAGCAACTGTTTCATCTTCCCTGCAGCAACTGTTGTAGCTCACCTGTAGCAACTATTGTAGCATTTATACATTTTTGAACTATGTAATAGATGCAATATTTTGTTGTTCACTAGCCTGGTTGGGTATAGGCAGAACTCTGTAATGTAGTAAGCAAATAATAGGATCTTGAACCCAGTCTATTAACTAAACACTTGAAATGATTGTAAGTCATTTGTGAGTTGAATGGATATGGGTTTTAATCCATTTATTAACTCAATTGCATGTGAAATTGACTTGTAATATGATTGTTGCAAGATATTGAAGTTAATGGAATTGTACAAGTATTATGTGAAAAACTAGAATAGATTCACGCTACATCTTGGTTCATTAACTAATTAATGGAATGACAATTAATCAAAGTAAACTCTAGAATGAAATTTATACTTGAACATGAAAGAAAGTAAATTGGATTCCATGATTATGATTAAATGGATAACTATTGAGATGCATGTCTCTTTGAATAATTGGGTAAACCAAACCTAGCTTGGATGCGTAGGTGAAGTATGTAATTCTTGAGTTGAAATTAATGTAATTCTGTTAAAACCAAAATGGAATACTTAAGCACTTGAAACATTAGATAATTATAGCTTAAGGTAAAAATGGAATATGTAGGCTGCATCTATGCAAAGAGTGCAAGCTAATTATTTGGTAAGCCTTAAGGCCAAGGCGGATTAACAATCAAGGGTGCCTATCACCAAAGTGCTTGAACCAAGGAATAGAATGGACTTCGATGGCTTGTACCCATGCCTATAATGGTTAATTCTAAGAAAAGAAGGCAAAGAGGGGTTGCAATTTGACAAGTTTGGAAAACTGCTCTTCTCCTTTATGAGAGCATGGTACCACATGCTCATTGGAGGACATGCCTACACCGTTGGAGTCACGTTAATTAAGGAATTTGGACATGGTAAAAAAAAATGAAAGAATTATCTATTGAACTCAAAAGAGAATGCTCGATGGCTTGAGTTAATTGATGGATCAAAAATGGGCAACATGAGTGGCCTTCATAGCTCCATTGATAACACTAGATCTTATTAAGAACATGACCCAAGTGAGCTTTGCAAACTGATATTATTACAGACTTAGTCGAAACTGATATGACTATGGGCTTAGTTAAAACTGAGAGACTATGGGCTTAGTCAAATTTAAGTGACTATGGGTTTAATCAAATTTTAAAAGATGATGAATGTCGTCAATCTGTCTATTTAGACATATGAACATGTTTAAACTAAATTGCAGCGTTAAATACACATGCATATTTACACTTAAAAAAACTATGATTGAAAGTTTATCTTGCACAGTAAATTATATTTTAATGTTTGGGACAGAAAACACAAAAGTTTGGAGACCCATTTTTGGGGTCTACATTTGGTATTAGAGCTTAGGTTATAACATTCAAGAACTCGATGTATTAAATATTTAGGATTTTCTATATGCTGCACATAAGATTGATGTCTATTCTGTGATTTACAGGATTATGAGGACTCAGTCAAAAGGTGTCGGCAACATAGCTAATAACTGTGGAGGTGATAAGGGTAGGGTTGTTGCTAGGAATCAACAAAATCAAAATGCTGGTAATAACCATGAAAATAATCAGGAACAAAGGGACAAGAACCCACCTAACACTGCAACAATTTTACAGGGCATTCTTACATCCTTGGACAATCTTACGTTAAGGATGCTTGCTCAAGAAAATTGGTTGGCTCATCATTTTTGCCATAATAATGATCAAAACAAAAATGCTAAAAATGAACAACAGGAACAAGGTAATCCTGAGAGCCAACAAGAAAGGGTGGTTGTGGTTACATGTAGAAACTCCAAGTTCCCTTTGATTCTGAAAACTGACTGTTTATATGTTTTTTCTGAAGTTTTGATTTTTTTGATGTTTTGCAATTTTTTTTTTGGATTTTTACATGAAATAAAAGAAGGCGATTTTGCATAATATAGAAGCAATAAATTCTATAAAAATTACTGAACTCTGTAAATTACTTAATATTGAAATGACTATTTTAAAAAAAACCCTAGTTGCATGAGTTTAACAATAAAAACCTGCTGTTTTGGTGCCAAAAACCTGAAACTGTTCGCTGCCAGAAAAAAAACCAGTCGCTGGGCAGAAAAGTACAGCGCGTGTACGGCCGCACGGTGCCGTACGGATACAGTCCGTACCGTACGAACTGGTACAGAATAGGATTTTTCACCTTCAAAACTGCGCCCTTGAGTCTGACGCCCTCCACAGAAATTTTCATTAATTAATTCGCCCTTTTTTTACAGCGTGCTGTGTACTTGCTGAGATCATTGGAAAGGTATGCTGCTGGTACGGACTTGCAGGTACAGCAATCATCAAATAAGTACGGCCCTTTCTGAAGTCTCCAGATCTCTAGAAGTTGGCGCCTAGGTTAAAGACTGTCTTCTGGATGAATAAACTATACTGAAAACACGATAAATAAAAATCTCTGAAGATCAATGATTTCCTTTGGATGAAGAAACCTCTGCTGCAATAAATCAAGTGTTATTTCACACCCTCTAAATTGCTTCCGATGGAGATGGCTCGTTCCCCAAGGAATTTGAACTTGAAACCCTGAAGCTTCTTGCTCAGATCAAAGTTGATCAATTTCAATTCACAATAATGACATAATGGCTCGATTCCCAAGGCAAATGCTTTAATAACCCAAGAGGTGTGATTTCCTTCATAATAGGGGTTTTAATTAAAAATTCGCACTTTCTCAATATTTTAATATCTCCATAGTCTTGGCCAATTTTATAATAAAAGATAATTACAAATTGGCCCCCTCCTGATGATGGGCGACCCCTCAGCATTAAAAACACTTAAGTTATAGTTTTTAATTATAACTTAATATAATAGTCTTCGCATAATTAATATTTAATTAATACAATTAAATATTAATATTTCCCTCGTTACTCGCCCGATGACTGAATCGTCTGAAGCTGTCATATACTGAAGTGATTCCGAACGCTGCCAACCCATATTGCTAAAAATAGCAGGGGTTCCACTCTGACCACCAGGAACTGCTAAAAATAGTAACTTCTGCAAGAAGTCTCCGATTGAGCCCAAACGAAAACCAACTGATCAAACTCTGCCAATTGAAGCTGAGCCAAGCTCCTATGCGACCCTCTATCTAGTCTATTACCCTACGAGAGTCGTATGATAGGCTAATCCTGTGCCCCGAGAGATGTCACTGAGAAGGGGACATGACATTACACCATTCCTCCATGATTTGGAAAAGCAATTGGCACCTTGATTCACTAGTGAAGGTGTTGGTGATGTCGTTGAAGCCTGGTTAGTGGCCTTACAAAGGTACTTTGAATTGCAACCCATGGCCTCAAATGAGAAGGCAAGGTTTTCTGTTTTTTAGTTGGACGCAAAAGCAACCCTTTGGCGGAAGAACTTGAGTGAACAAAAAGGATACACGAATGACATGAACACTTGGGAAGTGTTCAAAAGGGAATTTAAGGATGAATACCTCCTTGCTACTTGTTGACCATTTTGGTCCTGCAGGCCAAAATCGGTCCCCCTTTTCCTCTGTTGTTCTGAGCCAGTACAAATTTGATTTTTTGCACAGTCTTGTAACTACGGACTCTGCAGGCACATTTCTATGGACTCTGCAGGCTGAGAACTACGGACTCTGCAGGCAAGTCTTTCGACAGAAGATGAACCAGTTGAAAGAATGAAAGGGCGTTTACAAAGCTTCTTCGGACTCTTGTCCGAGGAAATTCACAAGGAAAGAGAGCGGAAAATGATTCAAGACACTTTTCCTTAAGGTTGGAAAAGTGGTTCAACGTTGGGGTCCAATGCCATGAGCTTTCCAAGAACTTTGAACTTGAACTTTGAACCATTTTTGGTTCAATTGGTTTGGTTCAAGCAGTCGGTTCAACGGGTTGGTTCACTCAGTTGGTTCAATGCCTTGGTTCAACGGGTTGGTTCACTCAGTTGGTTCAATGCCTTGGTTCAACGACTTGGTTCAATGTCTTAGTTCACTCAGTCGGTTCAACAGCTCGGTTCAACGTTTCGGTTCATCGGCTCGTTTCAACAATCGGTTCAATGAGCTGGTTCAAAGGAATGGTTCAATGGGAAGGTTCAAGAGAGTCTCCCGAAGGACAAGTGCCCTTGCGGAGGGCAGGGAACACTTGAAAAATGATCAAAAAGTGAACAAGGAGAAAGCCAAAAAGTTAAGTTTTCTTCGGAAATTTGTTTAAGGCAAAGGACGAGAATTTCTTCTGACAAAATGTCCGAAGGAATTCCTTCGGACATTTTGTTCGAAGAAATCCTTCGGAAGAAAATCCTGCGAAATAAAACAAGGCAAAGGCAAGAAATGATTTCTTTCGGACTTTTGTCCGAAGAAATTCGGGAAAAGCCGCGGGAAAAAACCCGAAGAAAGATTCCAATGGTCGAAGTGATTGAGAGATAATTCTTGCGAACATTTTGTCCGTGGGAAAAAAGGCCGAAAAGAAAAGCCCCACCGAAGAGAAAAGACCCGAGGAAATAAGCGAAAAAACAAAGGAAGAAATCCTTCGGACAAAATGTCCGAAGGAATTCCTTCGGACATTTTGTCCGAAGGATGTGATTATCAAAAGGAGCCCGAAGGACCCCGAAGGGCAGGTACCCTTGCAGGGGACTCTCGGCCAAGAATAAAGGGACACTTCTCCAAGGCCGAAGCAAAGGAAAAAGGCCGAAGGAATTGCCAAGGAAGGTGACGGGCCCGAAGCTATCAAAATTAAGCACCATAAACTAGCCGTTAGTTTTCAAACGGGGACAGGGGCGCGGACATCAACTTTACGGTAATGAAACAGCCGTTGATCTTTAAATACTTGAGCACCAACCAGAAGGGAGCCCAAAGAGCTAAGAGAGAAAGAGACAAAAGCCAACAAAAGACAAAATTAGGAAAAGACGACGCTGGGAAAAGACAAAAGTAAAGAATGAACTCAGCGACCTGCTGATGAAAGAGCCCAAAGAGCCAAAGAAGTAGCAGAAGATAGCCCTCGAGGGCCGAAGGAGATAGAAAAGACAAAGCCAGAAAGAGACAAAAGAGCCAAGTGCAGAAACGGACAAAACAGTCCAAGTGGCAAAGGAAGGCGTCGACTCAAGGAGTTACTCCAGCAGTTGGAACAGTGCCTGCCAAGTGGTCATCAAGGGGCGCAAACAATGAACGACGCGACTCATTTTTCTCCATTTTGCATTAATGAGCAGACAAACCGCGTGAATGCCTTCAAGGAGCGGTCTTGTTTGTAGACAAACAACGCGGCCTATGTTTTTTAAACGCGTGAAGTCAAAATTGGAGCCGACACAGCATTATCTTTCAGTGGCCCCCTCTTCTCAATGCTCTCAACGCACATGGGCCAACTTGTAAAAAGGCGCCAAAATCTTTTCCAAAAGGGAGTGCTTTTGTTTCCCTCTTCTCTATATATAATGTAACTTTTCATTTGAGAAAGCTATCTCTCATATTGTAAGGCGAAGCCTTGCCATTTTTCACCTAGAATCAATAGGATACGCATTTTTTACCTCTATTCTGGTTGGATATATCTCTGAGTGTGTTTGAGTGTTAGTCTTGTGTTCAGTCATTGTTTCCTAATGCTTTCATAGGGTTGACACCAACGCACCTGGTATATACAAGGCGCCATTCCTGCAGGTGACAAGAAGAGCTGTACCTGGAGCGCATAGGCAGAAGGTTACTGGACAGTGTGCTTTTCCTACAGCGCCTATGGTAAGTCCTTTTTCTGTATGTTTCCATTAAAGCCTCCCTGTCAAGCTCCCTGCAGTCTGGTCCTTTTACCAGTTGAAGTGTATGTATGTGTTCTTATGGTTCAGAGTGTGAGTGTGAGTAGATCAAACTTGTTTGGTGCATCACCCTATTAGGTTAGGTTTTGTTTTTTCAGCATCCTTCTCTCTTTTCACCCCCCCATTATAATTTTATATATATATATATATATATGTATTAGCAACTTACTGGAATAACTCAGATGCATCAAAGGGAGCTAGCCCTTATTTAGAGACTCTCCCCCCAGTTTTGCCAGACCCACAGGCAAGAGGGGAGTTTCTATTGTGACGTGTGGAAGGCAGGAGCTTAGCCTCCTGTCAAGGGTGCAATCCACTGCGTCAACACTACCCACAGAGAAAAGAAGTGGTTTGAGTTTCAGCTCCTTGCATAGGGATCTTCCTTCGTTGCTGAATATGAGGCAAAACTCATGAGCTTGCTACGTCATGCACCTCATATGCATGATGAGGAAGTAGGGGTAGTCTAAGTTTTAATATGGTTTAAGGGATAACATTCGGTTTGATTTTAATCTAACCAACCCATTTACCCTGTACAAAGTTGTTGAATCTGTCTACAACGCTGAGGAAAAAACGATGCCCGCTTCAAGGCTAGGTAAGTGTTCAAACATAAAAATAGGCAGCAAAAGTTTTTTTTTAAGTCCTAAAGACTTCAAGAAATTGCTGAACCAAATAGGAAAAGTTTTGGTAACTCTGGAAATAGTTCCAAATTGCATAAAACAAAGGCTGGTAACAAAAACCAAAATTATCAAAAGAGTATTGGGGCTACTGCTACACCTGCAACGGGGGACAACAAAGTGTCCGTTGTTGCTAAAGGACTTGTTGTGGGTTGTTGGACCTGTAAAGGGATCGCTATGAGCAGGACTGCCTTGTAGTGAAGCAAAAAATGGAGCAGATATATGCAGCGTTGGAAAACAAGCGTGCAGAACAAAAATCCACTCTTGTGGAGCTGAAAGGTAACCTTTTGAATCTATGAATTTCTATGTTGGTAGATTATGGTGCTATGCATAGTTTTGTTTCTCCTGTTGTTTTAAGTGACTGTGAATGCAAAAGTGAAAAATTGAAAAAGAAGTGGGAGGTAGAGCTGAGTACTAGAAAAATCTACCATATCATGGAAATGGTTAGGCAAGCTAGCATAAATTTGAGGGAGATGGTCACAAAGTTAGATATGTATGTTATTCCCCTAGGGTCTTGTTGTCAACCTGGAGTTGCACCCTGAAACGAAGATGTGCTGAAATGGCTAATCCTCTCTCTAGTTGAAACAATGGGATCTTCTCACGAGGGTGGGTGCCTCAATGGTGAGAACCTCCAGAGAAGGCTGGTTCCTGTAAGATGTATCAATGGGATCTCTACTCTGTACTGCGGACTACCATGGAAAAGGGAAAAAAAACTTGAAAGGGGAATCCTACCTAATGACGGTGATACACCAGAATGTTGATCCACTCTACTTGGAAACTTGAACACTGAATCAAACAAGGGAAAAAGAAGACCTTTGATTTTAATTGATCACTATGCATAAGTATTTCATGAGAAGGTTTGATCCAATGACAAAAAACGTGAGGGAAAACGATAGAGAGAGGTTTGATACAAGAAACTTTGCAGCCACCTAACATCCACTTACTGCTTCAGCAAAATACATAAAACACTGAACATGACCTGCATAACATGATGAGCTAGCAACTAGGTACGAATCAAAATTTGGGAAGGGAGAGAAATCTACCACATATGCAAATTGTTGAATGAATGTAACAATATGCCAACACTTGAAATCTGAAAGTACAATCCTTCTATTGATTGAAGAGGTTACACAACTCACCAATGACAAAGTCTGGACTTACCAAGAGGGATAGATTTTACAAGGCTAAAAAACCATTAATATAGAAAATTACAAAAAGCCAAGAGATTGGCGTTGGAAATAGGAGAGGAAGTTAACTCTTCATTAGCCCAAGTCCAAATTGCATTGCATGAGTCTTTCAAATTTGTCTTTCTTTGGCTTATACTTGGCTATCTTGCATGAAGAATCCTTGGCATTGAAAAAGAAGATGAAGACAAGATTTGGATGCATGACACCTACAAATAGATGTATTGACTTGAAAACTAGTCAACTCCAAAACAAGAGTAGTCAAATTCACTCGAACTGCTAGAACATTTGAAAGTCTCCCCTTTGCATGAAATCAATGCAAATGCCAAATTAAGAATTGCGTTTGAACTGTCGGAATGTTTCGAGCTTTGAGACAAATGAGAGTGCATGCATGGAATTTTTGGCTTTTTGAAACATTCAATGCTTTCCCTGTTCATCATGCAAGACAACTCTATTTTCAGAACTGAAGCATGCTTGTTTTCTTAAACGCGTTCACTTCATTGGAGTCATTCACGTTAGTCTATGCATGCTCTTTGTTCATCCTGCCTTTGTCTTTATTATGCGTTTGTTTTATTTGATGTTCGTGCTTATGTCCATGTTCAGTTCTGCTTCAGTCTTTGCTCATGCCTCTATTTTTGCGTTTGTCTTCTTGTTCAATTCTGGTTCAGTCCTATTTGTATTTTCTTTGGCTTTTTCCATGTTCTTTAATTCGGGAATCGGGCTTTATTTTAGCTTTCATCCTTTGGATAAATTGTCCAAAGGACTCTGTCTCTTCTCTTTCTCGGGCTTGGCATTTCCTTCTCTTTTTTGGCTTTGGCTTACGCCCTTGTCTTTTCTATCAGGTTTTTGTCCTCCCGAATTCCTTCGAACTTTTTGTCCAAAGGAATTCGTTTCCTTGCCAATTTTCCCGAACTTATTCTTTTAAGCTCTTATGTCTTGCCCTTTGGTTTTCTTCGGGCTTTTGTTGACTTCATATTCCCACGGATTTCTTGTTTGACAATTATTCTGAAGGATTTCCTTAAATTTTCTCGTTTTCTTCTTTGCCTTTGTTTTTTTTAAATTTCTATCAGGGTTTTTTCTCGGGTATATCCTCCGTCGAACCTTTTCCTTGAATTCCTTTAGACTTTTTGTCCGAAGGAAATTCTTTTCCGTTTGAAGTGTCCCTTGCTTTTATGAAGTTGCCCTACGCAAGGGCTTCTGCTTCCCAAAATTGCCCTTCGGGTTTTTTGATTTGGACCTGTTAGTCGCCTGGGTTCCTTCCGCAAGGGCAAGGTTCTTCCAGAAGTGCCCTTTAGAAGAATTGTATAGGTTCACTTCACCGATCGAGTGCCCTCTGCAAGGGCTTTTTGTCCTCAAAAGTGCCTTTCAAGAGAATTGAAGGGCACCCGGGCTTTTTGAAACTATCATTCGAAACTTTTGTCCTGACTTGAAAACCATAAAGTGAACCAACTCGAAGGGTTACATACCCTTCGGGACTTTTGAATTCGACCTTCCCGAAGGGTAGGTGCTCTTCAGGTTTTCTCAACTGTGCTTTTCCCTTTTTCTTTTGGACAAAAAGTCCAAAGAAAATAAACTTTTGAACGACTGCCACTTAGTCATTTTTTTGGACTTTTACACAGTTTTTTGAGAGCTCTTTCTCTCGGGCAAAATGTCCAAAGAAATAGTCCACCTCTTATAACCCAATAAATTCTTTGGGAAGACAAAATAAATAAACTTACAGCTTGTATGTCTTAGCTGTATTTGTACATTTGGCTGTAATCAAGAAGGCTCCTTGGAAACCTCTAAATGACTAAAATTTACCTGGCTGTAGATGGCCACATAGGTGGCCGTAAATGCTCATTTAAGGACCCCAAAACTGATTCACAAGACAAACTTGGCACCATAGCAAAGTTTCGAATAGTAGGGGTGACAATTTGCCCTGTGGGGGCAAAATTGTCAACAGGGCCTAATAGCACATAAATTAAGCTTTTGTCTATTGGGCTTTTTCCCAGGTATATCCTCTGTCGGACCTTTTCCTTGAATTCCGTCAGACTTTTTGTTCGAAGGAATTCCTTCGAACAAATAGTCTGAAGGACATTCTTTTCCATTTGAAGTGTCCCTTGCTTTTATGAAGGTGCCCTCCACAAGGGCTTCTGCTTCCCAAAATTGCCCTTCGGGCTTTTTGATTTGGCCCTGTTAGTCGCCTGGGTGCCTTCTGCAAGGGCAAGGTTCTTCCAGAAGTGCCCATCGGAAGAATTGTAAAGGTCCACTTCACTGACCAAGTGCCCTCCACAAGGGTTTTTTGTCCTTAAAAGTGCCTTTCAGAACTTTTGAAAGGGTCCTGACACCGACCAAGTGCCCTCCGCAAGGGCTTTTTTGCCTTCAAAAGTGCCCTTCGGAAGAATTGTAGGGCACTCGGGCTTTTTGAAACTGTCCTTTGGAACTTTTGTCTTGACTTGAAAACCATAAAGTGAACCAACCCGAAGGGTTACATACCCTTCGAGACTTTTGAATTGGACCTTCCCAAAGAGCAGGTACCCTTTGGGTCTTCTCAACTGTGTTTTTCCCTTTTTCTTTCGAACAAAAAGTTCGAAGAAATTAAGCTTTGAACGACTGCCACTTAGTTATTTTTTCGGACTTTTACACAGTCCTTTGACAGCTCTTTCTCTCGGACAAAATGTCCAAATAAATAGTCCACCTCTTATAGCCCGAAAAAATCCTTGGGAAGACAAAATAAATAAACTTACAACTTGTATGTCTTGGTTGTATTTGTACATTTGGCTGTAATCAAGAAAGCTCCTTGGAAACCTCTGAATGACTAAAATTCACCTGGCTGTAGATGGCCACTTGAGTGGCTAAAAATGCTCATTTAAGGACCCCAAAACTGATTCACAAGACAAACTTGGCACCATAGCAAAGTTCCGAATAGTAGGGGTGACAATTTGCCCTGTGGGGGCAAAATTGTCAATAGGGCCTAATAGCACCTTAGAAAATTCATAAAAGGCTCTCCAAGTGAATCACCCCACTTCCAAAATATTAGCATAATTTTTATGACAAAACCCTAGTCTTTCCCATTCCAAGATTCTTCCAAACCTTATGATAATTTATCACAAAAATTTAGAAAATAGAGAACCACAAGTACCTTGCTGAAAGGAGTCCAAAAACCCTCCGATGAGCTTATTTCTTCATCCCAACTGGTTCGCCCATATTCAAAAAATTAGGAGATAAATTTCAGAACATAAAACTCGCCAAAAATCCTTCCGATTGGCCTTCCAAAGTCTCCCAAGCAAGTCGTCCAATACAAAAATAATGGTATAAAATATTGGTAATATGTTATACACCTTTGGCACTTCAAACCCTCTTCAAATCTTCGAAATCCACTTCTCCCACCAATCGCCCTAGTTGGAAAAATAGCATGAAGACACGAACAACTCCTTGTGACCTTCAATGACCCCTCCAAGTGGTTCGCCTAGCCTCCTAGGCAAGTCGCCACCCTTTGGGATGGTATTCTACCACACAGACAATCTCCTAGATGATTCGCTCCTCTTCAACACCCGTAAAATTCACCAAACTTGTTTTTGATAGAAGTATGCAATATTTCTATAAGGAGGTGGTGTCTAAAAACACCTTTGAATGATTCACTGGCATGAAAACATGCACTTTGATGCTCAATCGTAACCCTTGAGTAGAGTTACACAAGTGAAAGAGATGGAGGTTTTCGTCCCCAAACCTATGGCACTTCTTGAAGGTTTTCGTCCTCAAGAGGTGGAAACCAAGCTTAACATGATCCAATTTACCAAATCAATATTCAACACACCCTCTTCGAAAGAGCCTCTCTTTCTTTTTATAAACTTCCTCCAAGTGTGGTGCCCAAATTAGAGAGGAAGGGTTACTTTTATTTTTAATAAAAAGATATACACAAGCTTCCTTATAAAAAGTACTTTTAGAATGGCCCTTAAAAAGGCCCCAAATTTGGATAATAAAGTACTTTATCAAAATAACCATGAAGCTTACTAATGTTCCCCTTTTTGTCTTTAAGTCCTTAGCCTTTAGGGAACGCTCAAGCTAAGGGTCTCATCCAAAGATTAGCTCAAAAGGAGGGACATTACATGCAATGAATGTAACTTGAGCATTTCATTCAATGTATTCTTTATTGTATACATTGATACAACGTATATTTGTGCATGAGTTGCAAATTCTTCCTTTACACTTTGCATGACTTGTGAAGTTCATTGAGATGATACAGTAGTCTCATAGCCTATTCATGCTTGTGATTGCTGATCCACACAATTTTGGCTACATAAACAATAACTCTACAGTGGTCTGTCAAATTTTAAAAGATGATCGCTCCAAGATATTGCCATTATAGACACATTCTTGAGATCACAGACTGACATTCCAAAGAAAGGTGGCCATTTATTTATAAAGATGGCTTTACTCGTAAAACCCAAAAGTGATTTCCAAAAATTTATTTGTGATTATAGTTAAAAGAGCCTTTGAGCATCCTTTACTCTTAATAGGGGATTAGTCTCAGTAGCCATATTTTTGGTTCGGGGCTCTTCAGTTGTAAAATTCCATTATCTTTATTTAGCCTGGTCACTTTATTTTGTAACAAGGACATATTGTTTTAAACCCTAAAGCATTGAGCATATCCCTTTCACATATTTAGCAGGCCTCATTATTCCTTCTATTTCTAAGATTCGTGCACCAGCTCTTGGTTATGCATTCAAACTGATTTGCAGATTATTTGATTCACAATGATTGTATCATTAGTATATTACTAACCACACCTCTTGATCTACAAAGATGACTACAAAGTTTTTCTCTGCACACATTGATTCACAAGCTAAAACTCAGAGACGAGAAAACCATCAATTCTTGAACAAAATAAAGGCCATGCTTCTATATTTGGTAATACAATATCAAATGTCCAAGATGAACCATGCTGAAGTGCGACAGGACATTCTTACTCCAAAAAGGTTGTCCTTTTGAAACCTAAGGAACCCACACTACATTTAGTTGGTCATCTAGGAACATTGTTGCCAATTGAAGCAGTCAACAAATTGCCCTCAAAGAAAAGTGAAGAACTGAAAAAAACCAATCACTCAACCATGTGGTAAAGACCAAATCTAGCCCAGCACTTCTGTTCATGAACCTCCAATTTTTGTCATCCTAAAAGAGAATGACATATGCTATGCACATATACCAGCTCCTTCCAATGTATGAAGCCTCTCTTGGACCAGAGGAATAACTCCAAATATTTTTAGGCCACCTTATAAAACAGGGGACCACTTTACAACACACATTCCTATAAAAGATCAAGCCTTTCAATACTACTGATCTCGTGACAGGGAAACCATTTAGGAAACTAATCAACAACATATGCACTCCTTAGAGCCTAAATTACCAAATCATCACCCAAAACAACTTCACTCAATGCTCTCAGATAGTGTTTGGTTTATTCAGTTTCCCTCCTGCTAATTCTGCCTTTGCATTCATTTCATATCTATTAATCCATTGTGGGGGCTGTTGACACATTGGATTGCACCCTCGACAGGACGCTGAGCTCCTGCCTTCCACACGCAACAATGGAAACTCCCCTCTTGCCTGTAGGCCTGGCAAAACTGGGAGGAGAGTCTCTAGATAAGGGCTAGATCCCTTTGATGTATCTTTTAGGTCCTGGATTTCCTACTGCTAACAAATAAATGAAAAAGGGGGGGGTGAAAAGGGAGAAGGATGCTGAAAACAGAACCTAAACCTAAACTAAAAGGTGATACACCAAAAAATTGATCTACTTAGCTTGAACCTACACTTTTCACCAAGGACAAGCTAACATACACTTCATTTGATATGGGAAAATCTTCTGTATCAGTGAGTTAGGGGTCTATGGAGATACAGGGAGGAAGAACTACCAGAGGTGTTCTGAGACACTCTATGGCAGCCTTTTCACATGCGCCTGTATTCCTGCTGGAGACACTTCTGGCAGACCTGCAGAAGAAGAAACCTCACAATGGACTAGACATGCTGAAATCATCCTGCGAAAGCATAAAGGAAAATGACTTAACACAGAACAAAGGCATAGACACATACGAAAGTGCAAACTCAGAATGGAGGTAAAAATGCTATGTCTTGATTCAAGGTAAAATCCGGCAGAGTTCTGCCTTACAAACCCAGAGATTTTTTGGCAGAGCTTTGCCTTACAGGGTAAGAGATCCCTTCTTAAATGAGAAGTTTACAATATAAATAGAGAAGAAGAAAAGACTTTGGCGCTTTCTGGAAAAGACTTTGGCGCCCCTTTTTACAAGTGGCCCATGTGCGTTTGAGAGCATCGGGAAGAGGAAGTCGCTGTTGCTGATATCATCCTTCTAGAAAAGGCCTGCTAAAACCATGCTATGTAATCGCCGGTCTTGACTTTGGCGTTCAAACATTAATGTGAAAGCACGGGCCGCGCCTGTTTTCCTGAAAACAAGACTGCTCCGTTTAGATATTCACGCGGTTTGTCTGCTTATAAATGCAAAGTGGAGAAAACAGGGCGCGCCGTTCACTGTTCGCGCCTCTTGATGACCGCTTGGCATGCATTGTTTCAACTGCAGGAGTAAATCCTTGAGTCGACACCTCCCTTTACCACCTGGACTGTTTTATCCGTTTCTGCACTTTGTCTCTTCCTGGTCTTGTCTTCTCTATCTCCTTCGGCCCTCGGGGGCTATCTTCTTGGCGGGTCGTTGAGTTCACTCGCGTCCTGCCCTTAAGCTTTTCAAAATCAATGGCTATTTCACCGCCTTAAATTTGACGTCTGTGCGCCCGTCACTAGGCGTTTGAACCTCCAATGGCTAGTTCGCCATGTTTGATTTTGACGTCTTCAGGCCCGCTACCCTCTTTGGCAATTCCTTCGGTTTCTTGCTTGGGTCGGGCTCTTGTCCTAGTCGGGTCTTCATTGTCTTGGCGGCCGAATTTCTTAGGACTTTTGTCCGAAGGAATTCCTTTGGACAAAAGTCCAAAAGAAACCATTTCTTGACTTTATCTTTTATTTCTCTTTTTCGTCGGCTTTTCTTCTGGCTATTTCTCCCACGGACAAAAAGTCCGCAAGAATTATCTCGATCACTTTTGGCCTTCGGAATATTTTCTCGGGTTTTTTCCCGCGGCTCTTCCCAAATTTCTTCGGACTTTTTGTCCGAAGGAATTCCTTCAGACAAAAGTCCGAAAGAAATCACTTTATGTTTTTGCCTTAGTCTTTCTTACTTTGGCGGGATTTTCTTTCGAAGAATTTCTAAGGACAAAATGTCTGAAGGGAATTCCTTCAGACAAAAGTCCGAAAGAAATCACTTTATGTTTTTGCCTTAGTCTTTCTTACTTTGGCGGGATTTTCTTCTGAAGAATTTCTAAGGACAAAATGTCTGAAGGACCCTTGCGGAGGGCAGGGAACACTTGAAAAAAGACCAAAAGTGAACAAGGCCGAAAAGGTAATTTTTCTTCGGAGTTTTGTTTAAGGCAAAGGACGAGAATTTCTTCGGACAAAATGTCTGAAGGGATTCCTTCAGACATTTTGTCCGAAGAAATTCTCGTCCTTTGCCTTAAACAAAACTCCGAAGAAAAATTACCTTTTCGGCCTTGTTCACTTTTGGTCTTTTTTCAAGTGTTCCCTGCCCTCCGCAAGGGCACTTGTCCTTCGGGAGACTCTCTTGGACCTTCCCATTGAACCGTTCCTTTGAACCAAACGTTGAACCAAGGCATTGAACCACCCTTTGAACCAAAACATTGAATCAAGCCGTTGAACCGACTGTTGAACCGAGCGGATGAACTTTGCCATTGAACCAAAGCGACGAACTTAACCTTTGAACCAAAGCGTTGAACCAAAACGATGAACCAAAGTGACGAACCAAAACGTTGAACCAATCGATTGAACCGGTTCAATGGTTCAACGGTTCAAAGATGCTAACTCTTGGAAAGATCATGTCGTTGAACCCCGACGTTGAACCACTTTTCCAACCTTAAGGAAAAGTGTCTTGAACCATTTTAGCTCTCTTTCCTTGTGAATTTCTTCTGACAAGAGTTCGAAGAAGCTTTGTAAAATCTTGCACTCTTTGAACTGGTTCTTCATTTGCCGAAAGAACTGCCTACAGAGTCCGTAGAAATAGCCTGCAGAGTCCGTAGAAATAGGCCTACAGAGTCTGTAGAAATAGGCCTGCAGAGTTCGTAGAAATCAAGACTTGTGCAAAATCAAAAAATGAACTGGCTCAGAACAACAAGGAAAGAAGGAGACCGATTTTGGCCTGCAGGACCAAAATGGTCAACAATTTGGCGATTCCCAAGGGAAGCATGCCTGCTATGCTTAGAAACCAGTTGCCTTAAAGTCCATTGGGCACAGAGTCAGAACGCAACTTGAAAAAAGTTAGCAACAGACCCGATAGATCCAAGAATCAATCACGAAGGTTTACCCCAAAAGGAAACGACAACACACACAAGACTAAGAAAACTACTTGTGCAAACAGCACTTAGGGAAAACAAGGAAAGAAAACTGAAAGCAAACTACTATATACAGTTAACCAAGTATATTTGCCTCCCTCCTGGATCAAAGGAAAAACTTCTTAAGTCTCCTTCATGGCAAGGAAACTTATGGTGCTAGACAAGTGGCTGAATGGAATGGAGATTTGGTGACATGCTCCTCTTGCCTGCCACCTCGATTGGCTTGCATCCGAGTGGATCAGAGTCAAAAATGCTTCCAACATATATGTACTCTTCTTGTTCTTGGAAGCTTGTCGAATGTTGGCTCTTCATGCTGGTGTGTTTCATCAAGAAATCGATGGCTGTTGGCTCATCACCATAAGCCCTTTGATGTGCATAGTTGATTGGCTTGTCTCCTTCTGCCTTATTGAAGACGTTGTCAAACTCATCTTCTGCTTGATCATGGCTTTCTTGAAGAAGGGTGACTGTTGTGATGTCTGAAATGGAATCACAAACTGATTGCTCATCCCACAGAACATCACCTTTTTGTTCAAAGCTCTCTTCTTCAAGGCTTTTCTCAAGATGGACAAGCCTCTCCTTTTCCTGCTCAAAGACATCCTCCTGATCCTCCTCCAACTCAGGTTCCATGGCATGGTCATCCTCCTCATCAAAGCAACAAGGAAGTTCATCAAACAAAGGAGGAGAGAGCTCACCATGCTTACGTTCCTCTTCATATTGCTGGAACATCCGCATGTATGCATGACCTGTGCTTCTCCATCATTGATGATGTCTTAAAAAGGAGCATTCATGATGATTTCATCTTCGTTGTCGCTCATGATAGCCTCTTGATCAGCTGCAAATTGGATCTTTTCTTCTTCACTTGCCTCCTGCAAAACAGGTTCCTCTCTGAGAAGGGATGAAGTGGAACGCTGAAGATTAAACCCATGTGGAAGAGGAGGCAGTCCCTGAGCTAGAATCGAATGATTCTCCTCCTTCCATTTGGCTAGCACTTCATCTATATCAGGCGTGGCTTGATAGCTCTCTTGGAGGTGTGTAGATGGGGTGTGTTCAAACATGGAATCTGCTGCGTCCATCACACGTTGGCTGAGGAATCTCGCTCTGGACTCCAACTCTGCAATTCGCCTGGCTAGATCTTCTTGAAAAAGCCTTTCTTGGAGGTCACAATCATCATTATGATGAGTATGGGCAGCTTCATCTCCTTAAAGGTTTTGAGCAAAACCTTTCTCCTCCTTCCTGCCCCATGATTCCACTGTTTGCTTCCAACTCATGACCTTGGGATTGGGATTTTCTCCTTGTGAACAGGGAGCAACTTTATCCTCTTTAAGGACCTGAGCTGGTTCATGATATCCACTCCTCCAACTTGGAATCTTGACATCATGTTGAAAGACTTGAGAAGACTGAGGAAGATTAGGAAGGGTCTACTCATGCACTGGAAGAATTTCTTGAGGAGAGACGTGTTGTTTCATGGTATTCCCTTCCAAGGAGGATTCACACTCTAAGGAATTGAGAAGGTTCATTTCCATGAGAGGTTGCTCTAATGCCCTTTGATGTTTGAAAGCTAGGCGCAAGGGGTTAAGAGCAGGAGTGATTAATGCATCGGATGAGCTAGAGTGAGCAAGTGCTATCTGGTAAAAAGGATTTGGTGTACAAGAGGGGGCTTTCTTTAGAATAGGAGGGGGCACACAAGGCTAACTGCCTTGAATGAATGGACTCTTCCATTTTGCTACCTCCTCCTCCATGGATTGCAAGGCCTGAGCTTGCCTGAACAAACACTCCTATTTGTACATAACCTCTTGCTGATATCTATACTGCTCATTCGATCTATCTATCTCCATCCCCTGCTTCTCAAACTCCAGTGCTACTTCCTTTATTGTTGAAGGGCAACTAGGAGAGCTGCTTGAGACAATTCCATGAATAGTCTGAGCTTGATCAAAACCATATGAAGGAATACAAGGCCCATGATTCTGGGTGATGGAATTATACATACAAAAAAATGAGATTTCTTGATGGCAGCTGGATTGCTTAACCAGCGGATTCAACTCGGAGTCGCCATTGGTGTTGATGAAAAAGCCTCCAAAGGCTGGTTGGTTGAAGGACACCAAAAATTCTTCAACTCTTGGGACAAAACTTGTCCCACAATCGTCTGATTAAAGGTCAGGTGCTGTATTAGTGGTTCGTTCTGCTGTAACAGGACCAGCACCAATCCTGGAACTTTTCTGAGTGTCCGATCGTAGTCCCACTGGGCGTGCCAAAAACGGTTGATGCAGTGGATTGCACCCTTGACAGGAGGCTCAGCTTCTGCCTTCCACACATCACAATGGAAACTCCTCTCTTGCCTGTGGGCCTGGCAAAACTGGGGGGAGAGTCTTTAGATAAGGGATCGCTCCCTTTGATGTATCTCTGAGGTCCTAGATTTCCTACTGCTAACAATGGGGGGGAGGTGAAAAGGGAGAAAGATTACTGAAAAACAGAATCTAACCTAAAAGGGTGATACACCAAAAAAGTTTGATCTACTTAGCCCAAACATACGCTTTTCACCAAGAAGAAGCTGGCATACACTTCATTTGACATGGAAAACTCTTCTGCATCAGTGAGCTAGGGGTCCATGGAGATACAGGGAGGAAGAACTACCAGAGGTGTTCTAAGACACTCTATGGCAACCTGTTAGCATGCGCCTATATTCCTGCTGTAGACACTTCTGGTAGACCTGCAGAAGAAGAAACTTCACAATGCACTAGACATGCTGGAATCGTTCTGTGAAAGCATAAAAGAAAATGACTTAACACAAAACGAAAACATAGACATATGCGTGAGTGCAAGTTCAAATGGAGGTAAAAAATTGCTAAGTCTTGATTCAAGGTAAAATCCGGCAGAGCTCCGCCTTACAAGTCAAGAGATTTTTGGGTAGAGCTTTGCCTTACAGGCTAAGAGGATCCTTTCTCAAATGAAAAGTTAACAATATATATAGAGAAGAGGAAAAGACTTTGGCGCTTTCTGGAAAAGACTTTGGCGCCCCTTTTTACAAGTGGCCCATGTGCGTTTGAGAGCATCGGGAAGAGGAAGTCGATGTTGCTGATATCATCCTTCTAGAAAAGGCCTGCTAGAACCATGTTGTGTAATCGCCGGTCTTGACTTTGGCGTTCAAACATTAATGTGAAAGCACGGGCCACGCCTCTTTTCCTGCAAACAAGACTGCTCCTTTTAGATATTCACGTGGTTTGTCTGCTTATAAATGCAAAGTGGAGAAAACAGGGTGCACCGTTCACTATTCGCGCCTCTTGATGACCGCTTGGCAGGCACTATTCCAACTGCAGGAGTAAATCTTTGAGTCGACACCTCCCTTTGCCACCTGGACTGTTTTATCCATTTCTGCACTTTGTCTCTTCCTGGTCTTGTCTTCTCTATCTCCTTCGGCCCTCGGGGGCTATCTTCTTGGCGGGTCGTTGAGTTCACTCACGGCCTGCCCTTAAGCTTTTCAAAATCAATGGCTATTTCACCGCCTTAAATTTGACGTCTGTGCACCCGTCATTGGGCGTTTGAACCTCCAACGGCTAGTTCGCCGTGCTTGATTTTGACGTCTTCGGGCCCGCCACCCTCCTTGGCAATTCCTTCGGCTTTCTCCTTTCCTTTGGCTTCTTGCTTGGGTCGGGCTCTTGTCCTAGTCGGGTCTTCATTGTCTTGGCGGTCGAATTTCTTCGGACTTTTGTCCGAAAGAAACCATTTCTTGACTTTATCTTTTATTTCCCTTTTTCGTCGGCTTTTCTTCCAGCTATTTCTCTCGCGGACAAAATGTCCGCAAGAATTATCTCGATCACTTTTGGCCTTCGAAATCTTTTCTCGGGTTTTTTCCCGCGGCTCTTCTCGAATTTCTTTGGACTTTTTGTTCGAAGGAACTCCTTTGGACAAAAGTCCGAAAGAAATCACTTTATGCTTTTGCCTTAGTCTTTCTTACTTCGGCGGGATTTTCTTCCGAAGAATTTCTTTGGACAAAATGTCCGAAGGAATTCCTTCGGACATTTTGTCCGAAGAAATTCTCGTGCTTTGCCTTAAACAAAACTCCGAAGAAAAATTACCTTTTCGGCCTTGTTCACTTTTGGTCTTTTTTCAAGTGTTCCCTGCCCTCCACAAGAGCGCTTGTCCTTCGGGAGACTCTCTTGGACCTTCCCATTGAATTGTTCCTTTGAACCAAACGTTGAACCAAGGCATTGAACCACCCTTTGAACCAAAACATTGAACCAAGCCGTTGAACTGACTATTGAACCGAGCCGATGAACTTTGCCGTTGAACCAAAGCGACGAACTTAACCTTTGAACAAAAGCGTTGAACCAAAGCGATGAACCAAAACGTTGAACCAATCGATTGAACCGGTTTAATGGTTCAACGGTTCAAAGATGCTAACTCTTGGAAAGATCATGTCGTTGAACCCCGACATTGAACCACTCTTCCAACCTTAAGGAAAAGTGTCTTGAACCATTTTAGCTCTCTTTCCTTGTGAATTTCTTTTGACAAGAGTTTGAAGAAGCTTTGTAAAATCTTGCACTCTTTGAACTGGTTCTTCATCTGCCGAAAGAACTGCCTGCAGAGTCTGTAGAAATAACCTGCAGAGTCCGTAGAAATAGGCCTGCAGAGTCCATAGAAATCAGGACTTGTGCAAAATCAAAAAATGAACTGGCTCAGAACAACAGGGAAAGGAGACCGATTTTGGCCTATAGGACCAAAATGGTCAATAGGGGCAAAATTGTCAACAGGTCTTATGATGTAATTTTGGGGATGGACTTGTTGTAGCAGCATGAAGCAAGGTTAAATTGCTTTAGTAAGACCATCCATTGCCTAGATAATCATAAACAAACTGTAGTACTACAAGATACTGAGAAACCCATTATTTTTATGTTTAGTGACAACCATGCAGCGACAAAAAGCAACAAGGGCTGCATGTGTTCAATCACAACCAAACATAAATGATCTTCTCTTGCTTTGGGAATTCAGGGATGTGTTTCCAGAGCGCCATTCAGGAGTTCTATTTTGCGATCAATATACTCCCCAGGTCTACTCCGACATCAAAGGCACGCTATCGTATGAACACTGCAAACTTGCAAGAGTTGAAATACAGCCGTAGGAGTTGCTTAACAAAGGTTTAATAAGACCAAGTGTGTCTCCTTGGGGAGCACCAATGTTGGTTGTGAAGAAGTGTTGACGTAGTGGATTGCACCTGGGGCAGGACGCCTAGCTCTCGCCCTTCCACACGCAACAATGGAAACTCCCCTCTCGCCTGTGGGACTGGCGAAGCTAGAGGGGAGAGTCTCTAGATAAGGGCTAGCTCCCTCTGATGTATCTTTTAGGCCCTGGTTTCTCCTACTGCTAACAAAAAAATGTAAAAAGGGGGGGGGGGTTGAAAAGGGAGAGAGAGATGCTGAAAACAGAACCTAAGCCTAAAAATGAAAAGGTGATACACCAGAAAATGTTGACCCACTCAGCCCAAACATACACTTTTCACCAGGAAGAAACCCCCATACACTTCATCTGACGTGGGAAACTCTTCTGTTTCAGTGAGTCAGGGGTCCGTAAAGATACAGGGAGGAAGGAACTAGCAAAAGTGTTCTGAGACACACTTTGACAGCGTATTCACATGCACCTATATTCTTGCTGTAGACACTTCTGGCAGACCTGCAGAAAGGAGACTTCACAATGCACTGGACATGATGTAATTGATCTGTGAAAAGCATGAAAGACAATGACTTAACACAAAAGAACACAGACATATACTTTAAAGTGCAAGTCCAGATAGAGGTAAAAATGCTAAGTCCTGATTCAAGGTAAAATCTGGCAGAGCTTTGCCTTACAAGCCCGAGAGATTTTTGGGCAGAGTTTTGCCTTAAGGCTAAGAGAGTCGGATCCCTTTTCAAATGAGAAATTTTACAATATATAGAGAGAGGAAGAGAACTTTGCGCTTTCTGGGAAAGACTTTGGCGCTCTTTTTGCAAGCTGGCCCATGTGCGCTCTGAGCCTTGGGAAGAGGGAGCCGTTTGATTGTCGGTTCCTGCTTTGACTTTGGCGTCCCAACATTAATGAGAAAACATGGCCGCGCCTCTTTTCTGTGAACAGACTGCTCCCTTCAAGGCGTTTGTGCGGCTTGTCTGCTTATAAATGCAAACTGGAGGAAACAAGCTGCGCCGCTTACTGTTTGCGCCGTTTGATGACCATGTGGCAATAACTCTCCTCCCCTCGCCACTTGGACTGCTTTGTCTTTTCCTGCACTTGTCTCATCCTGGTTTTGTCCCTTTCTGGCTCCTTCGCTTTCTGGGTTCTTCTGGTGGGTCACTGCGTTCCTTGGGCTCCTTTGTGCTTGCCTTGACTACCTTCCGCTGATTTTCAAATAAGTGACATGTGGCGCGTTTCGCTGTGAAACGGGCAGGACACGTGGCAGCATCCGCTTGACTCATGGAAGCTTTAGGCACCCTTTGAAGGTCCTGCGGAAGAGGACATGTGTTGGCTTCCGCTCTCTTTAGCAATTCATCCGGGGCCCACCACAGTTCTCGCGGGACAAAAGAGAGAGACTGCGGAGGTTGACACTTGTCGGCTTCCGCCGAGCTTGGCAGGGACACGTGGCACGTTTCGCTGCTCCTAGAAAAGCATGTCAAAGCCTTCCGTGGTTGCCACTTGGCGCCTTCCGCGCTCTGGATTTCCTAGTGTAAAATTTAACGTTCGCAGGCCCGTCACAGTGTTTGAATTTCCAACGGCTAGTTTGCCGTGTTTAACTTTGACATCCTCGAGCCTGTCACCCTTGGACTTTTCGTCGGCTTTCTGCTTCGGCTTTTTGTTAATTCCTTCGGGTTTTTTCTTGCAGACAAAAAGTCCGCGGAATTGCTTTGTCACTTTGCCTTCGGAAATTCTCTCGGGCTTTTTGCTTGCGGTTTCCCCGAATTCCTTCGGACAAAAAGTCCGAAAGAATTCGTTTCTTTTCCTTAACAAAATTTCGAAAGATCTTACCTTTGTGGCTTTCTTTGTGGCCTCTTTGAAGTGCTCCCTGCCCTCCACAAGGGCTCTTGAACCCAGAACTACCCTCCGCAAGGGCACTTGTCCTTCGGGAGGCTTGAACTTTCGTTTGAACCGCTCCTTTGAACCAACTGTTGAACCAATTGATCGAACCGGTTCAATGGTTCAAGCGGTCGTTGAACCACGCATTGAACCAAGCCGATGAACCGACTGAGTGAACCAAGTGATTGAACCATCCGATTGAACCGAAGCATTGAACCAAAACGTTGAACCAACGCGTTGAACCAAGCCGATGAACAGTTTGATTGAACCAAAGCGACGAACTTGCCGATTGAACCAAGGCTTTGAATTGAAGAGATGAACTTGCCGATTGAACCAAGGCGTTGAACCAAGACATTGAACCGGTTCAATGGTTCAACGGTTCAAAGATGCTAACCTTCCTTGTGAATTTTAGACAAGAGTCCGAAGAAGCTTTACCTTGCACTCTTTGAACTGGTTTTTCATGTGCCGAAAGACTCGCCTGTAGAGTTCGTAGAAAAATCTTCTTTGCAGAATCCGTAGAAACTTCACCTGCAGAGTCTGTAGAAAATCCATGCTTGTAGAAATGGTAGAAAAAAACCTGCAAAGTCCGTAGAAATGGACCTGCAGAGTCCGTAGAAATTCTACAAAATCCGTAGAAATCACCAGATTCATGCAAAATCAAAAAATGAAATGGCCCAGAACAAGGATAGAGGGGGACCGATTTTTGGCCTGTTGGGCAAAAAATGGTCAACAAATTGGCGACTCCCAGGGGAAGCATGCCTGCTATGCTTAGAGACCAGTTGCCTCTTAGTCCATTGGGCACGAAGTCAGAATGCAGCTTGAACAAAGTTAGCAACAGCCCCAAAAGATCCAAGAATCAAACATGAGCCTTTTACCCCACACACAAAAGAAAACACACACAAGGCTAAAAACACTACTTGTGCAAACTGCACTTAGGGAAAGCAGGAAAGACAACTGAAAGCAAACTACTATATACAGCTAACTAGGAATATTTGCCTCCCTCCTGGATCAAAGGGAAAACTTCTTAAGTCCCCTTCCTGGCAAGAAGACTTATGGTGCCAGACAAGTGGCTGAATGAAAAGGAGTTTTGGTGACCTGCTCCTCTTGCCTGTCACCTGGATTGCCCTGCATTCGAGTGGATCAGAATCGAACATGCTTCCAACGTAAGTGTATTCTTCTTGTTCCTAGAAGCTTGTTGAATGCTGGTCCTTCATGCTGGTGCACTTCACCAAGAAATCTGTGGCTGTTAGCTCATCATGATAAGCCCTTTGTTGTGCATGGTCCCTTTGCAATGCATCATGGTTTGACTTGTTCCCTTCTGCTTCGTTGAAGATCCTGTCAAACTCATCCTTTGCTTCCTCTTGGCCTTCTTGAAGAAGGGTGACTGTTGTGATGTTTGAAATAGAATCACAAACTGATTGCTCATCCCACAGAACATCACCTCTCTGTTTAAAACTTTCTTCTTCAAAGTTTTCCTCAAGGAAGACAGACCTCTCCTTTTCCTCCTCAAAGATCAGGATCTCTAGATGTTCAAAGATATTTCCCTGATCCTCCTCCAACTCAGGCTCCTCGGGATAGTCGTCCTCCTCATCGAAACAACAAGGAAGTTCACCGAACAAGGGGGGAGAGAGCTCACCATGCTTATGTTCCTCCTACTGCTGGAACATCTGCATGTATGCGTGACCTGAGTCTTCCCCATTGTTGACGGTGTCTTCAAAAGAAGCATCGATGAGGATTTCTTCTTCATTTTCGCTCATGATAGCCTCTTGGAGAACTGCAGATTGGATCTTCTGCTCCTCACTTGCCTCCTGCAAAACAGGTTCCTCCTCAAGAAGGGGTGAAGTAGAAAAACCATGTGGAAGAGGAGGCAGTCCTTGAGCTAGAATCGAATGATTCTCCTTCCATCTGGCTAGTACTTCATCAATATCAGGTGTGGCCTGATAGCTCTCTTGGAGGTGTGTAGGTGGGGTGTGTTCAGACATGGAATGTGCTGTTGGGTCTGAACCGTCCGTCACACACTGACTGAGGAATCTCTCTTTGGATTCCAACTTTGCATTTCTTCTGGCCATATCCTCTTGGAAGAGCCTTTCTTGGAGGTCACCAGCATCATCATGTTGAGTAGGAGCAGTTTCGAGAGAGATGTGCTGGTTCATAATGTTCCCCCCAAAGGAAGATTCACGATCTAAGGAATTTAGAAGGTTCATCTCCATGGGAGGTTGTTCCAGTTCCCTTTGATGCTTGAAGGCTAGGTGCACGGGGTCAAGAGCAGGGTTGATCGATGCATCAGATGAGCTGGAGTGAGCAAGTGCTATCTGATAGAAAGGATTCGGTCCACAAGAGGGGGCTTTCTTTAGGATAGAAGGGGGCGCGCAAGGCTGACTGCCTTGCATGAATGGATTCCTCCATTTTGCTACCTCTTCCTCCATGGATTGCAAGGCCTGAGCTTGCCTAAACAAACACGCCTCTTTATACATCAGCTCCTGCTGATATCCATATTGCTCATCCAGTCTGTCTATCTCCATTACCTGCTTCTCAAAATCCAGAGCCACCTCCCTTATCGTTGAAGGGCAACTAGAAGGGCTGCTTGAGGGGATTCCCTGAATATCTTGAGTTTGATCGAAGTCATATGAAGGAATACAAGGTCCATGATTTTGTGCAAAGGAATTATACATACAAAAATAAGATTTCCTTGATGGCACCACGCTGCTTAACCAGCAGATTCAACTCGGAGTCGCCATTGTGTTGATGCAAAAGCCTCCAAACGCTGGTTGGTTGAAGAACACACCAAAAATTCTTCAACTCTTTGGACACAACTTGTCCTAGTTGGTCCCACCGGGCGTGCCAAAAACTGTTGACGTAGTGGATTGCATCCGGGGCAGGACGCCTAGCTCCCGCCCTTCCACACGCAACAATGGAAACTCCCCTCTCGCCTGTGGGACCGGCAAAGCTGGAGGGGAGAGTCTCTAGATAAGGGCTAGCTCCCTCTGATGTATCTTTTAGGCCCTGGTTTCTCCTACTGCTAACAAAAAAATGTAAAAAGGGGGGGGGGGGTTGAAAAGGGAGAGAGAGATGCTGAAAACATAACCTAAGCCTAAAAATGAAAAGGTGATACACCAGAAAATGTTGACCCACTCAGCCTGAACATACACTTTTCACCAGGAAGAAACCCCCATACACTTCATCTGACGTGGGAAACTCTTCTGTTTCAGTGAGTCAGGAGTCCGTAGAGATACAGGAAGGAACTAGCAAAGGTGTTTTGAGACACACTTTGACAGCGTATTCACATGCGCCTATATTCTTGCTGTAGACACTTCTGGCAGACCTGCAGAAAGGAGACTTCACAATGCACTGGACATGCTGTAATCGATCTGTGAAAAGCATGAAAGACAATGACTTAACACAAAAGAAGAACCCAGACATATACTTTAAAGTGCAAGTCCAGATAGAGGTAAAAATGCTAAGTCCTGATTCAAGGTAAAATCTGGCAGAGCTCTGCCTTACAAGCCCGAGAGATTTTTGGGTAGAGTTTTGCCTTAAGGCTAAGAGAGTCGGATCCCTTTTCAAATGAGAAATTTTACAATATATAGAGAGAGGAAGAGAACTTGGCGCTTTCTGGGAAAGACTTTGGCGCTCTTTTTGCAAGCTGGCCCATGTGCGCTCTGAGCCTTGGGAAGAGGGAGCCGTTTGATTGTCGGTTCCTGCTTTGACTTTGGCGTCTCAACATTAATGAGAAAACATGGCCGCGCCTCTTTTCTGCGAACAAACTACTCCCTTCAAGGCGTTTGCACGGCTTGTCTGCTTATAAATGCAAACTAGAGGAAACAAGCCGCGCCGCTTACTGTTTGTGTCATTTGATGACCATCTGGGAATAACTCGCCTCCCCTCGCCACTTGGACTGCTTTGTCTTTTCCTGCACTTGTCTCATCCTGGTTTTGTCCCTTTCTGGCTCCGCTTTCTGGCTTCTTCTGGCGGGTCGCTGCGTTCCTTGGGCTCTTTTGTGCTTGCCTTGACCACCTTCCGCTGATTTTCAAATAAGTGACATGTGGCGCGTTTCGCTGTGAAACGGGCAGGACACGTGGCAGCATCCGCTTGACTCATGGAAGCTTTAGGCACCCTTTGAAGGTCCTGCGGAAGAGGACATGTGTCGGCTTCTGCTCTTTTTAGCAATTCGTCTGGGGCCCACCACAGTTCTCGCAGGACAAAAGAGAGAGACCGCGGAGGCTGACACTTGTCGGCTTCCGTCGAGCTTGGCAGGGACACGTGGCACGTTCCGCTTCTCCTAGAAAAGCATGTCAAAGCCTTCCACGGTTGCCACTTGGTGCCTTCCGCGCTCTGGATTTCCTGGTGTAAAATTTAGCGTTCGTGGGCCCGTCACAGTGTTTGAATTTCCAACGGCTAGTTTGCCGTGTTTAACTTTGACGTCCTCGGCCTCGTCACCCTTGGACTTTCCGTCGGCTTTCTGCTTCGGCTTTTTGTTAATTCCTTTAGGTTTTTTCCCGCGGACAAAAAGTCCACGGAATTGCTTTGTCACTTTGTCTTCGGAAATTTCCTCTCGGGCTTTTTGCTCGCGGTTTCCCCAAATTCCTTCGGACTTTTTGTCCGAAGGAATTCCTTCGGACAAAAAGTCTGAAAGAATTCGTTTCTTTGCCTTAACAAAATTTCGAAAGATCTTACCTTTGCGGCTTTCTTTGTGGCCTCTTTGAAGTGCTCCCTGCCCTCTGCAAGGGCACTTGTCCTTCGGGAGGCTTGAACTTTCGTTTGAACCGCTCCTTTGAACCAACCGTTGAACCAATTGATTGAACCGGTTCAATGGTTCAAGCGGTCGTTGAACCAAGGCGTTGAACCGAGCGTTGAACCAACGCATTGAACCAAGCCGATGAACCGAGTGATTGAACCATCCGATTGAACCGAAGCATTGAACCAAAACGTTGAACCAACGCGTTGAACCAAGCCGATGAACCGTTTGATTGAACCAAAGCGACGAACTTGCCGATTGAACCAAGGCTTTGAACCGAAGGGATGAACTTGCCGATTGAACCAAGGCGTTGAACCGGTTCAATGGCTCAACGGTTCAAAGATGCTAACCTTCCTTGTGAATTTTAGACAAGAGTCCGAAGAAGCTTTACCTTGCACTCTTTAAACTGGTTTTTCATGTGCCAAAAGACTCGCCTGCAGAGTTTGTAGAAAAATCTTCTTTGCAGAATCCGTAGAAACTTCACCTGCAGAGTCCGTAGAAAATCCATGCCTGCAGAAATGGTAGAAAAACACCTGCAGAGTCCGTAGAAATGGATCTGCAGAGTCTGTAGAAATTCTGCAGAGTCCGTAGAAATCGCCAGATTCATGCAAAATCAAAAAATGAAATGGCCCAAAACAGCAGGGACAGAGGGGGACCAATTTTTGGCCTGTTGGGAAAAAAATGGTCAACAAGAAGAAAGATGGAACCTTGCATTTATGTATCGATTATTGAATGCTAAGAAAGGTTACCATAAACCCACTGCCCCGTATTGATGATCTCTTCAATCAACTAAAGGGAGCAACAGTGTTTTCGAAGATCAATCTGCGATCTGGGTACCATCAACGTAAGATTAAGGATGAAGGCATCCATAAAACAGCTTTCAAGACAAGGTATGGGCACTAAACATTTATAGTGTTGTCCTTTGGGTTAACAATTGCATCTGCAACATTCATGAACCTTATGAACAATGGGTTTAGGGACTACCTAGACTAGTTTGTGTTGGTATTTCTCGATGACATCATGGTATATTGAAAGAATATACAAGAACACAAGCACCATTTGTGGTTAGTGTTGCAAAGACTTCGAGAATAGATATTTTTTGCTAAGCTATCCAAGTGTTTGTTTTTCCAGGATAAGATACATTGTTTGGGTCATGTGATCTCAAAAGGAGTGTCTGTTGATCTCACAAAGATCAAAGCCATCATGGCATGGCTAGCTCTAAAAAATATACACGAAGTTAGAAGTTTTATGGGATTGGTTGGGTACTATAGGGGGTTCGTAGAAAACTTTTCCAAGGTAGCCAATCCATTAACCTTGTTGTAGCATAAAGGGAATAAGTACGTATGGATTGATGAATGTGAATCATCCTTTTGAAGGTTGAAGGAACTATTAACTACAACACATGTTTTGCTGATACCGGATCCAAATGGGAAATTTTCAGTCTGGATTACTGCCTCCAAGCAAGGTATCGGAGGTGTGTTGTTCCAAAATGGATGTGTGGCACCTTATGAGTTTAGGAAATTGAAAACTCATGATCTGGAACTTGCTGCAGTAGTACATGCATTGAAAATTTTGAGACACTACCTGTTGGGAAAACATTTTGTAATCAAATTTGATCATTGTGGGCTTACCCATATCTTCACACAGGGTAAGTTGAACGCTCGACAATGTAGATGGTTGGATTTCATCAATGATTATGATGTTGATATTGAATATATTATGGGTAAAGAGAATAGAGTTGCTGATGCACTCAACAGAGGAGCATATATTGCTGCTCTTTCTCGTATTAGGTCTGAATTCAAGGATTTGGTCCTTGAACAGCAGCTAAAAGACCCTTTTTACATTAAAATAAGGCAAAAAATGTTGCAAATGTAGGAGAATATTAATGGAGTTATTTCAACGGAGTCTCGAGAATATTATGAGATCAGGTCTTGCTTGGATTCTTAAGGTAAACTGTATAAGTTTACTCTACAAATTGTGAACTGATTTTACAATGCAGTAATCTTGTAGTACTGAATGGCGGAATAATAAATTGCATTGTGAGTATAAGTCGTTTGAATAAGTTTCAATATTAAATAAAGAAGATGGTAGATTAAGTTTTCATAATGCAAATTTACATTGTCGAGGTTGCCATGTTTTGGCAGACACCTTGTAAGTACATGTAATTAGTATTATATTAGTATTACAATAAGACATGTTTAATTAGCAGAGTTGTTGGACGATGAGCTATATTGTACCATTCTTAAGGTGGGTTTCATTCGCAACACAACGGGTTTGTTATTGTTAATTAAATTAATGTGTGGTTTTAATGCAAAACAGTAATCCAATAGCTTTGCTTTGAAGCAATCTTAATACTAACATCACACCGTTTGTAGTATTTAAAGTTTCTTTAAAGATCTCTGTGTTTTATAGATGAGTCCATTTTTGTAGGAAATAGAATTGATTGTTAACATTATAATCAGTTATGATATGCTAGTAGCATTTATGTAGGAAATTTTCAAATTGAAAGCAAAGTTCATATTTACTATTCTTATTGTTCATTATAATACAAACGTATATGAATTATTGTTATGCAATTGTGTGCCCGATTGTTATTTGTTTGTAAACATATCAACTTAAGGACAAGAGATAAAGAGGTTTATCTCACGTTCAAGGAAAGTTGTTAATATTTATATTTGTTTACATATACTTTCTCGTTGGAATTAAATTATAATATATATCCATTCGATACAACCTTAGGGATATTTCCAAATCGAAGGTTGACTTGATCAATTTAACTATCATTCAAACGTTAAGATTTGGTTACTTAAGGACTATTTTAATGGTATCTTATTGCTAGCAAGTCTTCAATTGATTTGTTATGAAAGTTAGACTAAGCTCTGTGCTGTGACCCAAAAGCCGAAGGGTAGTTACTGCAACCTCGACAGGTAGCACTAATTAATCTTGCATTGGAGTTTCATAGGTCATGGTTTTATCATTGAAGATGAATGGTTATGATCTACTAACCTGTCTTCTAACTATGAAATGCTAAATTGATGAATATGGAAATTGATGGGTTATGGCATACAAATAAAAAAATGGTGTAAGTTGGTGTTGTAACGAAGGTAAGACTTATCTTGCTTGTCAAACAGGTTATTGAAATCTTAGAAGTTATGTGAATGATTTCTCTTTGCAAAGAGATACTTGAACTTGAATCAGCTAAAAGCTAAATGAGATGTTAGTTGTTCTAATGATTTTTATTCCGTGAATTATATTGAACTTGTTGATTAAGTTCCGTCATATGGGTATATTGTTGCTTATATATTTATTCATTAATAGATACAAAGAGGAGAACTTTTTATTGTGAGATTGTTGTCTAGCTTTTAAAGTTTCTAAATCTTTGGTTGCATGTTATTTTTTTTTTTAAAATGGGGTTTTACAATTTGAGGAAGAAAAGATTCCCCAAGGGAACATATAACAAGCTTAAGTGGAAGAAGATTGGGCCTTTTAAATTCAGAGAAAGTTTTCAGCGAACACTTGAGATAGAGCTACTAGATGGGATGGATATTTTGCCTATTTTTAATGTAGCGAATTTGTAACCTTACCATGAGGGAGAAACAAGCGAGAAAGATGTAAGTTTGGATTTTTCAATTATGGATTGGAGACAATAGTTCCCTAAGGAGGCATGGGAAGAGATTGAGATGGTGATAGATTCCAAAATCACCAAGAGGACAAGAGCTAGGGAGTATAAACAATATTTGTTCAAGTGGAAGAACAAAGTAGCTTAAGATGCAACTTCGATGTGCATGCCCAAGGTTGCTAAGTATGGAAGGTCAGTGGAAGAGCCTATGCAGGGTTCATGAGCAAGAGCTCATGGATCAATTTATTTACCTAGTGTGTCTGATGTAGGAGAATCTAGGTCAACAAGCAATCTTACATCAGCCAAAAACATGGGTTGGTATTTGTGCATCTTGTTGACAATGTCGAGGCCGTTGTGTTGTTGAAGGTTATCAGAACCAATCAAAATAACATCATCAAGACTCCAAGATCTCAATAATGTCAAGTGGTGTGGGTTTTAGTCATCTCCCAGATGTAAAATTGACCCATTTGGGCAGATGACGAAATTGCCGCTTAATGCAGGTAGTAGTTTCAAAACTGTTTGTCTACATTAACTAGTGATTATGTAGTTGTTGGTCTGCAGTAATCAAAGGTTTTGTCCGGGACGAAGGCAAAACACAAGTAACTACCTAGAATGTTATTTTTCGACATATGGATTGTTTTCCAAGGTAGAGGGAACTCAAAGAGGTCCTACAAGATGTTAGTGTAGGCAAGTGAGATTCATATCCATTTTGTAAAGAGTTGGGAGTCGTTAAGAGGAGGTAAGTTGAGTAGTTCAACTTCTAGGAGTAGAGCAAGTGGGAGAGAGAAGAAAGAAGAATTGCAAAGCTTGCTAGGTGATGTATGTCCAAAGCAAAGAGTGTAACCAGTCCATAAGAGAGTGAGATTCAGTTGTGTCCTTTTCATTTTCATAGTTCAATAGGAAAGCAAGTGTGTGTATATTACAAACTTTTTACTCCTCTAATGCTCATTCAATAAAATGTGTGTGGTTTCTTCTAGTCCGAGACTTTTGTTTCTAAAGTGTGTCCCTTGAGAGAAAATGTGTCTTGGTTGGGGAACAAGGCAGCCATTAATTTGACCCCCTCATTTTAGAATGTATAAGGAATGTAAGTGGTGCTGATCATAGGAGTGGGGCTCTTATTGAAGCCTTAGGATGGTCAACTTTTTTTCCATACATTGCAGAGGAGGGAGTAAAATGCATCACTTAAGGATCACAAATCCCCTAGGTCTGAATAGGTTTGTATTGCATAACTCATTTTATAACACTACTCTTTAACAAAATGTTTCGTCCAAGTGGTGCGCTCTTTAGGCACAAGTTGTTCTCAATGTTATGCTCTTCAAATGCAAATATCTGATTTTTTTCCTGGTAGTGTGCTTTTCAGGCATAGGAGGAAAATTGTTTCAAGTAATATGATCCCCATAGCCAAAAAGGCATATTTATTCATGTATGAAAATTTGGTCTTGTAACGTTATTATCAAATCCAAGTTGAAGCTTTCTCCTTGGAGGATACAATCTCCAACTTTTTAAAATAAAGTTGCCTTCAAACTGATCCTGAAGAGTGTCGTTGAGTGGTTAATTTCTTGGGGATACACTTGCTAACTTTTGGGATTGATGAGATTTGTAATACCTTAAAAATAATCAATCTCAAGGGGCAAGACCTTCATGCCCGGTGAAGAGTGCTACCAATATAAACAAGTGGAGGAAACTGAAAAGCTCCTCGAAGCAAAGAAATCAAGCGAGTGTGCATTCTTAAGTATGAAGAGGGGATTTAAATCTAATACAAGTGGTTTAAATCCCAACCTATTTTTCCTACCATTTTTAGTCCAAGACTCTTCACTGCAACAACACGGGCTAAGGAGAAATGAAGCTTCCCTAGCATTGGCGATAAAGTCTTTAAGAGAAGTATCCACTGAAGATAGCTGAGCATTTTTTTAGAAGAGCTCTGCATCTTCATGACGACCAATTTCTTTCTCTTCATTTGAAGAGGCACACAGCTAGGACCAAAAGGGTCAGTTACATTCATTTATGCAGGTTGAGTTTGAAAAAGAACCACTTCTTTCGGCTTTTTATTGGTTGTCTCCTGAATTCTACATTCACTCATTGATTACTACCTTGACAATTGAGAGATATGCTTTGAAAACATTTGTAGCAGTTTAAAGATTGAAAGTGGGTTGTTTATAGAAGTTGACCTAATTATTTAGGAATTCTTGGAGATTTTTAAAATATTGAAGTTGACAAGGTATTTTTTTTTTTCATTTTTGCATCCTATGGGAATAAAGCAACACTTGGGCACCATGGCCATGGAACTGTATGTTACTATGTTAGCTGGAAAATATTAAGTGTTTGCTGAAGGTCCCCCAATGAATTGTGATCTGCATGTGTGCTGCTAGAATATCAAATTTCAGCCATTAATTTAATAAATTTGCTGCTGATATACACCAGATTTCAAATTTCAATTGGTTGTATTGGGGATTAGTGCAGAAGGCTTCTTCCAGTCCGATAAAAGGGCAAACACCAGGGAAAGAGGGAACCCATTACTGCTCTCCAGCCGAGTTTTCTATTGTTATACTTATTGAAATCATACCTTTAAATACTCCCACACTATGCAAGAAGCTGGTAGAAAAATGTAAGCCAGAAACTTATATGTCTTGTCTTTGCAAAATTTATATTTGACATTTTTGCTTCTTTGGTATGAAGTCTGGACTTCTTGTAATGTGAATTCGTTCCACACACAACCTCAAATGCTTTGCAGGGTGTGAAAGGAATTAGTTGAATCTAACCAATATTAAACTCTTAGTCTAAAAGGGAAGAACCATAGAAAGAGCGAAGGAATAAGCATGACCTAGTGAAGGAGAAAAAGATAGTGGATCAGAAGTTGGGTCAAAAAGTGAATCACACCCAGTGAAGGAAGCTGGTCACCACCACAGATGGGGATTTAGCGGCAGATAGACAGAGGCAAGGATGGTAAGGGGAGACCAATCGGAATCAAGCACCTTGGAAGCAAATGAGACAAACCCTGAGATGGAGATTGATAATGTCTAATCACTCCTGAAGTAGGGACCCATAATATAAAAGGTTGTCATATGCAGGTTTGCCAGTCTAAAAAAATGTTAATGACATGGGTAATGGATCAATGTGAATATGAGGATAAGGTCGAAGTTAGGATTTTACCAAAAGGATGTTTCCTGGTGGTTTTTCCCACAAAAGGATCTTTACAAGAGGACAATTATTTATTAGGAACACATCTTTCTATGAAGCATATGCTAAAATTTTGATCCAAGAAAAGAAGGGAAGCACTCCATAGTCCATCCATATGGGATCCCTTCAAAATATTGGTACCTTGAAATTCTTTGGGCAATTGGTAACCTACTTGGGGACTTGATTTACATATATAAGGAAACAAAGTACCATTTCTTCTCAACCTATGCATAGGTACAAGAAGCCACTAGACTTTGAGACCCTTTTGCTACTACCCATGTCACCAATATGAGAATTTAGGGCATGTTTTCCCTAATCATAAATTCTAGACCCAAGGGTGGTAGAACTAGAAGCCTAAACATGTATGGAGAATGAAGGTGCTTCTCAAGAAAGAGAAGAGTTTATGTGGTGAAGGAATCAACTTCGGTTCTTCAAAGACGAGGAGGATTCCCCCATAAGATTTCACGACTAATCCCCAACCTCCTAACATTGAAGGATGAATTATGAAAGTCTTTAATTGTCTTTCGGAAATGGAGATCACATTATAGTAATGACTATCTTGCATGTTTAGATGATTGGGCTCGACGAGGAAGGATATTAGGAAGCTTTGGAAGAATCAAAATTTTTAGAGGACGAAGAGGCAATTACCAAAGAGAATTCATAAGTGGAGGAAGAGGATTGCTACCTTCATAGATTGAGAAAGAGAAAGCCAAAACTAATCAAAAAATTAAAAAGAAAAGAAGAGGAAGAAAAAACAGAGCTACAATGCCTACAACAGGCAGCCCAAGAAGTTGTAGGTGTGGATGCTCAACATATTCTTCTAGATCTCTTCACAAGGTGGAAGGTGAGTTCCCCTCTACTTAAAAAATGAGGTGTTTATTGTGCAATGTTAGGGGCTTTATTGCCTACAACAAGAGACTATTAAGTGCCAACTCCAATTAAGAATGCTTGCTTTTGTTCTAACTTAGGAATCCAAAATGGCTATTTTAAAAATAGATATTAAATAGCCAATCAAATAGTAGGGATGGTTTAGTGGTGAATGCAAGTGGTGTCTCAGGGGGTCTATGGATACCATGGAATCTCAAGTGCACTAAACAGACACTCATTGCAAAAGGGGATAATTGGGTCTTTTGCAGTGTAAAATTATTCAAGGAAAACATATCTGTGGATATGATCAATAATTATGACCTAGATGTCCCAATACATAAATAGACAACCTAGGAGTACCTCTCTATAATTTGTGAAAGTCTTAAAGACGAAAGAGCCCTTTTTGTAGGTAATTCTAATGATATACTTGGAACCTAGGAGAAAAGATGGGACTCTGGGTGAAAAGATGGGGCTCTAACAGAGAGACACAATCCCAAAAGCTTCCTTGTTCCTAGGAAGAGATTAATGGTCATCCCACCCAAAGAGGGCATGTTTTCTTGGACCAACCATAAATTTTTCATGTTTTGATAACATCGAAGGCGAGACATATTTTTTGGTTTCACCAAAATGGACCAAAGAAGCTTGTATAATTGGATCAATAGTTTTAAATGTTTCCACTTTTGACCATGTCCCAATTGCCTTCATTGTTATTGTGCATCACCCTCTAGTATATTGTCCTTTCAAACTTGAGATGATGTTGCCAATGGAGCACAAGCTGCAAGAGAGTGGGTCTATGGTGGAAGGACTGCCCCAAAATATCAGGGTCTAACATGTATCATTCCTCCCAAAACTTGTGCTCCATTAAATTTTTTCTCAAGGACTGGAACGCCACACACTTCAAGAACATTTTTAAGAGAGAGAAAGCTTGGAAGCCCTAGACTCCAAAATTCAGATGAGGAGATGAGTAACGATCTTCTCGAGGAAGAGAAATCTTGGCCCAAATTGAAGAGGTTTACACTGTAGGAGATTTTTTGGTGACAAAAAATATAGAGACATGGATCAAAGAAGGATATAAGAACACTATCTTTTTTCATCGGTCCACAATAGCAAAGAGACAGAGCAGTGAAATTAGTTCCATCACCTCTGCTAATGGTCAAAGTATAGAAGACACTATGGGTATTATAGAGGAAGTGGTTAACTACTTCAAACATTTATTATTATCTAAAGATAGGGTTGTGCTGGAGGATGAAGAGAAAATGTTAGTCATATTCCTAATTTGGCCTTTGACTCATAGAATGCTACCTTCGTGGCTTAATTCTCAAAAGAGGAGGTGAAATGATTTATTTTCAAAATGTAGGACAAAGCCCTTGACTTGAATGGATTCCCTTTGGGTTTTTTTCAAGGTTTTTGGGATGTCCTGAGAAAAGATTTGACCGAGGAAGTTGCAAAAGGTTTTGTTGGACATAAATTGTATCTTCATCACACTAATTCCAAAGAAAGCCGAAACTTCCAGCATTGTTGTTTTTCATCCTATCTCCCTATGGAGCATTGAATACAATGTTGTAACTAAAACAATGGTTGAGAGACCTAAGTGTATCCTCCTAGATATCATCTCCCTGAAGCAAGGAGGATTCATTCAATGTAAGTGGATTCTTGATGGCATTGTGATTATTTGAGCTACTTCTCTCACTAAATGAAGGCAAGGCAAAAGGTATGATCATTGAGTTGGATATCAATAAGGCTTGTGATCAAGTTGATTGGCATTTCCTAATAAAAGTCTTAGAGAGGTTTGGATTTTCAAAGGAGTGATGTGATTGGATTTGGAACTGTATTTTGGCTCCAAGATTCTTTGTCCTAGTCAACGACATTCCAACTAGGTTTGTCTAGGGGTCTATAGGAATAAGACAAGGAGACCCAATTTCACTGTATTTTGTTGTAATTCTTGTGGAAGCCTTCGGACGGTCTATTGTTGTAGCTAAAATTTCGGAAGAAATAAAAGGCGTGATAGTCATCCCCGGTTCTTCTCCTGTGTCTCACCTCCAATTTGTTGGTGAAACCTTAATTTTCGGTGGAGCAGATTTAAGGGAAGCCACCAAAATGAAAGAAATCCAATGTAAGTACTCACAAGCCTTTGGCCAATATATTAATGCAGAAAAGTCATTTTTTCCTTTTAGTTTCATAATAAAACATCAACAACGACTGGCATAATGTCTTGCCTTTGATATTGGATCCCTCCAACAAATATTTAAGTATTTCCCTATTCATAGGACCTATGGTTTAAAGATATGAGAAGACCTACTTGCTAAATTTGAACAAAGACTATCCTCATGGATAAGTTTCATTGGGAAGATTGCCTTGTTGAAAGCAACTTTCCAAGCTCTCCCAATTTACATGTTTTTTGTATTGAGAGATCTCAAAGGCTTCATATTTAAGATCAAAAGGTTCGTGAAGAATTTTATATGGCAAGGAATTTTATAGGATAGAAAAATACCACTGCTGAAATGGCAAAAGGTCAGCCAACCAAATTCAATGGGGTGTTGCTAGACTGAAGGACCTTACACTACAAAATTAGAGTTTAGTGGCAAAGCTTTCATGGAGGATGTGGGAAGAGTCCTCTCAGCAATGGATCATAATTATAAACAAGTGTTTGGACACAACTAACCCAGTTGTAACCTTTACATCATCTCATGTCTCCTCCAGTTCTCATGTTTAGAACTTTATTGTTTATAAAAAATACTTGGTAGCTAATCATTTGACATGGGAGATAAAATATGTTTGAAAGGACCTGTTTTGGGATGACTTCTCACAATGTCATTTATTGTTTTGCCCAAGAGAGTGAGATGATGGAGGTGAGGGCCATCTTATTAGTAGTTTGAGGTGTAAAAGTAAGAGATTACTAGATAGAATCCCAGACAGATGGTGGATTGGACAAGAAATTGAAGGATATGTTGTGACCAACACACCCTCATTTTCTAAATCAAATGGAGACCCACTTGTTCCATTGAATAATTCTTTTTGGGTCTATTTCTTTTAGGGCATGAAAGTTTGCAATTGAATTAAAACCTAAAGTTTGCTAATTATGTTTATTTTATAAAAATTTGACTTAAATTTATGTTGAGTAACAATGGTTTAAATGATCAAAATCCTTCGCATTAAATCGATTCTTTTTATTTAACAAAGCTGACTTGATTATTTTTTACGTCTTGTAGGTCTACATGTGCAATTCACACTCTTATGACTCTATTCACATCCATTTACTATCTGTTCTTAGCAGTCTGCAAAGAATTAAAGTCTACGATGCGACTTATTTGACTTCAAGTGTGATGCCTTTTGTTTCCAAGTTGTACACGTATCTCTATACCACGGTCTTGCATACTCACACTATTATGTACAACATCTAACTTATCAAAATGTCATGATGTTGTAAGAGGCTTTCATGTGTCATGTTTCTATAGTCTACGTGTCTATTCTGCATACCCTCACAAATCATGTTTGAAAAGGGCTTGACTACAAAAGTTTGTGACTATCCGATATTGTGAGAGGGCACCACGTGTCTCAATCTCTCACACCCAGGTTCAGAACTCAAAGCTACAAAAGATTGCGATAGTGCGATTGTGTGTGATGGTGCCACGTGTCTCAATTTCGCACATCTATGTACTTGTAAGGTTTGAAATTGATAAAACATAAATAAAGGGATTGTTGTGATGCAATATGGTGACATGTGTCCCTTACTAGCAAAGTTAGTCATAAGTATACATAATGCACTGCTCACATGCAATGATGTTATATTCGCGGTATTGTGATTCCTTTCCATGTGGCATTGACAACTCTTAGATGGGACACATAATCCTACACTAGGTTAGGTTTGGGGAAGCTCACAAATATTGAAAACCAAAGCGTTGACTTAACTTTTAAAAGCCACAAGAAATTGACACCTATCAGACAAAGCTCCCGTGAAAGCAAAATCACAAAATCAAATTCAAATGGAAAGTCAACTTTCATAGTCATCGTCTGTTTTATTATGGTTTATTTTAAGACCTTCCTTGTGAAGCAAAGAAAGTTTTGCATGTAAATCTTTTGCATAAAAATAATTTGATCTTATTTTAGCTTTTGTACATGCAACGAGCTTTGAAGATGAGGCGGTGCCCATCCAAAGCCTATATATACAACTTTATTCATTGTTGAGGGAGAAGAAATTTTGGCAAGTTAATTGTAATACCCCCAAATGGGATCGAAATACTTAATTTTGGATTTTTCTGCAATCCTATTTATTGGAAACTATATCTTTGATATTTTCACCTATTTTTCACGAACTTATAAAAATAAATCAAATATAACAAATTTCTGATTTCAAATATTGAATTCTTGATTTCTGTCTTATACAAATATTTCAAATAAAAATAGTCAAATAATCAAAGTGAAGTACAAGTGTAACACCTGAATGAAGTTACCACAATAGGCGTCAAGGGTTTTTGTCCTTGAGTGTAGTGTCCCCTTTTTGGAAGTTAAAGTAATATTATTGCTAAAATAAAAAGTATTCTTTAATACTTAAAATAAAGGCAATTAATAGAAAAAACACTCTATGTTATAAATTTCACTTAAGTTGGGGCCTTTTAAGGGTCATGGGCACTTAAGGCCTAAAGTGAAATTATAAGGAGTTCCTTTCAATAATTTTAAATTACCTCTTCCCTCCAAATTGGGCGCTACACTTGGAGGAGGCTACTTAAAGAGGATGAGGGCTCATTTGAAGACATGTTGATTTTGATAGTTGGAAAAGAAGTCAAGTATGTCAAGCTTGATTATTTTCGGCATAGTTCCTTGGAGAATGTTACCCTCCAAGAGCCATGATGCTCTATAAACGGTGTCTATTGCCACCACCTATTGAAGGAAATATTGTGAATCTATTTGTAGTATCAATTGAATTTTTTTAGCTAATATTGTAGCTGTAGCGAATCATTTTGGAGGACAAAGATCAAGCAAAAAAAAAGGGTTCATGGTCTTCAAGAGTGGCGAATGAGAGAGGGGTCAAAGGAGGGCCATCCATGCATAGAGTGAACCACTCAAGGGCTGGGAAAGTCTACAAGTTGGAGGATTTAGTGGATTAAAACTCTCTCATAGGGTTTTAGTATTTTTATGTAATTTTTCCTAAGAGGAGTGATCCATTTGGAGGTTTGGTCGATGTGTTTTTGGACTCATTGATGCTCAGAAAATATCATAAAATTACTTGCATAATTTTTGGGTGGAAAACTAGTGTTTTCAAAACTTCGGGACAATTTTCGGTGACCTTCCCATGGAAGGAAAATATTGATTTATGTTTCATTGGAAAGATTATATTTTTAGCTTCGCTTTGAGCTATAATTTGATTAGAAATTCCAAGTATTTTCGGAGTTATGATTTTATAAAGTTTCAGCTGTATTTTGGACATAAAAATCACAATTTTCAAAATTTCGGAAAAATAATTGGATATTACTTCTCTCCATATTTTTGTGCATTTGCAGTAATATTTTCATAATTTTTGAGTGGCTGGAAGTGATAGATCTAAAATTGGCCCTAGGCGTTGGGGTTTGGTGTTTTTCCAGAATTGTTTGTTAAAAATAAAAAATTTGTTATCTATTTTCAGCAAGTACATTCACCATATTGCCCACAAAAAGGTACACAAGTCAGCTGTTCTTTTGATTAGGTATTTATTGCATTTTTGGAACTAATTGACAAGGGTTTGGGCAAGATCTATTGGCTGTGTTTTCTGACTTTCTGGGGCAGCAACCAGCTAATTTCATTAGTGTGATTTAAGAGCTTAGTTGGAGCTCTTACATTGAGTCTAATTACAAATGAGGGTTTCCATTCTCAAATGCATTATCAGAGCTATTGCTCAAATATAAATATTTATTGAATAAAATTTGATCATGCTCTTTCTTCACGAACCGCCCATTATAAATACCCTTCAAGTGGCTTTTCCCAAATGGTGTGACTTACCGAGGAGTGGTGTCCCTTGTAAATTCACATGGGATGACTTGCTTTGGATGTTGTTCCTTCATTGTGACACTCCATTCACAAGGGACGACTTCATCCTTTGCACTTTTTTTTATTTTCAAAAAGGGACATTACTGTCCTCCCTTCCCAAAATTGTTTGTCCTCAAGCAATTGTAAGTTAGGATGCTCTAAAATGGTCGCTCCTTCCCAGGTGGCATCCTCAATAGATAAATCTTTCCAATGGATTAGGTATTCTGTGATGCTTATATTTCTTAACCTCTTCTCATGAACCTCTAAGATGGTTTTTGGTATTAAGATTAACTTGCCCTCTTCATCTAATGGGTTAGCTCCATAGAAGGAATAATATGTTGCCCAAGTGCCCTTTTTAGGCACGAAACATAGAAAACATTATGTATTCGGCTACATCCTGGTAATTCCAATTTGTAAGCAACCTCTCCCACTCTTCTCATGACTTTATATGGGTCATAAAATCGTGGCTTGAGTTTTTCAGCTCCACTTGGCTTGATAGAGGACTGCCTGTAAGGCTGTAATCACAAATATACCATGTTTCCACTTCAAATTCCCTTTCTATTCCATGTTGATCTGCATACAACTTTTGTTTATTCTACCGCTACTAAAGATTGTCCTTGAGAGCTCTAAGGATATATTGACTTTGACTTTGTTGGATCAAATCCTTAGCTCTCGGAACTCTACTATCTGAAATGACCAAGTCCATGAAGGAGTATGTATTGTGCCCATACAAAGCTTTGAAGGGTGTCATTCCAATTGACATGTGATAAGAGGTATTATAACAAAGTTCTAAACGCAGCCATTTGATCCATGCATTTTGTTGTCCTGAGACATAATATCTTAGGTACCCTTCAATTCACTTATTTATTGCTTCTGTTTGACCATCCGTTTGAGGATGATAACTTGTACTTGGTGTCAATTCAGTACCTGCTAGGTGAAAGAGTTCTTGCCAAAATGAATTCGTAAATCTATTATCTTTCTCACTAATAATGTTCTTTGGCAACCCATGTAATTTAAAGATTTCTCTAATAAAATATTCCAACTACTAAGGGGACATCATACTTAGTGGGAAGCGGAAAGAAATGAGCATACTTTGTCAAACGGTGAACAACTACAAAGAGGCAACTCTTTCCTTGAACCATGGACAAACCGTGACAAAATCCATTGAAATACCTTCCCATTTTTTAGTAGGAATGGGCAAGGGTTGTAACAATCCTATTGGAAATTCATGCTCTATCTTGTTTCGTTGGCAAGTATGACACTTCTGAATGTACTTGAGAACTTCAACTTCAAGCCCTTTCCAAAAGAACCTCTCTCATTTGTTTGTCTTAAAATAACCTAGATGGCCAGCCAATGGGCTGTCATGAATGACCTTTAAAATCTTATGCTTAATCTTCGATTATTGTACCAAAAAGATCCTATTTTTTATAAAGAATGAGACCTTCTACTACCTTGTATTGTTCGTCCCCTATCTTCCCCTCTAAGACAGCATTAACAAACTCATTTTTAACATACTCGGCTGTTATGAAATCCTTCCAATCAGTTGTAATCGTAGTCATGGAGCACAAATATGGTTTTCTTGATAACGCATCTGCCACATTATTATTTTTTGCTTTCACATATTCAATATCAAAATCAAAGGCTTGGACTTTGCTCACCCATTTTTGTTGTCTATCATTCAGATCCTTCTGACTTAAGAAAAAATTCAAACTGTTATGATCCGTCCTTACCACAAATTTACCACATACAAGGTATTTTCAAAACTTGGCTAGTTAATGCACGATTGCCAACATTTCCTTGTCGTAGATAGAGTACTTGTGTTCATGTTCTTTAAGTTTTCTACTTTCAAATGCAATTGGATGAACTTGTTGCATTAGAACAACACCTATTCCTTCACCTGATGCGTTGCATTCCAGCACAAAAGGTAATGAAAAATTAGGTACAGCCAAAACTAGACATGAACTCATTTCTTGTTTAAGTTTATCAAATGCTGATTGAGCAATTTCGGACCAACAAAACGCTCCCTTTTTTGTCAAATTAGTCAAAGGGATAGCTAGTCGAGAAAACCCTTTAACGAAACTCCGGTGGTAAGTGCATAACCCCAAGAACCCTCTCAATTGATCCATGGTAGTAGGTCGGGGACAACTAATATAGCTTGGATATTTTCTTGATCAACGTGCACTCCTTGTCTATTGATAACATGCCCCAAGTATAGAATCTCCGACATTCCAAATTCGCATTTAGACATTTTAGCAAAAAGGGATTATTGCTCCAATATTTTCAGCGCTATATCTAAATGTTTTTAAGTGTTCGTCCCACGTCTTACTATATATCAATATATCATCGAAGAAAACCAAAACAAACTATCTCAAATGCTTACCAAAGATATGATTCATGCAAGATTGAAAGGTGGTTGGAGCATTGGTCAATCCAAAGGGCATAACCATAAACTCGAAATGTCCATAATGACATGAAAGTCGTCTTTTGAACATCTTCCTCCCACACCCGAATTTGATGATACCCTATTTTTAAATCAATTTTGGAAAAGAAAATAGCTCCATGGAGTTCATTGATTAATTCATCAATTCTTGGTATCGGATATTTGTTCTTAATGGTCTTCTTATTCCATTGTCAGTAGTCAATGCACATTCTCAAAGTGCCATCTGTTAGAGGTACAATCACTGAGAGGAGAGGTGAATCAGTGAGTCCAGATAATCCAACTTCAATTTCAAACCTTTCAAAACTCTTAATCAATTCCCACAAGCATTCACGAAGCATACACATCATTTATAGCAATGAACAAGAGAGACAATGCAAGATCAAGCACATAACACATGACATATGTGGGAAACCCTCTTGGGGGAGAAAACCCACTAGAACCTGCAATTGGACTGCTGTCCTATAATAACAAGAACCACTTTAGACCAGCTGCAACTGATCAAGGAACTACCATCCCTTATTTTAGTGAGACTGCAATCCCACAAGGAGCTATTACACCTGTCTAGCTGAGTTGACACAACAACTAGACCTTTAGCAAGTTTCACCTTGCAAGGAGGCTACAACCCCCTAGATGTTGAGCAACCACAACACCTATGAACATAACATCTCCTTGAACACTGATTGCTTGCCAATATGATGGAGATACAATGTATATCAACTCTGCACACTCAATGCATCCAAAGCCACCTTTTGGATCACTCTTCACTCCTCAGCATCAACTTTGTCACCACAACATGACCAGATGGTCATACACACAGTCCATACTTTGATCTATCTCTCAAATCAGCCACCAAGCTCACATAGACATCATCTATCCTTTGCTCACACTCAAAGCATCCAAAACATCCTTTTGGATCACCCTAGACCTCTTCACTCATCCTCAACCTGCAAGAGCACTATTTTGACATCATAAACATGACCCATAAGTCATACACACAGTTCTCAAACTGACCTATCTTTTTAAGCCATCCACTGGGTGCACACCCTCTCTTCTTTCCTTCGCACCAACGCTATCTATGCTCACCAAAGCCTCTCACCAGTCTAGAAACCATCACATTTGGTTTTACTATTTATAGAGCATTCATGATCATCACCATCTTGGTCAACCAATAGGCATGCCTTAACCCTTAAGGCATCCATCACATCGAAACACAACTCAATACCATCCACATAGGTCAGCCATAGCACCCATGGGTCACCTTTAAGCAACTACAACTTTCAATTAGGGCCTTATAGCTCTTATAGGTCTCATGGAGACCTATTCACCCATTTAGCACTTCATCGAGCAAAACAAGAACATAGGACCACTTCCAAATGCATGTGTCCACTCCTCATGACCCTTTCGACATCCTCAAATGATTATAGTCATCTCTACTCACCTTTGTGTATGCTCACTCAATTCAAACATAGACCTTGTACACAGGAACATTATGAATGAACCCACAGTCAACTTTTTAAGCATTGTTCAAACTCAAGATAGATTGATTACACTTCCAAAATCCATACAGATGATCCTCATGGAGTCTACAACACTCTCCAATAGCTAAGTCATCATGAAACATCGAAACAACATCAAAACTAGCTCGAACAATCTTCTCGAGTCACTTGCAGGACACAGTCAACTTTGGATCTTAATATCTTTGTCTGTACTTACATTCAGATCTTCTAACTAGGTTCTTTGGATTTGCCATGGAGTCCTCTACAACTTTGCTTTTTACAACACCATAGAATTCGTCCTGGATCAAAAATTATGGACAAAATATGGAGCATTGGTTTTTCCCTTTGCAAAATTCAAATATTCAAATCCTACAACTTTGCTTTTTACAACACCATAGAATTCGTCCTGGATCAAAAATTATGGGCAAAATACGGAGCATTGGTTTTTCCCTTTGCAAAATTCAAATATTCCAATCCCAATGGTCACAGTTAAACTTTGAACACCTTGTCCTCATCTCATGTCCTCGTGTCTCAGATTAAGCATGCACCGTCGATCTTCCTTGATGTAGCTCAACTTTTACCTTTTATCGCTCATCGTTGGATCTTCATCTTGACTATTTGACTTAATGCGCTCCATCGTTCTCCTGTACGTAGCTCGGTCTTTATCTGTGTTAAACAGTGGATACCTTGTAATCATCTCGCTCAATACGCACCGTTGGTCTGTATATGTATGAACATCTGCTCACCATTAGATCTTAGAAGAATCCTCATCTTTACCTCTGCTCAATGTTAAACTTCAAACACTTATCCTCATCTCGCTGCTTCCTGACACAATACGCTTTGTTGATCCTTTTGTAAGGAGCTCGATCTTTAACTTCGTTAACCAACGAACACTTTGACTCATTTGACTCAACACGCACCATAGATATTTACTGTATGATCACCCGTGAGCCATTAGATCTCCATCTAGTCTTGATCTTTAACATCGTGCAAAATAGACTATGGGGACCATTGCTATCTGCCTGGAAGGCCAACTTTACACAGGCATATATTTTTCCTCGACCCATCTCATGTTCTCAAATTTGCATCATATAAACTAGGCATAATACTAAACAAACTCATGACCATTTTCTTCCTGAAACCTTCTCGCGTGCAAGATATGCTATTACAAAATTGCTCACTCGACTAATTTTGAACTGAGACAAATAACTAAGTTGAGCTCAGATTCATTTCGCGTCGTCGATCTTCGATGTGATAAAACGCGGACCGTTAGATTTGCCTTTGCAAATTGACTAAGTGTTGGAACTTAGTGCACTTTTTTCTGAGGGACCAGCTTTGCACCTTAATAACTTTTGTTGTGCTTAGTCGCATGATCTAAAACTTGAACCATGTGATCTCCTCACATAGGAGAATTCATCCATATATCGAGCAACTCCTAGAACCCTCACACGTGTGAGATATGACATCATCAATATGCCTCAGATTTATCTGTCACAGAGCCAACTATGCCTAGATGAACATAATGAAGAATCGGGTGAATTCCACTCATGCACACAAGTTCTCCAATCATTCTTGACCACTGATAGGACCCCTTGCACGTTCTCAATACTTCAGACTCGTCCCTAATCATCTCAAACCATGCCAAAACTGAAGATCAACCAAGCATACTTCAAGCATATTAGGACAAACACATTGCACACTTTGTCATTGTCACTTAGACTATCAAGGCACTTCATCCACTCACCTGGACACCTCCATGACATCATTGACAACTCTCCAACACCATCTTTCTTCTTAACTAAAACCACTGAAGAAGCAAAAGGACTTGAACTCGGCTTAATATGTCCCATTTCCAACAATTATTTGATAACCTTTTCAATTCCCTCTTTAGAGATTCTGGGGTGGCGGTAAGGTGTAATTATTACCGGCTTGGTACCGGTTTCTAACTCAATGATATGCTGAAATCCCTTGTCAAGTGGCAGCCCAGGTGGAATATTCCCAAAAACTTTAGCATATTTATCAATTATGGACTGAATATCTTCATGGTATATCCATTCCAACCTTGTTGAGCTCACCAAACATTGTGCTGCCCATGAAACTTGGCTTTTTCTGAATGTCCTTTCCATCTTGGTTGTAATTACTTGGGGTGCTCCATTAGCCATGCCTTGAAGCACCACTTCTTTCCCATCTACTTTAAATTTTAATCCCATGGTTTGATAGTTTTGGATAAATTCTACCAAAGAATGTAGCCATTGAACACCTAACACCAAATCAATTTCACCAAGGCCTACTACATATAAATCATCATTTATTTGATGTCTTCCCAAAGTGAGTTGGAGTTGTTGAATTTTTTGAGTGCATGGAATGGTAAAACTATCAACAACTCTCAACTTAAAACCTTGAAATTCTTTTGTTTTCAAACCCATTTTTAACACTAGTCCCTCATCAATGAAATTGTGGGTGGCCGCACTATCTATCAACATGGTGATTTTCTACCCTTGCAGACTCCCTCTGAGTCTAAAGGGGTGAAGGGGTGGTATCGAGAAGCCCCTGATAAAGTGGAAAGAGTACCCTTCGATGTCTTTTCCACTCCTGGTTCATGTACTATTTCTTCGCCTTCAACTTCTTCATTGGATTCACCATCTGAAACAACTTCTATGTAATGGACTTGTCCCTTTCGAAGGCAACAGTGACCTGGTATCCGAGGATCCTCACAAGTGAAGCATAAGTTTTTCCTCAACTCATTTCTTGTTTCCGACTCCATACCTAGTTTAAGCAATTCTCTTGGTTGGAATCCTCTTGATTGAAATGGCCTTTGTTGACCATATGGTGTCGTCCCTTGCTGTCCAGAAGGCGGGGTCTATGGCTGTCCACTATTGACTGTTCTTGGTTGTACAAATAGCAAAATTCTATTTCTCAGCATTGAGGTCTCCAAATCCAACGCCTTTTTGATTGCTTCTTGAATGGAAGAAGGATTAACGGCTTTGACTAAACCCTTGAGTGGCTCCATCAATCCTTCCATGAACAATAATACAAGCCTCTGAAATTCAGCCACATAGTCTTCCATGTTGCTTCTTTGTTTTAATAGCGCCAAGTCCCAAAAATGAATTTTGGGTCAATTCTATCGAATCTTTCAATCAACCTCCTAGTAAATTTGTTATATGATTCAATGAGATCATTCCCTTGTGTAATCCACCCATGATACCACGATTCATGAGTTGTTCCTTCAAGATGAAGGGTTGTGAATTTGATTGCTTCTTCTTCCATCATAGGCTGGAGAGAAGTAGGTATTCAATTTTTGTATCCATGCTCGAGCTGTGCATTTGTTAGAGCCATCAAAAGTAGACAAAGTCAATTTACCCAAAGCATGCTGAAGATCTCTTTGAGTAGTTTGGGGTCTATGCTCCGTCCTGGTACCATTTCAATTTCTTTTCATTGCCATGAAATTTGTGAGTGTTATTTCCCTCCGTATTTCATTTGGAAGGGTTTGATATTCTTCAAAACCAGATACAAGGTCCTCTCCCAATGAAGTTTGGATTTCTTCCATAATTGATTCTTCTTTTGAAATAAATTTAGGCTGAAAAGGTCTATTTGAAGAACTCATGGTTTTTTGAGAGAATTGATTATTTCTAGTATTAGAATAACTTTTTTCACCATTTTGATAGCTATGATTTGTTATAGATTCCATTGCGAGAGTTAACTGAGTCATTGTATTAGCCAATTGTTCTTGTCCTTAAATAAGCCTATCAATCCGTTCATCTCGGTTCTTTTCTCCCATATTTGCCCTTTCTTCTCCCTTTTCAGTTTCTTCCCTTTGCTGATCTGAATCGTTATTTCTATTTCTCAAATAATAGCGGATCTTTTTATCATCACCTTGCATGAAGTTTTATGTTGGCAGGGCAAAACTCTGATACCACTGTAATATTCCCAAATGGGATTGAAATACTTAAATTTGAATTTTTTCTAAATTCTATTTACTGGAAACTATATCATTGATATTTTCACCAATTTTTCACGAACTTATAAAAATAAATCAAATATAACAAATTTCTGATTTCAAATTCTGAATTTTTAATTTTTGTCTTATACAAATATTCCGAATAAGAATAGTTGAATAATCAAAGTGAAGCACAAGTGTAATTCCTGAAGGAAGTTACCACAATAGGTGGCAAGGGTTTTCGTCATTGAGTCTAATTACAGATGAGGGTTTTCGTTCTCAAATGCATTATCAGAGTTGCTGCCCAAATATGAATATTTATTGAATAAAATTTAATCATGCTCTTTTTCCATGAAGTGCTTATCATAAATATCCTTCAAGTGGCTTTTCCCAAATGGTGTGACTTCCCAAGGAGTGGCGTTGCTTGAAACCTCACATGGGATGACTTGCTTTGGATGTTGTTCCTTCATTGTGGCGCCCCATTCATGAGGGTCGTCGACTTCATCCTTTGCACTTTCTTTATTTTTAAAAAGGGACTTTACATCAATGCAAGCTAGAATTTTTTTGGACTGTTCATAAGTTGGATTAATTTGTTTTCTTCTTATTTCTATGTTTGTTTTTGAAGAATTTGTGCTAATTTAGTGTTTTGTGGATTGATGCATGTGTTATTGCAGAGGTTAGATTGTGTTATATGTTATTCCAACTAGCTTTATGATTGGTATTCTGATTTTCATCTTGTCCGGTAATTGGATTTGTTTCAACAATTCATTATTAACAATATCTTTGGATTAAGGTTGTATGCACCTAAATTTGCTCACCTACATTACCGTCACTAATAACACTATTACTCGACATTAATTTCGCTCATCCCATTTTAATCTAATTTATCTCGCTAATTTATCCACTTCCTGGTCATTTGTCTAATATCTCCTTCAATATTTCTTCATCCACTAACCTTAGTCCTATTCCACTTCATTAATTCTCCTAATAATTTCTTTATCCCATTCTAATCCCACTTACCTCTTATTTGAGAATTTTAAACTCTCAATGGCCCACCTACTAGCCTATGCCTAGGCTCTTCTACACACCTAGTCCCTAATCACCCACCTAATCTTATCTAATCCTCTATCCTAAGCCTAATTAATCACTACGAGGATCCTAAAATTGAAGGATTTTAGAATCCTCTCTATTCTAACCCCTCCTCTCTAGAAGCCTCCAAATCTAGAGGCTTCTAAGGAATTTTAAATTCTTTAGATAATTCTCATCCATTGATCTCCTCAACCTAACTTCAAATCTCTACCATCGATCTTTCCCTCTTTCTATTTAAACAACTTCTCTCCTCCATGGAAGGCCAATGAGCAACTGTTTAACTTCTCCATGCCAATTTAATCATTGAATCCTTCATCAAACATCCTCATCATGCCATCATAATGTCACAAATCTAAGTCAAAAGTATGTCAATCCAATCTCAATCTCTTCTTGTTTTGAATCCATTTGATCATGGTGTAGAGCACTTAACTTTATGATCCTAATGTTGTTTTGAATTGGTTTTATTCATCCATTGCATTTGGTCTTAATGGCTCTATCACTTTAACTAGGTAGTTGGTTATTTGGGTTGATTGAATTGCATGATTTAATCCATATTGTGCTCAAATTTCATCTACAAAGGTCATGAGTTTCTTCTGCATGTTCATTATCTCCTTAGACTCAATATGGTGTTTCCAATGTTTTGTGCTTGCATCTAGGGTGTGATACACATTGGTAATTTGCATGTGCTTATTTCCACATAACCAACTAACTTGAGAGGGATAGTTCTTCAAATCAGCCATAGAACCACTCCTTTTCTGCCCTACCTTGCCTTCCTTTTTTATTTATTTTTATATGATCCACTTTAGCTTAGATCACTTGTGCATAATCCATTGTAGGTTAACTAGTTTTAGCTTATAGGTCGTAGGTTAGACTTTTAGTTATATCATAACCATCCAAGGTAGCAAACCATTGTGTTCCGTTGCTATTCCACCATGTGGTTACTTGCAAAATTGAACACCCATAACTCGTGCCTTGGAGTGATTGGTCGTCGATCCTAAATTGAGAGTGTATACCTCTTAAAGTTTGAAGGTGTTCATAAAACCCACATCAACAAATTAAATTGGTACCAGGAGGGCCGACAACATCCGATCATTAAGTTCAATTGAGATCACATACACTAGATCTACCATCTAGTTTAACAAGGTCAAACTCAGAATCTGGTCTATAATTGCTATCACCTTTACAAGTTCACCGAAGACCAAGATTAGATAAAGGGATACCTAGGGTCTCACCCACTCAGCGAAGTTCAACAATCTAGGGGAGTCTACCTTCATATCTTGCCATGAATTGGCTAGCTGGTTCTACTATTAATATCCTTGGTGCATTCCATGACTTACCCACGAATACTAAGAAGTATTTTCCCTTGTTCACGTCCTCTGGGTTATGGACAGCCGAAGAACATATCAAAGCCTTTAAAGCTTCTTTGAGATTGCTATATGTAATTCATGAAGATGTAGCATGCACGCTCTTTCCTTTCACCTCTCTAGATGCTGCATATGCCTAGTTCCTAAATCTTCTGGAGAATTCAATAACGAAATTGCCCAACCAATGTAGTGCCATATTTGTTGCTCAGTTTGGGCAGGTCATTGACCCAAGTGTTGTATATCAACACTTTGCGAGTATGATAAGAGAACCTAATGAACCAATTAGATCCTTTAATGCAAAATTCCAGAATATGTACAGTCAAATCGATGCTTTGTATACGCCTATTGACCAATTAGTCTTGAAAATGTATAATGCCTTAGAATCAATGATTTCTATGTTTTTGCGTAGAGCCCAAAACATTAATACTCTTTCAAACACATATGTTGAAGCCATCGACATTGATCGTCAATTGAATCCTGAAGGACTTCAAGCTCAAATTCCAAACACTAATCAAAACATCCTGGCCAACAATCCTAATAAGGTCTTTAACCTGTTGTGTTTGTCTCATGCTACACCTAACCAGAGTTTGGAATTTCTCAACAATTCCATCTCTATGCCCAACCAACATAATCAAAGTCAAGCCTTAGTGCCTATTAATACTACAACCACACAAGCTACAACTTATGATTCTACCGAGAGCTAGATGCCATTCAGCGCATGGTTGAAAAGCTTAGTAACGAGTTTCTTAACTTGCAGAAATGCATAGGAAATGCAATAGGTGAAACATCCAACATGAATTTTAATTTCTAGAGGTATAGTAGACCATTCAATAGAGTTAACAAAAATCTTGAGCCATCACCCAACAAGCTTCCTGAGATAAACATGTATGAGGTAGCTTTGCCCAATTGGTGTAGGGTATACAATGTTGCGCAACATGGTGAGTTAGACTGTATTGAATTTTGCATTGTCTTTGAAATATTCTAGAAGGAGATGGAAGGGTACAAAATTATTCCGAATCAGTCTACTCCAACCACTACATCCAATACATCAAGATCTTCTAGCACTGCAATGGTGTTTTGAGACTTATGATTTCCTAGGTGAGGAGGAGAATGAACTAGAAGATAACATAGCTGAAATTCATGCTCTTCAACAGTTTCAGAGGAACAACTATAACGTTAAAAGCGAGAACCAACAACAACCCCTCACTACATCTACGCCTCCAAACAACAATGTAACTATTCCACTTAATCGAAAAGCTAACAATAGGCCACCTCCAAAAGGAAATGATCAGTATCAACATGCTAATTCATCTAGCAAGAGTGGATATGACATAGTTGAGGACATGAAGAAGATTAAGGCAAACATTATCCTTCACAAGCTAGTTCAAATCACAAAACAGAGAGTTATTATTAAAATCATTGACTGACAACCCATCTTCAAGTAAATAAAACGCTACACACACCAACATGGTTATCTATAAGGACAAACCAAAGGTCCCACCTTTCCTTCTAACTGTCAGAATCTTTGGGAAAAATATGCATAATTGCCTAGTTGGCTCAGGAGCTTCAGAAAATGTGATGCCCACTAGAATCTATCATAAGCTTGGTTTAACCCCAGTGAAATCTAAGAGAGTGGTTCTCTAGTTAGATAAGTTTTTTTTCCCAGTTGTTGGAGAATTACTCAACGCTCACATGTAGTTGGCCTCGGAGTCGCTTGTCCAACAATTTATTGACATTCTCATAGTTGACATTCTCGATCTGTATGACTTATTGTTAAGTCATGATTGGTCAAAGACATTGAATGGTTACATGGCAATAGATTTTTCACATATGTGGCTGCTTTGGAAAGGAGTAGCCAATCAAATTAGGGTTGATAGAGAACTAAGAATGAAGTATACAATCACGAAAAATAATGCTAGGAATGAAAAGGTCAACTTTGTCTCATCACACGTAGGGGTTTATACTTTTACAACAAAATCCGTGATTAGTGAACAAGAATATGAGTGTCTTTCACAACTTTGGACTATGCATTTTAATGGTGCTAGGTCTAAACAAGGTTTTGGTGTAGGAATAGCCCTGACTGATCCTGAATGGGAAGCAATACCTTGTTGCGTGTTGTGTACAAATTACAATTTCCATGCACCAACAACGTTGTTGAATATGAAGCTTTGATCTTAGGATTGCAATTTGCTTTGAAACACGATGTCAAACAACTTTCAATGTATGGAGATTTAGAATTAGTCATCAACCAGGTTAGAAGTTGGTACCAATGCAAATTGTCTTACCTTAAGATGTACAAATACCGAGCCTGGTATTTGATTGAATCATTTAAAGCTTTTAATATAAAATCGATCTCAAGAGAATATAACCAAACTGCTAACTCGCTAGCCTTTTCTGCTGCAAATCTTGCCCCACTCCAAGAGTCTGAATTGCAAAGATTCTCAATAGAGTTGGTGCCATGTCCCTCAATACATGACAATGTTGATAATTTCCAAGTGTTTGATGATGATCGATAGATTATACAGTTTATAAGTAATTCTGGTGCTTTTGAGTCCCATATTATTGATGAAAGGGAAGTTGATCTAACTATCAAGGAGGGAACTGGAGATGATGGTATTGTTCAGCTGAAAGAAAATAGAATTCCCAAAGGGATACTGTCATTAGAACGAATCTTCGATATGGATCGACAAGCTGAAAAACAAAGACAATCCAAAACAAAACAAATGAATCAAATTTTGCCCAAGTCAATTTAGGAACAAATGAACATCCCCAATGTGTTAACATCAGATTGAATTGCTTTGAACAAGAAAAGGAGGAACTGAAATAGTTGTTGCTACAGTACAAGGATGTGATTGTTTGGTCTTAGGAAGATTTGGATCTTTTTTTATCCTAGAGTCATAACACATAATATACCACTTAAGGAGGGTCAAAAAACTTTTGGACAAAGACAGACTAGTGAATCCCATTCTAGAACCTTTTATCCAAAAGGAAGCTCATAAACTATTAGATGCCAAAATCATCTTTCCAATCAGACATTCAACCTGGGTTGCAAATTTAATTCATGTGCAAAAGAAGAATGGTGAGATCAGATTGTGTAGATTTCAAAAATCTAAACAAAGCTTCCGAGAAGGACAACTATCCATTGTCGTCTTTGGATGAAGTCATTCAAGTAGTTAGTGGGTCTGAAATGATGTTTTTCTTAGATGGATTTTCAGGTTACAACCAAGTGTTGGTTGACAAAGAAGATCAAATGAAAACTGCCTTTACCACTAAATGGTGAACTTTTGCATATAAAAGAATGCCTTTTGGATTAATCAATGTAGGTGCCATTTTTGAATGTTCTATGGATTAATTAGGGACTTATTGGTAAGTGTATCATCATATATATGAATGACCTGATTGTCTTCTCAAAGGATAGGACAAATCATGTTACCCACTTGTAAAAAGTTTTTGACAGATGTTGAAGGTGTGGAATTTCATTGAATATTAAGAAGGCAAGCTACTAGGCTATGTTGTTACCAAAGAAGGTATTTCTATTGAGGCTGAAAGAGTTAAATCTGTCTCTAAATTCCATATCCTAACAGTAAAAAAATGCTCAAGTCTTTCTTTGGTAAGATATTTTTTTTCGAAAATTTATTTCTAAATTTGTTGAAATAGTAAGACACTTGAATGTAATGTTGAAATAGGATGCAAGGGTAGAATGGACCACTGGAGTAAACAAGTCATTTTAGGATATTAAGGATGCTATTGCTTAAGCCCCAATTCCGTTCAGCCTGGGTTTCACCAAGGATTTCTTCTTATATTCATTTTTGCATCTAAATGCATAGTAGCAGTTGTGCTTACCCACAAAGTTGAAGAAAATGAACACCTTATAAATTTTATGAGCACCAATCCGAAAGATGCAGAGTTGAATTACTTCATGATCGACAAACAAATCTATTCTTTGATTAAGGTAATAAATAAATTCAGACACTATATCTTACATAACAAAGTGCATGCCATTGTACCAGACTCAACTGTCAAACTTACACTTGGACAAAATTAATTAGGAGAACATAGAGGCAAATGGATGGCCAAATTATAAGAGTTTTAATTCAAGCCCGCTAAAATGGTACGAGGGTAGAGCATCACTCAGCTAATCATAGAAATTGATCCCAGGATTTCATTTGTGCAAGTTAATTAATCTCAGCTAGAAGGTGATGATTGGTACAATCAAATAGTCAATTATTTATTTGATGGTACCGGTCCTTCTAAGCTAAACAAAGAACAAAGGAGAGCCCGCAGACTCAAAAATGCGCATTACATGATAAAAGAGGGAGTCTTGTACAAAAATAATTATGAAAACATCTATTTGAGGTGTGTTTCTAAAGAAGCAGCTGGAAATATTCTTAACAATTTTCATCAGAAGATTGTAAATGGACATCCTTCAAGAGACACAACACAAAATTATGGGAGTAGGATATTATTGGCCCACTATTTTCAAAGATACACAATCATGTAAGAACATGTCATAAGTGACAAGTGTTTGGGAAAAGAGAAGTACATGTAGCTATGCCCGTGTGATTGAAGAGCATCCTTTTGCACATTGGGGCCTAGATTTTATAGGCGTTATTAATCCCAATTCATCAGTTGGACATAAATTCATGTTAACAATATACTATTGCACTAGACAGACTAAATCTATTGCTACGAAGAATTGTGAAGCACACGATGTGGTCAAATTCCTTGAAAACCTCTTGACCAAATTTGGGACATCGCTTTCCTTTGTGATAATGGTCATGTTTTTCAATTAGTAGAATTCACTGAATGGGCCTATGACAACAATATCACAGTTAAATTCTTCTCAAAATAATTATCCACAAGGGAATGAAGTTGCTAAATCCATCAATAAGAATTTTATTGATGTCATGAAGTTTGTTGAAGATAGACCAAAGGAGTGGCAATCTTTACTTAAATATGCAATTTGGGCAGACAAGACCAGATATAAGCAAGCCCTTTAAGCTTTGCCCTTCCTATTGGTGTATGGTCAACAACCCGTTTTTCCTATTATTAACATACCAATTCATACAAGAGCATATGGGAGAAGATGAAAGGATTCAATCTAGATTGCTAGATATCATCTAGATGGAAGATGCATGAAAGGAAGCCCTATAAAATTTTAGCAAACACCGGGTCATTTTCAAAAGGTGGTTTGATAAGAGATCAAAGGTTAAATTCTTCAGAATTTCAGAATTGTCCTTCTATGGAACAAAGTTCACTCCACTATGGATTGGTCCATATCAAATTTCATAAATCTTGGGTAACAATGCTTTTCGATTAAAATATCTCCAAGGTAATGATTTAACTTTTTCTGTTAATGGGCAGTACCTACTTCATTATTTTATGGCTACTCCAACTAGGAGCATTTTAGAATGAGTGTAAGTTCTAGTTTAGAAGTAGGAGTAGGTCTTAGATTAGATTTAATTTTCTGCATTGTCTTTTTTGTTTTCCTAGATTAAAATTTCCTATTTTTTTACAAAGTGCTAGTTTAGATTTTATTATTTTATTCGAATAGACGTCATCTAGATTTAGATGTTGAATAAGTCTTTTCAGACAATTAGAGTTGTTGAATAAATAACTTGCCCAAAGTCCCTCCATTTATATAGGCAAACAAGCTACTTGAACTAAGTAAGGAAGCACTTTGAAATGTTAGGAATAAGAGGATATGGAAAGAATGACTTGTTTCAGTCGATCTTTTGGGATTTCCTATCTTTTTATTTGACTAAAGATTCATGCCTTTGGGTCATTTTCTGTTTTGGTAGTGTTATGTTTTCAAGAGAAAAAGATTTTACTTTGCATTAAACATCTTAAAAGTTTGATGGGATCAAGCATGGTTACAAAAGAAAGATGATTTTCACAAAAGATATAAGTTCAATCATTTAAATTGGCTATTTTGGTTCCCAACCTTCTAAAAGGATTATTTGTTAAAAAAAAAAGGATTGTTCATTAAAAGAATAAAAAAATCTTCAAAGAAAAATCAGAAGCAATAGAACTCTTTTCGAAAGGTGATTCGAGTAATCTCCATTGGGGCTATGGATGCTCGAGTAGCAATGGATCAAGGCCTAAAGTGGAGCCAAAGGTATATATGTCGGGGCTATAGATGTCTGACTGGTAGCAAAACAATACCCAAGTCATCCTTATGAGCTAAAATAATAATCATTTCAAAAAGGCCACAATGTTTCAAAATATTTAAATTTTGGCAAAATAATCGATTGAGTGTCACCTAACTCAAACTCATAGCAAGGGTAATTAATGTATCGCACACACATATATGACTCTTCTTAAGATTCAAAATTTTATCTAACAAATAATGTTCTCTTTGGTTTGAAAATTTAGGTCTTTGCAAATGGCATGAAATTTTCAAAATTAGTTTCAATAAGCATTCATTTTCTAACCAAAGATTCTGGATTCTAACACTTTACAGTGTTTCTCTACAGAAGTCCCTATTTTGTAAATCAAATGGAGACCCACTTGTTCCATTGAATAATTATTTTTGGGTCTTTATTTTTCTTAGGGCATGAAAGTTCGCAATGGAATTAAAGCCTAAAGTTTGCTAATTATGTTCATTTTATAAAACTTTGGTTTAAATTTATGTCGAGCTAACAATGGTTTAAATGATCAAAAGCCTTCACATTAAATCGACTCTATTTTTATTTAACAAAGCTGACTTGATTTTTTTTGTGTCTCGTAGGTCTATGTGTGCAATTCACACTCTTATGCCTCTATTCGCATCCATTTACTATTTGTTCTTAGTAGTCCATATATAATTAAAGTCAACGATGAAACTTATTTGACTTCAAGTGTCATGCCATTTGTTGTGAAGTTGGATCTTGCATACTCGCACTATTATGTACAAGATTTGACATATCAAAATGTTGTGATATTGCGAGAGGCTTCCGTGTGTTACAATTGTACAATTTGTGTTTATTCCGCACACCCTCATAGATTATGTTTGAAAAGGGCTTGGCTACAAAAGTTTGAGACTATCCGATATTGCGAGATGCTGCAATGTGTCTCAATCTCGCAGTCTTGCACACCTAGGTTCAGAACTCTAAGCTATGAAAGACTGTGACAATGTGATTGTGCGTGATGGTGCCACGTGTCTCAATCTCACACTTTTGCTTAATCGCAAGGTTTGATATTGATAAAACATAAAGCAAGGGACAATGATAATGCAATATTGTGACATGTGTCCCTTACTAGCACAGTTAGTCATAAGTATACAGAATGCACTGCTCACATGCAACAATGTTGTATTCATGGTATTGTGATTCCTTGCCATGTGGCACTGACAACTCTTAGATAGGACATGCAATCCTATAGTAGGTTATGTTTGGGGAAGCTCACAAATATTGAAAACCAAAGCACTAATTCAGCTTCTAAAAGCCGCGATAAATAGACACCTGTCAGACAAAGCTCCCGTGAAAACAAAATCAAATTCAAGAAAGACAACTATCATAGTCACCATTTGTTTTATTTAGTATAGTTTATTTTAAAATGTTCCTTGTAAAGCAAGGAAAGTTTTGCATGTAAAGCTTTTGCATAAAATAGACTGATCTTATTTTAGCTTTTGTACATGCAATGAGCTTTGAAGATGAGGTAGTGCCCATCCAAAGCCTATTTATACATGACTTTATTCATTGTAAAGGGAGGAGAATTTTGGCAAGTTAATGCAAGCTAGAAAGTTTTCGGATTGTTTGTAAGTTGGATTAATTTGTTTTCTTCTCACTTCTATGTTGGCTTTTGAAGATTTTTTGCTAGGTTAGTGTTGTTATGTGGATTGATGCATGTGTTATTGTAGAAGTTAGATTGAGCTATATGCTATTCTAACCAACTTTATGATTGTTATTCTGATTTTCTTCTTGTCCAGAAATTGGATATGCTTCAGCAATTCGTTACCAACAATATCTTTGGATTAAGGTCATGAAGTTTTTCTGCATATTCATTATCCTGTCATACTCAATATTGTGTTATGTTCTGTGCTTGCAGCTAGGGTGTGATAGACATTGGTAAATTGCATTTGCTTAATTCCACATAACCAATTTGAGAGGGATAGTTCTTTAAATCAGCCATAGAACCACTCTTTTCTGTCCTACCCTGCCTTCTTTTTTTTAATCCCATCCACTTTAGCTTAGATCCCCTATGCATAATCCATTGTAGGTTGATTCGTTTTAGCTTATAGGTCGTAGGTTAGACTTTCAATTATATCAGAACCATTTGAGATAACAAACCACTATGCTCCACCGCTATTCCACTGCGTGGTTACTTGCAAAATCGGATACTTGCAATTCATGCCTTGGAGTGATTGGTCACCAATCCTTAAACAAGAGGTTGTATACCCCTTAAAGTCTGAAGGTTGCATAAAACCCACATGAACCATGCTCAGTTTTGATTCTAGAGTACTAAAAATCCTTGTTATCAAGTATCCTAAGATCCATTATAATTTGTGTTGGTACAAGGGAAAACACTTTGAGATGGATTGGAATTAGAACTAGGGCTTATAAAGTGAATACATGGTATGAGAAATCTCTCCCTTAGGAGTTCCAACCCTCAGAGTTTACCCACAAACAAATCTAGTCCAAATTTGGCCTTCCAAAAGCATGTGCTTTTCATGGTTGGCAGCCCAAAGGAAGATCCTTACACATGATAGGATGGAGAGATAGGATCCAAAAACCATCCATATTCAATTTTTGTAGGGAAAAGGAAGAGAGCACATACCTTTTAGTACTGCAATGTGATGCGTCTAAGGTCTAGGCATGGCTGCTTTAGTAGTTGGGCTCAGAGTGGACCACTTGAGAGGATATAAAAGTTGTCTCTCTCTCTATTGGCCCTGCCTAAGCAAAAACATTCACCTTGATTCATTATGGAAAGTAGCTCCATTGATCCTCTTCTTGAATCTATAGTTGGAAAGGAATATGAGTCTCTTTAAAGACAGCCTAGCCTTGTTTGAGGTGTGCAACATGATTGAGGTTGTCTTATCCAAAGCAGTCTTGATGCATCTCAAAGCAAGTAAAGACTAGCTCATGGACCAAGATAAATCTCTTTTACAAAGATGGTATAAGATGAAAGTTTACCCCTTTAATGGGCCACGAGTAAAATAATCATAAACTTTTCAAGTGGAATCCCCAACCCTGATGTCCATAAACCAAATTTTGATGGTGCCTCCAAACGTAATCCTCAAATGGCGAGGGACAGTTTGTATCATAAGAAGCAGTGAGGGAGCCAAGATTATCACCACCTCTATCTCGATTCCAAAAGGCATGAATTATGAATCTTGGGCTATAGGCTTAGTCAAAGGATAAAACATGGCCCTCACACTTGGTTTACAACACTTATTAATCGAAGGCAACTCTCAACTAGTGTTGACAATTTTGCCCCACAGGTCAAATTGTCATCCCTACTATTCGGAACTCTGCATATTGTGCCAGTTTGTCTTGTGAATCAGTTTTGGGTACTGAATAATGAAAAGGAAAAGGTTTTGCAAAGTTCAATCAAGCCTAAATGCATACCTACAGCGACCCAAGGAGCCATCCACAGCAAGGTATCAGCCAAGGAAAGAGCCTACAACCAAGTAAAGTTTTGGTTATTCAAAGGATTCAAAGGGGCATTCTTGTTTTTTAGATTTGGCAATGTCCACCTACAGCCATCCTTAAGGTTAACCTACAATCCTGTAGGTTCGCTTATGAATGAAGTCGAGTGTTTTCTTTCGGACACCTATGGAATACAGATTTGTTTTTCAGACTTACAACGACTATTCCCAATTGTTTTCTTTCCAAAGTGTTGTCTTCTCAAAATGTTGTTGGAGTAAGAGATGGACAATTTCCTCGAACTTTTTGTCCGAGGGAAAAGATTTTTCAAAGGACTTGGGAGAAGTCCGAGAGAATTTCAAAGGGACAATTTACAAAGTATTCAATTCCTTTGGACTTTTTGTCTGAAGGAATTAAGGAAACAAAAAGCCCGGGTGCCCTACAAAAAGCCCGGGTGCCCAACAAAAAACTTGGGTGCCCTTCAATTCTTCCGAAAATCCAGTTCCGAAGAGATAGAAGCCCTTGTGGAGAGCACTTGGTCGGTGGCAGGACCTTTCCAATTTTTCCGAAGGGCACAGAGGAAGGACACAAGCCCTTGCGGAGGGCATTTGGCTGGTGGCAGAATAAAGACAAAGGAGACTAATTCCTTTGGACTTTTCTTCGGAATAATTCCTTCGGACAAAAAGTCCGAATAAATTCGGGACAAAGAAAAACCCGATGGAAAATACACAAGGCAAAGAAAAAAAAATTGGAGGAAGGATTCCTTCGGACAAAAAGTCCGAAGGAATTTCTTCAGACTTTTTGTCCGAAGGATTAATTCATGAAAATTGCATAACAAGAAGTCCGAGAGAATATAGCCCGAGGAAATACAACCAAGGTAAGGCTAGGGAGATAAACAGAAAAGTCTACGGAAAAAAATTGTCAAACGAAAATTCCGAAGAAAATCAAAGAGAATAAGCCAAGAAGGAAATCCAAAAGGTCCCCAGAAAAACAAATGTCTGCAAAAAATAAAAATCCAAGACCAAGGTGAAATCAACGAAAAGCCAGGAAATAAAATCCGTAGACAACAAAGGCAAGACAAAATTATGAAGGAATAATTGGACTTAGACAGAAAATAGAAGTCCGCAAAAAGTGAACATGAACAAGCAGACCAAAATAAAAGGAAAATTCATGCAAGCAAAGGCTATTTTTGGTTAATTGGTCAAAGCTTCAGTTGGCTGGTTGTTGAAGTCAAACTCATCTCCGGATCAACTCGTGCTTCAAACGTTCCAACTTAGCTTCCAACGTTTCAATTCGAGTTCTAATTTTAGCATGGCGTGGATTTCATGCATGCTCTCATTATCTCGTGCTTTCAAACGATCAAACGGCTCAAGAGGAAGTCCATATTTGGAGGTGGGCGTAGCATTTTTGCATGATAAGAGTTTGACTTTCAACAAAATAACCGTCCATTTCCTCTAACGCCAAGGAGCTTCATGCAAGGCAAATAGACGTTTTGTAAAGGCTGAGTTGGATGGATTTAGCCTCTCTTCTATTTTTCAAATGCCAACTCTTGGCTGTTGTAATTTCCTATATAAGTTAGTTTTTCAGCCTTGAATTGTATCCCTCTCTTGGCAAGAACAGACTCTGCCATTGGTGAGTTGTGTAACCTCTTCAATCAATAGAAGGACTATACTTTCAGATTTCAAGTGCTGGCATAGTGTATATTCATTCAACAATTTGCATGTGGTAGATTTCTCTCCCTTCCCAAATTCTGATCCGTACCTAGTTGCTAGATTATCATATTATGCAGGTCATGTTCAGTGTTCTATATGTCTTTTGCTGAAGCTGTAAGTGGATGTTAGGTGGTTGCAAAGTGTCTTGTATCAGACCTCTCTCCATCGTTTTCCCTCATGTTTTGGTCATTGGATCGAACCTTCTCATGAAATATTTATGCATAGTGATCAATTGAAATCAAAGGTTTTCTTTTTCCCTTGTTTGATTCAGTGTTCAAGGTTCCAAGTAAAGTGGATCAACGTTTTGGTGTATCACCATCATTATGTAGGATTTCCCTTTCAAGTTTCTTTCTCCCTTTTCCATGGTAGATTCGCAGCACAAAGTAGAGATCCATTGATACATCTTACAAGAACCAACTTTCTCTGGAGGTTCTTCTCACCATTGAGGCACCCACCCTCGTGAGAAGATCCCATTTTTTCAACTGGAGAGAGGATTGGCCATTCCAGCACGTCTTCGATTCAGAGTGCAACTCTAGGTTGACAACAATTTTTGGCATGCCCAGTGGGACCCGTTTGGAGCTAGTTTTAATGAAATCGCAGTTGCAGCAACGTTCTTCAAGTATTTGGCGATTCCAAGATTAGGTGGTTGCTTCTAATAATCTAGTCACACTTTCCATGTAAGTACTGCATTATCATGAATAAGTTTTGATGGTTGTATATGAAGAGAATTCCTATGCTATGTTTCCTTATCAGCCCAATGATGGATCATACCAACTTTATCATGATGTCTATGAGCTTTTTTATGAACCTAATCAGCCTTATCAAGAGTATTATCAAAGCTATGTTGAGCCATATCAGTCATATGAGCAGAGCCTTGGCTCCAAGAAAGAATTGATGAGATAGAGCTCAAAATACTAGCATATGCGAGGAAAGTTTGTTCAAACTCTCAGTATGAAAAAGTGAATGGTCTATTCCAAAATGTGTCCAATGATCCAAAAGAGATAAATGAGCTGTGTATTTTTGTATTAGAGAAAATGGAGGCTTGGGATAGGCAAAAAATCGAGTTGAGTCACTTGTCTACAAAGGGTTCTTGTACTCCTTATTCTTATGAGGTTCTTAACCATGCCCAGTGTGTGCTGAGGGAGCTTCTTAGTTGGAGTTAAGAGCCTATTCAAGTGACTATTCATGAGACTAAACCTTCCTATAGTCCCCTTTTTTCACCAATCATCTCTCAAGCTCAAGTTGCCCAGAAAGACAAGCAGGTTTCAGACTTTGATGAGGTAATGGCCAAGTGGAAGGAACAGAATACAGAGGTCTTTAAGAGTTTCTCTTTCCCTCCTCTCCAAAACTCCCTAGATAATTGCATTGCCCTCAAGATTCCAAAATCTGATCATGATCAACATTCCATGCTTCATTTTTCCTCTCAAACAAATGAATTTCATCACCCTCCCACCATCTCCCTTCTTCAGGAAGAGCCTGTTCTTTGGAGGATTGAAAAACAGGTTGCAACTACAGGTCAAGTTCTTGCACAGTGTGTGGAGGATGCTTCAGATGTGTTTAAGGAAGAATTTCCTATTGATACTTCACTTAAGGTTGTAGTTGAGCATCCAATTATATTTAAGAATGAGAACGCTGATCTTGATGTAGAGGAACTCCAAGAAGAGTTGGTGCAGATTGAAGTCATAAATGAGTTACAGGTATCTCTTATTGAGAAGGATCCAGATAGCTTTCAAGCTGATTCAGTTCAAATAGATCAAAATAAAGAACAAAAATATGATTGGCAGCTGTACCTTGAATCTCTACAAGAGATTGAAGAGCTTTGTATGGATATGTTGGCTATTGAAGAGCATGTTTATGAGAAATTTGATCAAGAATCACCTATTCAAGATCATGATACAAATTGGGTTGCCTATTCAAAGCTCCTTGAAGAGCTGTATGAACATGCAACAGTCGATAAAAAGGGTGTGGCCACTCAAGAACAATGCATAGATGAGATATCACTTGACAAGGTGGTAGATGACAAGCAGTGCGAAAAATATCAGGAAGTACTTGATGAGTTTGTCTTTGTTGGTGACTGGTTTGTTGTTGATGACTCATTTGAGAAGATGCTAATGCAGTTGGTGGACAAGGAAAATGCCTCATCAAAGGTTATGATTAATAAACAACCTGATTTGCAACTTGTACCATCTCTTGGAATGAGTGAGTTCAAGAATTTCTCATTTGATCTAGGCGGATCATGTTTTATCATGGTTAGCTAGGTTCCTTATTTGTTTTCCTTTCCTCCAAGTGTTGTTCAAGCACAGTTGTTCTATTCAGTTTTGTTCCAATAAGTGCTTGTTTGCACATTTGCTTCTTGGTTAGTTTTTCTGCTTTCGTGTATTTCCCTTCTTATTTTGAAAGAGGAAGGTTACTTCAGCCATGGTCAAGAGGAGATTTTCAATCAGAAATCAGGTTTACCATTGTTTTTTGGGAGTTCTATATTATGTATATGGCCGGGTTCTCAAGCATAGCAGGCATGTTTCCCAGTTGAATCGCCAAAAAAATGTTGACAATTTTGCCCCACAGGTCAAATTGTCATCCCTACTATTCGGAACTCTGCATATTGTGCCAGTTTGTCTTGTGAATCAGTTTTGGGTACTGAATAATGAAAAGGAAAAGGTTTTGCAAAGTTCAATCAAGCCTAAATGCATACCTACAGCCACCCAAGGAGCCATCCACAGCAAGGTATCAGCCAAGGAAAGAGCCTACAACCAAGTAAAGTTTTGGTCATTCAAAGGATTCGAAGGGGCGTTCTCGTTTTTTAGATTTGGCAATGTCCACCTACAACCATCCTTAAGGTTAACCTACAAGCCTGTAGGTTCGCTTATGAATGAAGGCGAGTGTTTTCTTTCAGTCACCTATGGAATACAGGGTTGTTTTTTAGACTTACAATGACTATTCCCAAGTGTTTTCTTTCCAAAGTGTTGTCTTCTCAAAATTTTGTCGGGCTAAGAGATGGACAATTTCCTTGGACTTTTTGTCCGAGGGAAAAGATTTTTCAAAGGACTTGGGAGAAGTCCGAGCGAATTTCAAAGGGACAATTTACAAAGTATTCAATTCCTTCGGACTTTTTGTCTGAAGGAATTAAGGAAACAAAAAACCAAAGGAATTAAGGAAACAAAAAACCCGGGTGCCTCCCAAAAAGCCCGAGTTCCCTACAAAAAGCCCAGGTGCCCTACAAAAAACCCAGGTGCCCTTCAATTCTTTTGAAAAGCCAATTTCGGAGAGACAGAAGCCCTTGCGGACGGCACTTGGTCGGTGGCATGACCTTTCCAATTTTCCCGAAGGGCACAAAGGAAGGACACAAGCCCTTGCGGAGGGCATTTGGCCGATGGCAAAATAAAAACAAAGGAGACTAATTCCTTCAGACTTTTTGTCTGAAGGAATTCCTTCGGGCAAAAAGTCCGAAGAAATTCGGGACAAAGAAAAACCCGATGGAAAATACACAAAGGCAAAGAAAAAAAAATTGGAGGAAGGATATCCTTCGAACAAAAAGTCCAAAGGAATTCCTTCGGACTTTTTGTCCGAAGGATTAATTCAGGAAAATTGCATAACAAGAAGTCCGAGAGAATATAACCCGAAGAAATACAACCAAGGTAAGCCTAGGGAGATAAACAAAAAAGTCCGCGGGAAAATTTTGTCAAACAAAAATTCCGAAGAAAATCAAAGGGAATAAGCCAAGAAGGAAATCCAAAAGGTCCGCATAAAATAAAAATCCAAGACCAAGGTGAAGTCAACGAAAAGTCAGGAAATAAAATCCGCAGACAACAAAGACAAGACAGAATTCCGAAGGAATAATTGGACTTAAACAGAAAATAGAAGTCCACAGAAAATGAACATGAACAGGCAGACCAAAATAAAATAAAAATCCATGCAAGCAAAGGCTATTTTCGGTTGACTGGTCAAAGCTTCAGTTGACTGGTTGTTGAAGTCAAGCTCATCTCCAGATCAACTCGTGCTTTCAAACGTTCCAACTCAGCTTCCAACATGTCAATTCGAGTTCTAATTTTAGCATGGCGTGGATTTCATGCATGCTCTCGTTATCTCGTGCTTTCAAACGATCAAACGGCTCAAGAGGAAGTCCATATTTGGAGGTGGGCGTAGCATTTTTGCATGATAAGAGTTTGACTTTCAACAAACTCACCGTCCATTTTCTCTAATGCCAAGGAGCTTCATGCAAGGCAAATAGACTTTTTGTAAAGGCTGAGTTGGACGGATTTAACCTCTCTCCTATTTTTCAAACGCCAACTCTTGGCTGTTGTAATTTTCTATATAAGTTGGCTTTTCAGCCTTGAATTGTATCCCTCTCTTGACAAGACCAGACTCTACTATTGGTGAGTTGTGTAACCTCTTCAATCAATAGAAGGAATGTACTTTCAGATTTCAAGTGCTGGCATAGTGTATATTCATTCAGCAATTTGCATATGTGGTAGATTTCTCTCCCTTTCCAAATTCTGATTCGTACCTAGGTTCTAGCTTATCATATTATGCAGGTCATGTTCAGTGTTCTCTATGTCTTTTGCTGAAGCTGTAAGCGGATGTTAGGTCGCTGCAAAATGTCTTGTATCAGACCTCTCTCCATCGTTTTCCCTCATGTTTTGGTCATTGGATCGAACCTTCTCATGAAATATTTATGCATAGTGATCAATTGAAATCAAAGGTCTTCTTTTTCCCTTGTTTGATTTAGTGTTCAAAGTTCCAAGTAGAGTGGATCAACGTTTTGGTGTATCACAGTCATTAGGTAGGATTTCCCTTTCAAGTTTCTTTCTCCCTTTTCCATGGTAGATTTGCAGCACAAAGTAGAGATCCATTGATACATCTTACAGGAACCAGCCTTCTCTGGAGGTTCTTCTCACCATTGAGGCACCCACCCTCGTGAGAAGATCTCATTGTTTCAACCGGAGAGAGAATTGGCCATTCCAACACGTCTTCGATTCAGGGTGCAACTCCAGGTTGACAACAACTAGTTAGAAATGTAAGCATAACAGATCCACCTCGAGAAGGAAACTTGAAGGCATTCTAAGAGAAGCAAGGGCTTTGATTCCCAATTTCACTTGCATTAGTTTTCACCATTGCTATAGGGAGGCTGATGGCTCAGCAAACTTTGCTAATGTTGGTGTGTATCAAGACTCCCTACACTCCCTTTTTATTTTGAATCGGGAAGATTGAGAAGGATTGGAAGTCCTCCCAGTTGAGGACATTGGAAGCCCCAATCTTTGAAGAATTTGGCTTTTGGAAGGCTTGATTAGGTAATCATCGTATTGTAGCCTTGACAAGCTAAAGATTTTTCCATCAAATTAATTTATGTCTAGTGCTTTTATTCGCATACCATCCTTTCCTTCTATACCGCTCTACATTTCCAATTGCCATTTTTTAACTAATATTTGCTCAACGATCATCAATCTTTGTTTTGACCTTTGACCTTTGGTTTGCCTTAGCTCTATTGCATATGGAAGAATTCTTGAGGGATTCCAAGTACAAACTAAGAAGAGGCAGGTGATGTTTGGGGGAGCAGTTTGTAATAGACACCTCAGGATTATATTTCAGGAAAAATGGACGACACTCTCCACATAATCGAAACTGTGCTGTGTCAGAGTGGGATAGGGGACATTTCAAGCATCAAATGCATGAAGATGCTGATTTCATAGGTAAGTTGTCTGATTATGTGTCCAATAATAGTTTTGTTGCATGGATTTTGGCAAGAGTACTGCTTCAAGTTACAACTGAATTCCCTTCCCAGGCATAAGCTAAGAAATTCAAGAAAAGGAAAAATGTTGTGGAAGAAACAATGGTTACTTTCCTTGGGGAGGACACCATGGCAGAAACTTTGTTTGCTCTGAATGGCTGTTTTGAGCTCCTAGAAAATCATTATGTCGAAATGGTGAGATATGTTAAGAACTTGAAGGTCATTTGTGAACGAGGTTTCTGTGCTGCTGAGCACAGGACCCCTCGTGGCTCTCCAAACAGTGGCTCTTTCCGACGGAAGCACGAATAAAAAAGTGGGGCTGCCTAGTAGGATGACCAAGGAAGGAAAACTTCAAATCAGTCCCAAGGAGCACTGTAGAGGAGGTGATTGACATCTCAACCATTGCGGATGGGCTGTTTATGTCCCTCCCATGAGGAATTTAAGCAGTGTGACCTGCTGATGGAGCAAGTGGATAAAATCATGGCAGTGTTTGAAGCATGCAGAGACTAGCTCAAAAAGAATGAGAAACAGGGGAGGAAATTTGATGGAGTCAATGATGTTGAGGTGAGAACAAAGGGTGGCCAAGTTGAGGATGTGGATGTTGCTGCCTTATGCAGCAAACTGGGCAAACATGAGCGCCCAGGTTCCAGTGGCCCTTCCACCAATCTGCATTGTTATCATCCTGACTAGTTATGCTCGGTCAACTGTACTTGCTGTTGGTTCAAGACTTAATGCTGTTGGTTCAACTTTATGCTACTGATTTTATTTAGTTTGAAAAGAGTGTTGTTAATGGTTTAGCCTCCTATATATGATGCTTTTAAATCTATTTTTCAAAAAGCAAAATTGGTAGTTTACTTAGTATACTTCCATCCATTTTGTTTTGAAGACTGTTGTTGTAGTGGCCTAAGAGCGACCATTTTTTGTATTCCAATTGCAGTAATACATTACTCAAACTACCATATTGTTATGGCGGTTGTGTCATGATTTTCAGGCATGGGCTATCCAGGGCAAAACCCTATTTTACTGATTTTAAAAAATCCTTTAATCCAAAGTGAATGCCTAGAAGCTTGAAAATGCATCCCATTGACCTTGACCCAATGTTAGGTGCCGTATTGTTTGAGCACAAGAAGCTTGCTCATTCTGAATTCCAGGAAAATGGATTCATCTTCAAGTGGCCATAAGTTTCTTATTTGATGCTCATCTAGAATGCACAACCAATGAGCCTTTTCTGATGGACATGTGTACCATAGATCAAAATGCCTTTTATTACATTATTTATGCTATCGTAATTGAAGAATTTCCAGGAAAGGCAAACAATCTTCAGCTTGATAGTAGTTGACTAATATCCCAAGGACTGGCTAACTACGACAGAGGTGGGTTGTAACTCTTTCTTATGAATTTTCCTGTGGTTGAGGATCAGCTAATCACTACCAAATATAATTCATGGGCTTTTAGCATTTTATCATTAGCTACCATGTGCTATGATATGGATACTGATACGATAAAAGATGTTCTTTGCAATAGAGAGAATTTTAGCTTTCATAAAATGCAACTTTGCAAAAGGTACATGGTGACCATGCCCATGAACGAAGTTTCTATTGTTTTCTAGATACAAAGGCCGAAAGGACAAAAGCATTTCACTTCAAAAATTGTTGATTCTAAGTAATCATCCTACACCTATGATGAGTGTAGACTATGTGTCCCATTTCATCTTATGACTGGCAATGATTATGTTCAGATTTATTTACTCTTTTCTTTCACTTCCATTGATGACTGCATATTGCAATTGTAACGAATGATGTTGTCTCCCCCTGATTTAGTATTTCTGTTTGGACTTGTTATTTTACTATTGTAAAGTTCTCATGTGCTAAATTCCAGTTCCATATGTTTTCTTTTGTTTTAGTCTCTATATTGCCTCTTTTATTTTACTTGTTAATTTTCAAATTATACTGTATATGTATTTGTCATTCAGGTCTCACATAAAACTTTAGTTATTGCCTTCAGTAGTGTAGTTTCCAACTTTTTGAGCAGGAATTAGTTTATGCTTTGCTTATGAACTAAATGGTCGCGGATAAGAAATTCTTGAATGTGTTTTTATGTTTAGGTGAACAATGCTGGTTTGATGGAGCATAAACGTATAACAACTATTGATGGGTCTGTAAGAATGCTGTTAAATTTAAGCTATATTCCGCTCAACATTTTTATATCCAGGTTGTTCTAGGAAAACTAGTTGTATACAAAGAAGTCCCTTTCCTGAGCAGTTAATATTTTCTTAGAAGCATCAACAAATACAATTGTTCTACATTATTAATAGCACCATACTTAGAAGGCAAAGTTTATTTCTTGCAGGTTCGAATTAAACTTTGCAGTTAACATAGTAGGAACTTATACTATCACAGAACTGCTTTTACCATCACTGGAGAAGGCTGCACCAGATGCACGCATCATCACTGTTTCCTCTGGTGGAATGTACAGTGTTCCTTTGACTAGTGACTTGCAGGTAAGGGTTTTAATGGTTGTGCCTTATCTCAGTGAAGTATGCTTAAATGCTTTGCATCATATCTTTCTAAAATAATTAATCGTTGATCTTAAATTCAATGTCTATTAATAAGTTAATAACAAATGCAGTTCAGTGAGGTTAATTTTGATGGAACAATACAGTATGCTCGCAACAAGAGACTGCAGGTAAATATTTTCATTTATTTTTCGTAAGTTTTTAAATAAGAGTGCAGTATTTCATTAAATATAGATGCTAGTCAAATCTTTGCATTTTCAGAAGCATTTTTTTGAATATAATACTGATATTTACCAAATAAGACTATTGTGTATTTATCCATATACAAAAGATCTTTTTAAATAACTTCATATGCTGTGTGCTTGCCAGCACAGCTTCCATTCTTGTGGATTGATGCAAATGTGCTTTGCATGTCAACATGAGTAAATGAGTATGGGGAAAAGAATAATGGATTTGAATGCAAAATGTAGTTTGGTAATTAGCATACCTCATATTTCTTTGAAAGTCTACTGTGCATGATCTCAACCAGTTTCCCCTGGTCTTATATAATTTTGATGCTTAAATTTGGATGAGAAGGGAAACCGGACTCATTTTTTGACTGCTGTATTTTCGTGTCTTTTTTGAATTTGTTGCTTCAAAGACAAGTTTCTTTAAAGAATTAATGGAACAGGGGAAACCGGACTCATTTTTTGACTGCTATATTTTCGTGTCTTTTTTGAATTTGTTGCTTCAAAGACAAGTTTCTTTAAAGAATTAATGGAACAGCCATTGGACTTAAAGTGGCATATGCAGGCTGCTCAAATAAGCCTCTACTACTAAAATGGTTTATATGGGTGCCCTTGGTTTATTTCAATGCAAGGAGGAAGATCATATCCCATAAAACCTAGATATGCATATATTGTATAACATTGTCTTAAATGGATTTATATGCCATAGCCGTTGATGGTTGCAATGCAAAAAAAATCTGCAATCTGTTAAAGATAAAATACACCCCTACACACACCATGTGTGTGAAAAAACAAAGACTTATGTGCTAGATGGTAACTTTGTGAGTATAAACATAGTCATACACTTTTTTATATATAGAAAGATTCTAAGCATCTCAAATTCAGACCAACCACTTCAATGGATTTACACACATAATTACCAGCTCATCAATCAGGCCTAAAGGAGCATTAGGGCATCTGATGAACAAAGAAACTTATTGCATCCCATTTCTATCTGTTTTAAATAATTGAAATATATATTGTCTGCAAACCTTTTACATCAAATATGACATAAGGTCTCAAAACACAAGCTCCCAAACTTAAACAAAAAGAGGCTCATAAATCTCTGTAAACTCTTCCAAACAAAAATGCAGCAAAATAGAGGTATCTATTATCCTTAAGATTATTAAGAATATATATATATATATATATATATATATATATATATATATTATCCTTAAGATGGTAGAACATTTTTAACATAACTGATTGTCAATATCAGCTCTGTTATGGTAGAACCAAGATATTAAATTGGTGAGCCTCAGGGCTTCAATGCATAAGGAGACTAATAATACTTTTAAGGAACAGAATTCTTTCATGCCTACTTTCTCAGTGAAAGACAAATCAAGGGTCCTTGCATCTTTTCCAGCTCCACTCTTGATCCCGAAGTGAGTCAGACCTGCTGCATGACAGTTCAGGGCCATTTTCAGAAAAAATGATTTTCTGAAAAAAATCAGCACAGCCATAAATTGCAGTTTCAGAGGCCTTTGGAACATTTTTCGAGCTTGGAAAATGTGTCATCATATCAATTCATCTATGAGATGACCTAGATCATGAGTCGAGCATTTCAAAAAATGCAAATGGTTATGAAATCAGAGCATACCTAGAAAAGTTATGACCCCGACAAGGTGGCCACTCCAAACGGATATTATTTGAAATTTGTACCCAACTGGATTTCTTATTCTTAGGAGTTTTCTTATTCACATACCTATGCATGTTGAATGACTATTAGTAGTTTTGTTTATCTTTAAAGTAGTTTACTATTCTTAGTATATTCTTAGCAGTTTTCTATCTGCATGCCTATGCATTTGAATGGCTATTAGTAGCTTTGTTTAACTTTAAGGCAATTTACTTTTCTTAGTTTTGTGTAGCTATAATACAAGGATTCACCCTATTTTAATACATAGTGTATAACATACATCTCTTCCATAGAGAGTGCTTCCTTTTTAGAAATTCTTATTATATTGCAATAGAGCTTTGTTTTTTGTTCTTGTGAATCTGTGTCAGTTGATGATCTAGGAGGATCTCCCAACAACCATTCTAGTGATACTGCCAATCATGTTCGCATTGATTTTAGTAATTGTGGTTTGTTCTCACCGTTCTGTATTACCCTAGAACAACATCCTGAGGTTCATGATATGTCCAAGATCATCAATCCATTTCCAACAAATGCCGCACACACTTCTACAATGGTGTAGTGAAATCTGTGTAGATCGGACATGGCACCACCCGTGTGTGCACAAAACTTTGTGGTATTGTTTTATCAAATTTGGGATTTATGTGAAAAAACTAGATGACAACACTACTGTACAAAATCATGAGAATAGTATAACAATGATAACATTCAATGATTTGGAACTACTGTATTCTAGAAACTTACTAAAAATAGCAAAAGCATAAAAAAGAAAATAAAGACTTAGCTGGAAACTGTCTTCAAGAGGAATCAGGTTCTGAAACTTGTGCAGAGAGGCTTGGTGACTGGAATTAGGATTTTAGGACTGGATCTGGGCCTGGACAATAGCACTGGGAACAGGTCATTAGAGGGGTGGCGTTTCTATCCATTTGCAGTGAGAAAATCAAGGTTTCTAGGTTCTTTGTGCGTTCCTCTATGGAGCCTATATCTAGTGCGGGAGCTTGCAATCACTTTCGGAAACCACTGTAACTAATTTTCCTTCAAAAATCCAAGTTCCTTGGCATGTGAAGACTAATGCAAATCAATGGTTAAAAAAGATCAACGGTTGAAGTTGAGCAAGACCTTAACACCTCATGTGTTGAACGTTCCCTACATACTAAAAATCCAAAGAGGAATCAAACTGTAATGACCCCTTCTCGAATCTAATCTCATAAGGACCGTTGGCCTATTCCTGGAAATCCGTAGGCTATTCGGAAGGTGCAATTGAAGGTTTCCTATTTTTTAGGATGTCTTTGTTCGAAGTTTTGACGGCAGATTCCTTCTGGGTTTTTCGAGAGCTTCGCGGAGGTATGTTCGTTTCAGTTTTCTGAGCATTTCCAGGAATTTACTATTTTTAGTAAATTCTATTTTTGGCAGCTAGCAGGATTGTCGCAAGGAGTTTATTTTCCCTTTTTAGTTGTCTCATTCAGTTTTGGGCTTCAGAATTCGGTCTTGGCGGAATAAGTGAATGTCACTTAAAAAATAATAATAACGTTATATTTTAACGTTGACCTTGGCCTAGACTAGATAACTTAATGTTATTTTAAAAGAGGGACTTAAAGGGGGGGCGCCACATTGCTTGGAAAGGGGGCGCCACTTTTGAGGATAAGCTTCAAGGAAAAGCCAATTGAAGCCTATAAAAGAAGGCATTGGGCTATCATTTGATCATCTTGGTTTCAGTGCATTGTTATGCTGCAGCTTTGGCTCTGGAACTGCTTCGGGAAATGAAGGCCTCCTAGCAAAGGCATCTCTTCATGCTTGAAAGACAGCATCTAGTGGTGAATTAATCTTTGATATTTGTATTTGCTTAAGTAGTACTTTCAGTTATTGCATTGTTAGTTCCTTTGATATTATTAGAATTTCAAGATATTGTATTAAACAGATCTAGGTTTTCAGTCACAATTCAGAAAATACAAAAAAACAGGTTGTGGGTATCATCTTATTGTATTGGGTAGGCCTAGGCGCCCCTTTGCTTAATTTTGTAGAATTTTTTGAACAAGCATTGAATTTCTAGAGGAAATCGCCCTTCTCCCCTTGGGACGCCCCTGTGGGGTTTGGCATTGGTTTTTGTGTAACATTCTGGATGCAGATTTGATCAGTTTCATGATGCTAACTTGGGCGCCATACTCCAGAAAAGACTTTGCAACAGAAATCAGGAAGATTGATTAAGTTTTGCATGAGTTATGAATATTTGAAGAAATTAATAAGTGGCTGGTTTTTCCTCTTTCTAAAAGCAAATTCTGTTTATTTTTGTAAGCTGACAGTAGTACTGGCAGCCCTTCTCTATTTGTTTAATTTTCTTTTAAAATATTGTAATAGTTTACAGCTCCGCCTTATGGTAGCTACTTTCCCTATTGGGTTAGCAAGCACATTCTAGGTGTAGAGCATCCACCCTATGGTAGCTACTTTCCCTTCTGGGTTAGCAAGCACATGCTGGGTGTGGAGTAGTTTCCTTTTCAGTATTTCCATTAAAGCATTGTTATTAAGCTCACTCCGTCATATGGTAGCCCCTCATGGGTAGCACATACTTGACGTAAAGTTCCTTATTTGTATTTACTCCGTCTTATGGTCGCCCCTACTCCGCCTTGGACTGGGTAGCACATACTGGACGTTGAGTCCCATTTCTTGTAATTACTCCGTCTTATGGTCGCCCCTACTCCGCCTTGGACTGAGTAGCACATACTGGACGTTGAGTTCCATTTCTTGCATTCTAGTGGCGAAGTTATTTCAGTTTATTTGAGATTAACTTTTAATCTTGACGGAACTTGCTTGTGTTGTAATCCAAAAATCTAAAAAAGTTGAAAAATTTGGCTCGGAATATTTCACAAACTTCATGTTTTTCTCCCATGCTATGGTGGTGTGTAAATAATAGGTGCAATGTGCTAGATGTTTGTGCAATATTGATGTGATTAGATGCTTTAACCGTGACTTGTGGCCTGTGACATGTACTCAGATTTGAGATCTAGGCTAATAGGGTTGTATGCAATTAGAATTGAGAAAATTAGGTATTCCACTCTCGATGTGCAAGTGTGATTCTAGTGTTTTTTGGTGAGGAAGCCTTTTGTAGGCCAAATGGTTTGAAAAGAGATTATATAATCATATCATTAAAAATCCTTCAAATAGGCTTTTTAGGGGCATGGGCTGACCTTCCTATAGCTTGGAATTTGATAAATTAGTTGTTATTTGGTAGGAAGACAAGAGAGGGGGGAAAGGACACTAGGGTGGTGTGCTCTTGTCCCCTAGGGCGCTCTTGTCCAATGGGTGATTTTATCATGCTGAGTGTTAGGCAGGGCCTAAAAGATGTTTAAAGTTGATAAGAATAGAGATGAGTAAATTCTGGAATCATTCGTCAACATAGAAGAGTGTGTGAGATAGTCGAAAGTGATCAAAAGGGGCTCTAAGATAGTTCTAGAGCTAAGTGTGTAAAAGAGTGGTCACAAGTTCACGAATTTAGCTTAAATGTTAATTTTATGTATCTACATTTGCCCTCCTTTTATTCTAGTAACACAACAAAGTGGAAGTACTGGTGTAAAAGGCAAAAGAGTGTGTACTTGAACTTACCTGTGGGAAGGAGTCCTAAATGTGTGCCATAACGTTGAACTGTGTTCCATGCAAATCTGCATTGAAACATGTAATGTTAGTCTTTACTTAAGATGAATATCAAGAAGTAAAAGAAAAAAAGTTAGAGTGACAAGGAACAAATACACCTTGATCAAGTATGCAAACCGTTGTGCCTTTTCTGGTGCAAAAACTAGTGGTTGTGGCATGTTGTGCATTTGTATTAACATTAAATAGCTTGGATTGGATTGTACATGCCCCAATCCTCATCTATAAGTGGTTGTGCTCAAGAATTCAAGTGTGCTTGACTCCATCATTGTCATCCTAAAGTAGTGGAGTAGCTTGGGATTCCTGTATGAATCCCGATATATATATCTGGTGCAAAAACTGGTGTAAATAGTGAACCATCCACTGCAGATGGAATGATGTTCAATTTTGGTGCAAAATTGGTGCAACTATCAAGGATAATCAGGGTTTGGTGTATACAGCATAGAAAATGACATGAATTGTCTTTCCATATGTGAAACTGGTGCAATGAGGAAGCAATGTGCCGTGCACATGCCCCCAACTGAAATTTGGTGCATATATATTCTAAGACTAAGTAAAACAACTATGATTTTGAGTAAACCTGAGTGCCAACTTGGAACAACATGCCACATATGATCACCCCCAAACTGAGCAAATCTGAGACAAAACTGTGTAATTCTAAGTAATTTTGGAAAATGAGACTATGTAACTATTGAATACTATTCTGAGTAAACTGAGGTTCTAAGAAATTCTGAAAATCCCTGTTTTTTAGGCATTTGGACAACAGCACTAGGAAGGGCACTAGAGCAGTGCTCTCTTGTCCAATGTGGCCCTCCTATCCAAATTGACTTTTTGTGAGTTTTCTAACCCTGAAACCATGTCAACTATGTAATCATTGTTAGATTCTATTTGTGTATTGATCTGGGAAGCCTAGTCTCTAAGACAAGCCTCTGTGAATGCCCCCTCTTTTGAGGTGAGTTGATGAGCCTACGTAAGAACTTAATTCAAAGGAAAAGGTTATGCAGTCTGTTGTTGTAATGTAACATTGTAACTCTGAGTAATAATGACATCATGAAAAAACATGGCATCATTGTGTATGTAAACTGAGCATAGTGATAATGTAAGATGCATATGAAAACAAGCATTCACAAGAAGTGTCTAGATAGATGTGACAATGAAGCACGTAGATAATTTAATCAACTGAGTATATAATGTTAAATAGAACTACTTAGGGCACAATGCATGATGTCCATCTTGGCATGCAAAGTTTTGCAAAAAAACAAGCAAAATGTCATGGCCATGACACACAAGCAAAGACTATACGCACAACATAAAAAACACATGATAGAAGGCCAACGGACCACAAACAGGGACATGTTCAAATGCGACTCACTCAAATAGAAGACATGTACAAAGGCACATTCAAATACCCTCACGCACATACAAGGAAACAATGGAGGCTTAGAGCCGCAAAGGACATGTTCAAATGTCCACATTCACGAATAGAAGACACATACAAGGACATGTTCAAATGTCCTCACACGCATACAATCAAAGATAGAAAGGCTTAGAGCCACTTGGCAATGACATATTCAAATGTCCTCAGAGCAAACAAAGAAGTGCATACAATATATGAAGCTAGGAAAAACAATATAAAGAACATGATGATTATGTATTTTGATAAAAAAGAGCGAATATGTAATCTGAGCAACATTTAGTAACTGAGATAGGCAATAGTATATCACAATGTTAGTGAGTGAGCAATATCGTAAGATGTAATACAATGTAAAGTACTGAGCATGTGAGTAAGATAATGTGAGCAAGGAAGGATAAAACATGTGTTTACCATGCCTCCAGTGAGCTAATTGATGAATGTACATGTTGTAGTAAACCTATGTGAAGTCTGGAATTGAGTAGTGACAGTTTGAGCTCACTAGGACAAGAGTGGGTTGAGGGACACTAGAGCACTGGGCTCCTATCCTCCACACTGCTCCTATCTAACTACAATTTCTGAGTGTGTAACAGTAAAAGCACTTGTAACTGGTTATGGGAATGATGTCCTGTGCAATCTCCAGTCATTCATACACTGATGAAACATGTATGATACAAAATTGGCTAAAACATATATAGAATATTGTGCACAACTGAATTTATGTATGAAAAAGTACATATAAGCATTCATAGGTCCATGCTTTTATTATTTTCTGTAATATTTTACTGTTTTTGTATTTTTTCATATATATGAATGTAAATATGATATGACGATCTAAAAATCAAATAGCTCATCCAATGGACAAGGATAATCAAAAGGCGGATCTGGTGGTAGATTATCAAGTGTCAGATACTAGATCTGCCCAAACCTAAATCCAACTTTGAGGAGGTATGAACTCGAATAAATCATCATCACTGTGGTCATCATACCATTCGTGCTCTCTAGATATAGTTTTGTCTTTGGCATTGCTTTGAATTTTGTGCATCCGAATGGCATGTTGCTCGACTGTGTAAGAGGCCTCATGTACTGTTCTGGAATATATCAAGTCATATCTTGCTACCTCATTCTGGAATTTGCGATTGTCATCAGAGTTGTCATGGATAATGCAAACTATGTTCCCGTCAAACATGAGTGTGAGACACCTTTGTGCTCTATCCACTGTAGCTTCCATTTCTTGTGACCATGTGTTACCAAATATAGCCTCTATTTGAGTTCCTGTGTTCATGACAAATAGTAGGGTTTTCACCACCTTGGGGCCACATGCACTGGCATTGTAATGTGCCTGATGGAATCCTGGCAAACTATAGCATTTTGTAACTCATCAATGTTAAGTCCTATATGCTAAAAAAATGCAAGTGTACATGTATTTGGGTCTGAATCCTCATCAATGGTTATATGTTGTCGATATTGATCTTCAATGAAAACTTGAATAGTCAAAGCATTACTCCTAGATTGTTTGCAGTTTCTGCGTGTTTGAATCTATTTCATGGCCTTGGCCTGCTTAGGCAAATGCAAGTGTACATGTATTTGGGTCTGAATCCTCATCAATGGTTATATGTTGTCGATATTGATCTTCAATGAAAACTTGAATAGTCAAAGCATTACTCCTAGAATGTTTGCAGTTTCTGTGTGTTTGAATCTATTGCAAGGCCTTGGCCTGCTTAGGCAAGGGTTTTATGATTTGAATAGTGCCCTTAGCCTTATATTTCTCAAGTTTCTATTGTAATGTTGAGCATGTATCTATAGCATGTCCTGTGATTCTGTGAAAGTGACAAAAGGGCTTGCCATCTTGATTTAACAAGCGGCTAACGGATCTGTGACGTACCGTTAGCAAGGCTATCAATTCCCTGTCAAGTAACATTTGTAACATCATGTGATCTATGTTGTGCATTGTTTACTTGTATCTGATAATTGGTTCAATATCCATAGATGTGATATTGTTTACTGAATCTGAAAATGGCTGTAAAGTTGTATGTGGGGTGGTATATAACTGATAACAAGTGTTTTTTCCCTTATGTGTGTTAGCAATGACTACTTTTTTTGTATTTGTATGTACTAGTAATAGGTATAATGGCCTTAGAATCATCTCGGTATTCTCCTAGGCCCATTGGTGTAAACTTTAGACCACACAAAGTCATCAATGTTCATTGGAGTTGTGTCTATGTCTCCCTCTGAAGTAACCTCAGAATCACTATCAACATTTTTGATGTAAAAATCCTCAATCTTCTCTAAATTTATCAGTAAAGGTAACTGTTGCATATGTTCCTCATTGTCCACCCTGAGTGGTGACCTTAGTGGTGCAGAGGTGCTTGTGGATGGTGGTTCAAGAGTATGTGTACTAGACTCACCAACCTCATATGTGTGCATCTGTTCTTATGGGAATAATTTGTGTTGGGGGCACTATAGTAGGTTGGTGTGCCCCCAATGGTTTTAAACTTTGAGAAGTAGGTTTGGTAACCTTACAATACCTAAAGGGCTAGTTGTTGGTTGGACAAGTGTATAGATATCCATCATGGAGAAATTTGACACATAAGTGCAAGGTAGAAGGGACGGCCTCCATGGTCTACTGAAATGTCCCATTTAAGGGCTACAAACTGAAATAAGGGTTTTTACAAAAACCCTAGCAAAATATTTAGTTATTTGAATTTCTAAATATCAAACCCTAACCATCAATTATGATTTTTTTATTTTTGTGCAAACCCTAGTTGCTGTAGTAAATTTCAAAATATTGGAAAGAGGCCAAAATCGCCACAAAATAATATTTATTTATTCTAAAAATTACTAAATATTATCATGAACATTAGGGCATAAAATCCATCTCAAACTCAGCCATTTGATGCCAAAAAGCAGGAAAAATGCAGCGAATTAATTACTAATTTTTGGTGCATTTCTCAAACTAAGAATGCTGGAAAATATCTTCAAAAATTCGGGATAAATATTGAAATAATTATAGAAATTTCAGAATATTCTTTAGGCCTGAAAATAGCCCATCAAACCCTCAAAATAGTGCCCTAATCCACTTGCTCTAGCTGAAAAAATTATTAAAAATACCAGCTGACTTACAAATAACCATTTGAACTCATGAATGGCCAAATTAGGGCCTAAAACCAGCTCGCCCAGCTCTAGGAAACCTGCAATTTCCTCTCAAACCCTAGGTGATGCCCTAGGTATATTTGTTGCCTTGAAAATAGTGTTTCTTGCAAATCAATCCAATGAAGTTCAATGCAATCCCCTGAATTATGATGCCCTAATTGAATACAAGGGTTTCCATCCTTGCTCCAACTTCCATTGAAGGGTTTTCGTCCTTACAATGGATAAGCTAAGCGTTTTGTGCTTGAAGTTTACAAATTCAATTATCCTAAAAACATCCTTCAATTGAATTCCAAACTCCCTTTATATACTCACCCTTTTAAGTTATGAAGGTGGAGTTAAGATCATAAAGGTCGGTTATCTTTAAAGCCCATTTAAAGGTACTTTATGTCCTTTAAGTCACAAGAGGGCCCTCAATGCAAAAATAGAACTTAAGTGAAATCTTCACTTTTACCTTTCAAGGAGGGTGATATGTGCTTCCTGCTTATTCTCTTTTCCTTAGCATGGGGGAAACACCAAGAATTAGGCTAGGGACCATGTCCATGGCTTTTAGGCCAAAAAGGGGGACATGACAATCCTCCCTATCCAAAATAGCTTGTCTTCAAGCAATTGCAAAATCCAAGGAGATGTCCCAACATTCCTTATTACGCAATGTCCATTTGTAATTGTTTCCTCATGAAAGGAAACCTCAATTTGAATCCCTCTACTATTGTACTTGTGACTTGAGGGTTTGGGCCAGCTATGGTCAACCTCCAACTTGGTCATCCAACTCCTCCCTCTCTCACACCAATGGCTGCCCTTGCTGTAGTCTTCAATGTAGAACCATAGACAGCTGTTAGGGCCTTCAAAATTGACTTTCCAGCTCACCTTTCTGTCCCTTCTGTGGGCTGGAAGCTTCCTTATCATGGCTGTAATCCTGTTGATTACTCTAGTGCTTGTGTGTCTCCTCCTTTTGAATGCAAAGGCTTCAAAAACAAATCTGAGTTTGATGCATAGGGGGCTGTGATCGAACCTTACAGCCTTATATTGATCATGGTTTATACACAAATCTGAATTTGAAGTTTACAGCCTTACCAATGTAAACAAAGTTGTTACTCCTTTTTTCACCCGCACTCATTGGAAGCCCTCTTGTGCCTCTCTTCCTTTTGTAGAATGGTAGTAGTCTACAACCCACCTCTGATGTGCTGGAACAACCATGAATGACTTTGTAGGAACATGTACCAAGGCTGCCCATTTTAAAATTTTCCCTTTGCAAGTGTGCTAGGGAGTGTGCGCTCCCATGGTATGCATTCCAAAACTCGTCAAGGTCTTCTATATGCCATGTCAATCTCTCCCCAAACCAAAATTGTAGCCTCCCCATTTGCAAAGAGGAAACAAACTTGACCCAAATTGAAAGCATACTTTGTAATGGAATGTCATGGATATGCAAGCAACCTTGCATTGATGTCCTCATGCGTGCCTCGTGTCTTTCTTCCTGCTGCCCTTTGTCAACTTTGTCTAGCATGTAGGGGATATATTTTGTGCTCAATAATGACCCAAATTTACCAAGTGAAGGAAGTTGTACCTTGTGCTCTTCAACTTCTTGTCACGAAAGAAGTGCCCCCTATCATATACATTTCCAGAACTTGTTGTGGGCTGTAATATAGTCAAAAAAATCAGTTTCCTCATCCTTGTGAAGCTGCTGCATTTGCATCCATGACTCAAAATTTTATGAGTGACAAAATTCAGACCTAGTATGTGTACTTCCACTACTTATTCTGGGTTCTAGCATGCTCAAAAAATCAAGGTTTATGACCTCAATAAGTAGTGGTGTTTGTCTTACCAACTCAGAAATTTCTGAGTAAAAAAAATCAGGCTTCGCATATGCGTTTTCAGAATTTATCATTGGCTGTAGCATGCCAAAAAATTCATAATTTTTTGAATTTTCAACCAGCTGAATTTGCATACCTCTTCTTATCTTTCCACCTTCATCAATTTCAGAATTTCTTGAGCTCTTCAAACACACAGTTGGATGGTTTCTACTATGCCCAATTGGCTGCCCATGTATGGAAATCACAACATTCTTTGCACTCTTTATAGCCATTGCAATTGATTTCTCTAGTGACCCTACGCATGGAACAAACATATCAATAAAAACATTAGTATTTAGCAACACTTTTCCAACTATTCCATCATGCCTTATGAGCAAGATATAGACTCCCTTTTGGTGCCTTGACCTTTTCTTAGCACAGCTGTAGTATGCCTTTTTTCTTTCCCACTTCCTCCTAGTGGCTGGAAATCCATTAATACATACTTGGACCACCTTCATGATGTTGAGGTGTGAGAAGCACACATTTTTAGAGCCCATACTCACCATGGTGACAAAAAACCTCAAGGAGAACAAACTGAAAATGCTAAAAATAGTAGTTACTATGATTCTGAGACCATGATAACCTTTGCTTATTCCCTTCATTGTGTTGGCCCAAATTGTATTCTTTGTCTCACCACATGACATGATAGCAATATTACTCTTGTAGAGCTCCCCTGGGTCCCATATCCATGATGGATACTTGTCATGCTCATTCCTTGAGTTTACTTGGACGAATTCTCTTCCCCATTGAGTGCCATTCACCTCAACCTTTGTGATAGTACAAGGTTTGCAACCAAGATAATGAAAGAACCAAGTATGAGAAGAAATCAATGAGTATTTACCAAGATGACAACTCAAATGCTTACCCATACACAAATCTGACTTTCCTTCTTCCAAATGCAAAATAAAATCTTCTTTCTTTTTATTTGGCATTACTCCTTCAAAGGACCCCCTTGCCTTGTCCAATCTTGTTGGGACTTGTGGTTCCTTTCCAGATGTTAATTGTTTCTTCCAGGCTTCCTCTTAAAATCTGAAATTAGGCAGAAAAAATGGTATATGATAAGAAACAATGCAAAAAATTTATTTCATGACATACCTTTCTATTATGGTTTCCTTATCCATATCCAAGCTTTCTTCTTGATCCTTTGGTTGCTCATGAAGTTGTGGAACAACTTCTCCTTGCTTTACTTTTGGAAGTTATGATTTTTCTATTACTTTCATCTTAGTGCCTACCATTTGCAGCCCCATTGGTTGCTCCATAACTTACTAAAAACCCTCACTTGGCTGCCCCTAACTTTCTGGTTCTTGTGGCTCAAAAAAATCAGTCATTCACTACCTCAAATTTTTTGATTTATGCATTTCAGAAGATTCAATACTTGGCTGCCCATCAAACTCAACCTTATACAACTCGGGGTTTTTGATATACAACTCAGAAATTTTTGAGTTGGTTGGGCTCAACATCGGTTGGAAGCTTGTCAAAGGCGGCTCCAAATTCACTGATTTTTGTTGCTCAGAATTTCCGTGTGTTGGCTGCCCCTTATATAACAGAAAATATGCTTCTGGCTGCCCTGAAACTTTAATTTTTGAGGCCCAACAAATTTATGTGTTGTCTGCCCCTTGTACAACAAAAAACTAGGCCCTCGCTGCCTCAAGCTCTCTGAAAATTGTTGCTCAGTTGAATGTTTCCTTGGCTGCCCTTTACACAATTGAAAGTCCCCCTTAGGTGTCATCAAGATTTCTGATTTTGGAGGTTCCATCTTCCTCTCATCAAACTGTCTAATGAGCCTTTCACCTAATTCCTCATATGTTTTAATGAAGTCATATCTTTGTGTCTTCATTTTCACACGCCACCAATCATGGGCAGCTCCTTCCAAATGCTTTATAACAAAGGTTAAGGCTTCATTTTCTCCCCTAGGGCGCAAATCATGGTACGTGTTTACCTTTTCTATCCATGCCCTCCCCTGTGTGTTTGGATCCCCATCAAAAGTAGGAAGAACAATCTTCCCCAAGTCATCTTGCATATCTTCCTTGTTGTTCCTTCCTTACCTGTATCCCCGTTTACCTTGCTTCCTTGTTACAAACTCATTGAAGCTCATTAACCTCCTGAATTGGGGTTTATGTGCCCTGTATCATAATACTCCAAATCCCAATGAATAGAGGGTTGTTCCTCCATTTTAAGACGTTGCTCCCCTTTCATGTCTTTCACTATTTGAAGAAATTCATTCATTACTTCCTCCATTTGTAATGTCCTCTTTTTGGGCCAAAAGACCAAATAAGGGTTTCCCTTAAAATCCACAATATTTGAATAATTTCTAAATTCTAAAAATTAAAAAATCAACAAATCCTAGTTGAAATAAAAGTTCCAAATAAAATACATGCAAATCACTACAAACCCTAGGTGCCAAGGTGCAAGAAATAAAGAGGCAATTTACAACAATCACTTTGATCAATAACCACCTCAATATGAGCAACAACTAAAAATAGGAAAATTGTCCCTTTTCATCCCTTGAATGTAGGTGAATTTTTGAGTTAAACTTATTAAAAATTATCTAATTTTATTCAAAAAAACAAAAACTGTTCACACACCAAAATCCCACTCAAACCCTTGCAAATATCATAGATAAATTACAAAAACTATCCAAACAATTCCAACACCCTTCTAGGGCACTCAAAGTGGGCAAAAAACCTCCCAAATGAAGTCACTCTAGGTCAAAACACTGCAATAAAATCAGAATTAATTGTTCTTCACCAACTAGGGTTTTTGGCACCCTCAATGACCTTCCACACATGCCAAACCAAGTCGTCATACTTAGAAAAAATCATGCAATATTTACTAGCCTCAAATTAGCAATTCATGAAATCAAATCCACCATAAACGCTGTCAAATAAAATAAATAAATAAATAAATCATAAATTATTATTTATTTTTCCACTCAATTTACCCTTGGAAACCTTGTCACAACTCATAGAAATCAAATGCCACACTTCAGCTATTCAATAATAAATTCCAACAATTTAAATTGAGCAATTGGACATCAAATTGCCCTCAAAACACTCTCCAGGACCTCTCAAAGCAAGTCGTCCCACTCCTAGGACAAGCACCAAATAAACCTTTGCAAGGTGACATCAAAAAACACCTTTTTACTGACAAATCAACTCCAAACTTGTAGTAAAAATTATTGGGCATGCATCCCAATATTTCTTCAAACATTAAGAATCACAATATTAAATTCAACATATCTTCAAATAAGGTCTCTACTTTGTATTTGTACCCTCTAAAGGGGGCAGACCCCCTTAGGGGGGTAAAATACTTCATGACTCCTTGTCGAGTTCTTAGGATATTTTTTCTTTTATTTGCTCAACTCCTAAGCCGACATTCCTCTTTTTCAAATATAATATTAAATTAATTGCCTAAATAACAAATAGTAATTAAAGTTACTTTTAAGCAATAATCTAATAATTATTTATCTTTTAAATATCATAATGGTAAAAAACCACTTTTTAAAAAAATATTCTATTAATCAACTAGAATTGTCTTGTATGGATAAATGATAAAATCACTATTCGGATAATCATAATTAACTATTAAAATAAAACTCCAAAAGTAATCCCATAGTCTATGGGAAAAGTAGGCTAAAGGTCTTCAGTACCTGCTCATAAGTGATCCAAAAAATGGGACATTACAGTCCTCCCTGCCCATAATTTGTTTGCTTTCAAGCAATTGCAAACTCATATACCCAATTACTATGTCCAAGTTATAAACCCTGTTGTAGTGCTCAAAAAACCTTGCTCATGTACTTGTTAAGAGGAATATCTTTTGCCAAATAGCATATCATGACATTCCCCAAATGGATAAAAAATGCCATATCAAACCTTCTTTAATTCAAAAATAAAATCTTTCCATTTGCAAAGAGAAAACAAGCTTAACTCAATTGGAAAATATACCTTGCAAACGCATGTCATCATCAAGTAAACAAATTTGTAGGGATCCCCTTATGTGAGATAGGTATCCTTCCATTTGTTGCCTTTTGTTAACTTCCCCAAATATGCATGCACCACTAAATAAGCCCAACAAATACTCAACTTTATCCACAAAAGAATTGTTGACAATTCTTCCACATGTCAGATTGTCTCTTGCCATTCAGAAAGTTCACGTCTCTAGCCAAGGAAGAAATAATACATTGGGTAGATGTAGACCAATTGAAATACTCATTTGCAAAGGCCTTGGCTACAACAGGATTTCCTTCAGACAAAGAAGGCTTGATTTCACATAGCTTCAAAAAAGTTCAAAGGACCATTGCAAAGTTTTGTAGGGGCACTCAAGAAATCCGAAGGGTATGTTACCCTTTGGAAAAAAAAAGTTCTCTGTAGGAAGTCTGAAAGAATGAGCTTTGAAATAAATCCGCAGGAAATTAGCCAAGAGTAAGGAGAAGACAACAGATATCCTTCGGACTTTTTGTCCAAAGGAATACTTTGGAGGATTTGTAAAAAAAGAACCCGCAGCCTCCCAAAAAGTCCGCCAAAGAATAAAGCCCAAGCAGTAATTCCTTCAGGCTTTTTGTCTGAAGGAATTCCTTCGGACAAAAGTTCGAAAAAATCCGAGAGAGAAGTCAGAAAATCCAAAGGTCCGAAGGAATAAGGACACCTACAAAAAATCCAAGTGCCCTACAAAAAGCCCGGGTGTCCTACAATTTTTCCGAAAAGCCATTTTTGAGAGACACAAGCCCTTGCGGAGGGCACTTGGTCGGTGACAGGGCCTTTGCGACTTTTTCGAAGGGCACAGAGGAAAGACACAAGCCCTTGTGGAGGGCACTTGGTCGGTGACAGGACCTTTGCGTTTTTTTCTGAAGGGCATTCTGTTGGTGGTAAAGACAAAAACAAAGGACTAATTCCTTCGGACAAAAAGTCTGAAGGAATTCGGGACAAAGAAAAACCCATGGAAAAAAGTCCGAAGGGAAAAGAGAAAAAACAAAGGATATCCTTCAGAAAAAAGTCCGAAGGAATTCCTTCAGACTTTTTGTCCAAAGGATAAATTCGGAAAAGTGCAAATGGAAAAAGCCTGCAAAAAAAGACTGCAAAAATTCAAAGGATACAAAGCCTGCGGGAAAAGTAAGGACATAAAGCCGAGGGAAATAAAGCCGAAGGAAAAGAAAGGCCCAGGAAGGATAAAATCTTGGACTTTTTGTCCGAAGAGCGAAGTCCGAAGGTAGAGAAGGGAAAGTCCGAGAAAATCAAAGGGAGATAAACCAAAGGAAAAACAATAAAGTTGAGGGAAATAAAGCAGAAGGGAAAGTCCATGGAAAGGCAAATACAGATAGAGGTCAAGAAGAAGATTCTAGATTTAGCCAAGAGAAATCACGAATAGTTGGGCCGAGAGAAACCCATGCACAAACAAAAGATAGAGTCAACGTGGAATTTCATGCAAGCAAAAGCTAATTACGGTCGACTAGTCAAGGCTTCAGTTGACTGGTTGTTGAAGTCAAGTTTATCTTCAAACGTTCCAACTCAGCATTTCAAACGTTCCAACTCGACTTCCAACGGATCAAGTCAGAGTTCTAAAAGTGATATTGGCATGGAATTTCATGCATACTATTGTCATCTCATACTTCCAAATGTTCCAGCAGCTCATGAAGAAGCTAAAATTGACATTGGTGTGGATTTCCATGCAAAAAGAGGTGGGCGTTTCAATATGCAAAGACAAGTCCACTTCCTCTAGCGTCAAAGAGCTTCATGCAAAGACAAAGGGAAAACATATTTTATTAAAAGGCAAAGTCAGTCTTGAGTTAATCTAAGTTGATCTTTCTCTTCTATTCTTCAATGCCAATCTTTTGGCTTTTGTAATTCTCTATATTAATGGTTTATCAGCCTTAGATTTTTTTCATCCCTCTTTTGGCAAGACTAGACTCTGCCATTGGTGAGTTGTGTAACCTCTTCAATCAATAGAAGAATTGTACTTTTAGATTTCAAATGCTGGCATAGTGTATATTCATTCAGCAATTTGCATGTGGTAGATTTCTCTCCCTTCCCAAATTCTGATTCGTACCTAGTTGCTAGCTTATTGTATTATGCAGGTCATGTTAAGTGTTCTTTATGTCTTTTGTTGAAGCTATAAGTGGATGTTAGGTGGCTGCAAAGTGTCTTGTATCAGACCTCTCCATCGTTTTCTCCCATGTTTTGGTCATTGGATCGAACCTTCTCATGAAATACTTATGCATAGTGGTCAATTAAAATCGAAGGTCTTCCTTTTCCCTTGTTTGTTCAGTGTTCAAGGTTCCAAGTAGAGTCGATCAATCTTTTGGTGTATCACCGTTATTAGCTAGGATTTCTCCTTAAAGTTTTCTTCTCCCTTTTCCATGGTAGTCCGCAGCACAGAGTAGAGATCCTCATTGATACATCTTACAGGAACCAGCCTTCTCTGGAGGTTCTTCTCACCATTGAGGCACCCACCCTCATGAGAAGATCCCATTGTTTCAACCGGATAGAGGATTGGCCATTTCATGCACGTCTTCAATTCAAGGCGCAGCTCCAGGTTGACAACAAGAATGTTGTACCTTTGGTTTACCCTTCCAATCTTTGTCATGCAAGATGTGCCCAATTTTACAAACATTTCCAGAATTTGTTAGTGGCTGTAATTCTTCAAAAATTTCAGAATTTTTCCCTTTAACATACTGCTGTACCTACCATGCCAACTCAGAAATTTTGGAGCAAACAATTTCAAAATTTGCCTATGTATAAACTCTTCCCAATGCAAACTGAAACATGCCCTGAAAGTGCAAAATCATGATTGTATTTGGTGGCTGGAATTACCTAGTTGTCTCAGAAATTTTTGAGCAACAAAATTCAGATTTTTAACTTATTTTTCCAGCTCCTATCCTTGCATGCCACATGCAAAACAAATTGACCTTTGTGTCTAAAAAAGATTGTGAATGTGCCAATTTACTTACAAAATTCTTTGGTGAGGGACAAAACCAATTTTTATTGAAATTTGTAACTTGTGAACAGTTGTTCACAACTTGGGCTTGTTCCAACCTCAATAGGGGCCTCATGCCCTTCATAACACCCTCCTTATTACCTTTGCAATGTGGGATAGGGTGCTACCCAAGACAACTTTGGAGCTTTCCTTGGAAAACAAATTCCTTGTATTTTCTTCTCAAACAAACATGATCAAAATCGGATTTAACCAAACTTACCAATGGGCTTGTAGAAAATGCTTTCTTTGAAACAAAGGGCTGATCATGATGTCTTATGGCAGCTCTATCTTCAATTCCTCTTTGCCTTTTCCTCGCGCTCATGAAGTAAGCTCTCACCATGCTATTGGATGAAGATGAAAGGGGTCTCTTATCACTCAACCTATGCAAAATGACCTCATTCCTAAGGCTGCTCATGATTTTGGTTCTTTCCCAAACTATGGTAGTTCTCAAGTCTTCATCCATGTCTCTATTTTCAAATTTTCCAAAAGGTTGCCCATATATGGAGGCCAATTTATTCCTAGCATTACCCTTTGCAAGGGATCTTAAAATTAATCCTACACATGAAACAAACAAGTTAGGAAAAACATTGGTATTTAATAACACCCTTTTGATCCAATTGTCACTTTCTATGATCATGAGGTACATCCTTCTTTGTGGCCTTGGTCTTTCTTTATCCATTTCAAACAATGGATTGTCATTTGCATTCCACAACAAGTTGGAATCTTGATCTTCTCCCATATCCATTTTGATTGTATGCAAGTCCATCATGGTGTTCTTTTCCTTCAAACATTCCCTCATCTCATTGTGCATTGATCCATCAAAAAACCCCTTTGTGCCATCCAACCTTGTCAAGGCTTGCACCCCTTTCTCATTTGTGATTAGAAATTGTTCTTTCCAAGCTCTTTCATCAAATCTAGAGTCATAGAACAAATTTGTACAATTATTAGATACCAAACAAAAATTGTCATTTAACTCATACCTTTCTATGAATATCTTGGTTTCTTTGGCTTCTTCAAAATCATTTTTTCGAATACCAAAGTTTGGGGTACTTGGCTACCCCAAAGCACTTAGCATTTCTTCGTTTTCATCCATCATTTGCAGCCCTCTTTACTGCTCTAAAAACTCAAATTTTTGGTCCTCACAATTTTCCACTCTAGGCTACCCCAACGTGTCATATTTTTGTAGCTCACCTTCCTCCAAATCTGTTTTTTTGTTTATTTCGCTCCTTCATAGGAACCCTTATGAAGGGTTGTTGCTTCATTCTTTCTTTCCAACTCCCCATGTAGTTCAATCTTCTCTTCCTCTACGTGCTCCACTATCAAATAAGGCCTCAATTTTCCCTCACAATTAATTGCAACATTTTTAAATAACATGTGCAATTGGAATAAATTTCTTTTCTAGCCTCAAACCTGTCAACAAGATAGATAATAATGGCTCGGAAAGATCATCACTCTCATTGAGTGTCAAGGTCAAGATTCTCTGCATAGAAGCTACAACATTTTTTGTAGGATTCTTACAAGCAATTGTAAGGAAATGCTTAAATACATTAACAATAAGTTCATCACACTCCATATCTAACATCAAAATACATGCCCTGATTAAAGCCATAGTTTTCAAGATGTTGACCCTTCTAGCCAAGGAGTGTCATTTTTCCTCTTTGAGACCTTGGAAGCTCTCCACAATCAATGAAAATATCTCTCATAATTTTATCACTATAGGGAACTTCGAGAACTATTAGTTTTAAAACCTCATTAATACAACTAGTAACCAAGAGCCTTACCTCCTCATCTGTGTCTCTTAAGAATTCATATTGAACCAAATAAGTCATTGAGGGCTGTACCACCCATTTCATGGACCCATTATGTGATTGTTTTATCTTGGATAAGCTCCTTTCTAATTTTTTCAAGGTGTTGATTATACCTCCCACCAGTTGGCATAGGTTCCCTAGCTTTCTTCCTGCATTGTAGATCCTTCTTTCTCTATTTTTTCCATGGCTTCTTTCTTTTTTTTGATAACATCAAATCTTTTTATCTGCTTGCAACTAAATCTGCAACACTAAACCTTATAGATTGACAAGATCGACGCTCTGATACCATTGTAATGTCATTTTTTTAGACCAAAAGATCAAATAAGGATTTCCCCTAAAATCCACAATATTTGAATAATTTCTGAATTCTAAGAATTGAAAAATCAACAAACCTTAGCTGAAATAAAAGCTCCAAATACATGCAAATCACTACCAAATCCTAGGCATCAAAGTGCAAGAAATAAAGAGGTAATTTTCAGCAATCACTTTGATCAATAACTACCTCAATATGAGCAAATATGAGCAACAACTGAAAATAGAAAAACTGTACCTTTTCACCCTTGAATGTATGTGAATTTTCTTGCTGAAAATTATCTGATTTTATTCAAGAAAACAATTGTTCACTCACCAAAATCCCACTCAAACCCTTGCAAATATCATAGATAAATTATCAAAAATATCCAAACAATTCCAACACCCTTCTAGGGCACTCATAGTGGCCAAACAACCTCCCAAATGAAGTCGTCGTAGGTCAAAAGGCTGCAATAAAATCAAAATTAATTGTTCTTCACCAACTAAGGTTTTTAACACTCTCAATGACCTTCCACACATGACAAATCAAGTTGCCACACTTAAGAAAAATCATGCAATATTTATTAGCCTCAAATTAGCGATTCATGAAGTCAAATCCATTATAAAATCTGTCAAATAAAATAGATAAATAATTCATAAAGTATTATTTACTTTTTCACTCAGTTTACCCTTGGAAACCTTGCCACAACTCATAGAAATCCAATGCCACACTTCAGCAATTCAATAATAAATACCAGCGATTTAAATTGAGCAATTAGACATCAAGTCGCCACACTTAAGAAAAATCATGTAATATTTATTAGCCTCAAATTAGCGATTCATGAAGTCAAATCCATCATAAAATTTGTCAAATAAAATAAATAAATAATTCAAAAAATATTATTTATTTTTCCACTCAGTTTACCTTTCGAAACCTTGCCACAACTCAGATAAATTCAATGCCACACTTCAGCAATTCAATAATAAATTCCAGCAATATTAATTGAGCAATTGGACATCAAATTGCCCTCAAAACACTCTCAAAGACCTCTCAAAGCAAGTCGCCCCACTCCTAGAGCAAGCACCAAATAAACTTTTGCAAGGTGGCGTCAAAAGACACATTTTTGTTGACAAATCAGCGCTAAACCTGCAGTACCAATTATTGGGCATGCATCCCAATATTTCTTCAAGCATGAAGAATCACAATATCAAATTTAACATATTTTCAAATGAGGTCTCCATCTTGTATTTGTACTCTCTAAAGGGGACGAACCACCTTGGGGGGTAAAATATCTCATGACTCTTGCCAACTTTTTAGGATATCTTTTCTTTTCTTTGCTCAACTCCCAAGCTGACATTCATTTTTTTCAAATATAATATTGAATTAATTGCCTAAATAACAAATAGTAATTAAACTTACTTTTAAGCAATAATCCAATAATTATTTATCTTTTAAATATCATAGTGGTAAAACCACTTTTTAAAAAAATATTTTATTAATCAACTAGAATTGCCTTATATAGATAAATGATAAAAATCATTATTCAGGAAATCATAATTAATTAATAAAATAGAATCTCAAAAGTAATCCCTTAGTCTATGGAAAAAGTAGACCAAAGGTCTTTAATACCTACTCATAAGTGATTTGAAAATGAGGACATTATACCATTTGCTCTTGTGCTCAAGACAACCTCTCGAACGTAGCTCTATCCATGTCACTATTTGACATGAAACCCTTGTTGTCCCACAGCTGACCAAGAAATGGCTCTGATACCACTGAAATGTCTTGTTTAAGGGCTGCAAACTGAATTAGGATTTTTACACAAAACCTAGCAAAATTTTTAGTTCTCTAAATTTTTGAATATCAAACCCTAACCATCAATTATGATTTTTTGATTTTTGTGCAAACCCTAGCCGCTGTAATGAATTTCAAAATGTTGGAAAAATGTCAAAATCGCCACATAATAATATTTATTTATTCTAAAAATTATTGAATATTTAGGGCATGAAAGCCACCTCAAACTTAGCGATTTGATGCCAAAAATGCAAGAAAAATACAGTGAATTAATTACTGATTTTTTGTGTTTTTCTCAATCTAAGAATGCTGGAAAATATCCTCAAAAATTAGGGATAAATATTGAAATAATTATATAAAATTTAGAATATTCTTTAGGCTTGAAAATAGCCCATCAAACCTTCAAAATAGTGCCCTAATTCACTCACCCTAGCTAGAAAAATTATTAAAAATACTGACTTACAAATAATCATTTGACCTCATGAATGGCCAAATTAGGGCCTAAAACCAGCTTGCCCGACCCTAGGAAACTTGCAACTTCCTCTCAAACCCTAGGCACTGCCCTAGGTATATTCGTTGCCCTGAAAATAGTGTTTTTCTGTAAATCAATCCAATGAAGTTCAATGCAATCCTCCAAATGAGGATGCCCTAGTTGAATACAAGAGTTTCCATCCTTGCTCCAACTTCCATTGAAGGGTTTTCGTCCTTACAATGGATAATTTAAGCGTTTTGTGCTTGAAGCTTACCTAAAATTGTGTAGATAGGGTTTTGGGCCCTATTGTAATATCCAATGTGATAGAACCTAAAGCTTGGCATGGCACATCATCAAATGCTTTGATATTCTTATGTCTTTGGAATGGCTGCCATGTTGATGTCCATCATTCGTTGAATGCAAGATTGCAAATATTGAGTCCTAAACCATTGTTAATTAAAACCCTCTTGATTGTCGTGTTGTTGATTTGAGCTTGTATAAACAATGGTAAATTCTGATCAATGGTTGACTATTGTGGCAAATCATCATTGCCAAAATAAATTACATCCTTGATGTCCTTCAAAGTATTCACAACCGATGCAAAATAAGAAGGTTTTGTGTCACGAGGCATGGATGTTTGATTCAAAGCTTGGTAAAGGATATCTTTAAAAGTGGTAGCCTTCTAAAGCAACTCTAGCATATAAATATTAGCTGGTGTATTCTTGAGTTGGTCAACAATATCATATGGTTTGGCTTGATCTCTTGGTCCTGGTTGATTGGGTTGGGGATGAGGTGGAATTGTTTGAATACATTCACCCTGTCTTGGTTGAGGGGGTACCCGACCTCGTTTAGTAACAACAGCTCGGACCGCCGGATCTACTATAAGTCTAGGGCGAACAGTAGGAGCGGGATATGAGCGAAGATAATTGGAGGGTCTAGGTGTGGGATAAATGAAAGGAATCTTTTGAGCTCGTTGACATCTAGTGGTAGTCGGTGGTAATTCGAATTGAGCCATACAACAAGAATCTCCATATAAGGATGCACCAATGTGGGGTAGACCCATATATGATGCAAACTTTGATTTAATATCGTGCATCAATGGGCTTACATACATGTGCAATATTTTACAAATAATAGGCAAGGAACATGTAAATAGTACCAAGAAACTTTGCACAAAGAATCGATAGATAGACTCAGTCATGATAATCATGATGAAATGCAACAATTTAGAAATCAGAAGTCTAAGACCTTAGTGGAGAAATTGAAAGCAGGAGGAAACCCTAATGGTAAGCTAGGGTTTTGCAATATTCGAAAATAAACATGTTCACCAATATATTTTATCAGATTTAAGATTTATGTGAAAACCATAGATGACAACACTACTATGCAAAATCCAAAGAATAGTATAAAAATGATAACATTCACTAATTTTGAACTATTGTATCCTGGAAATTTACTAAAATAGCAAAAGCATAAGGAGAAAATAAAGACTTAGCTGAAAATTGTGCCTTCGGGAGGAATCAGGTTCTAAAACTTGCTGTGCAGAGAGGTCTGGTGACTAGAATCAGGATTCTAGAACTGGATCTGGGCCTAGACAACAACGTTGGGAAGAGGACACTGGAGGGGTAGTGTTCTTGTCCAAATTAGGGCGCTCTTGTCCATTTGTAGTGAGGAAATTAGGGTTTCTAGGTTTTTTGTGCCTTCCTCCATGGAGCCTCTATCTGGGGCAAGAGATTGCAATCACTTGCAAAGACCACTGTGTGATTGATTTTTTTTCAAAAATCTTAGTTCCTTGGCATGTGAAGACCAATGCAAATCAATGGTTAAAAAGGGTTAGCAGCTGAAGTTGGGCAAGACCTCACATTCTATATGTTGAGCGTTGTCTACATACCAATACTTCAAAGAGGGATCAAACTTCATATAGTTCTCCCATGCTATGGTGGATTATGAATAACTGGTGCAATGTGCTAGATGCTAGTGCACTATTGATGTGATTAGATGCTTTAACCATGACTTCTCACCTGTGACATGTACTCAAATTTGAGCTTTGGGCTAATAGGGGTTGTATGCAATCAGAATTGGGAAAATTAGGTATTTCATTGTCAATGTGCAAGTGTGATTTTGGGGCTTTTCTGTGTGGAAGCCTCTTGTATGCCAAATGGTTTGAAAAGTGCTTATATAGTCATAATCATTGAAAATCCTTTGAATGGGGTTTCTTAGAGACATGGGCCAACCTTCTTATAACTTTGAATTTGGTAAATTAGTCGTTATTTGATGGGAAGATAGGAGAAGGGGGGGAAGGACACTAGAGGGGGGGAAGGACACTACAGCGGTGTGCTCCTATCCCCTAGGGCGCTCTTGTTTAATGGGTAATTTTATCATGCTGAGTGTTAGGCAAGGCCGGGACGAGTACATTCTGGGGTCATTTGTCAACTTAGAAGAGCATGCGAGATGGTCAAAAGTGATCAAAAGGGGTTCTAAGATAGGTCTAGAGCTAAGGGTGTAAAAGAGTGGTCACAAGTGCACAATTTTAGCTTAAATGTTAATTTTATGTGTCTACAAGTATCCACCAGTGGCTTCATCAGGGTCCTACACACCTCCATGTCACACCGCAAAGGACAACCCACATCATATGGTATCGCTAGGTATCGAAAACTTGTTAGGTATCAAAAACTTGTTGCCTCCATCCCTACAGGTGCAGAGTGTGTGTTCTTCAAAGGCTTAGTTGGTGTGGGATCGAGGGGCAGTGGCCCCTTTCACAAGGCAATGACCTATGCCAAAACATCGAGCATTACTTTGATGATGATCGAGTCAATCCTTGGAACGTGAAGAGTCACATAGAAGCTCAACGATTTCGACTTCTATAAAGGTTCTTTCTATCTTCACAACTTTGTAATATATGTATACACATCTGTAGCTTTAGTGAGCATTCAGAGTAGAAGATAGACAATGTACATCTTTCTCAAGAGTATGCCATGAATAGAACACATATATATAAGAACTTTCTATTCAAATTCTATTCTCTCTCTCTTGATTCTTTGCATTATATCTCATATAGCTTCCGCATACGCATACAATATATGTAGATCCTCAATTAGGGTGTTGTTCATTGAGTTCCTTTTGGGCTCCGAATAAAATGAGTAGAGAAGAGTTTGCTTTATTATAAAATGCGAATTCCTAATAGTCGGTGTGTTGTCCTCCAAATTGAATCCTCATTCCGGATCAACCCTCGTGGCCTAATATCATTATTATAAAATAAGATTATTCAGATCATCTATCAGCTTCTGGATTCTTCCCATATTCAAATTGAATTCTTGCTTGAGTTGCTTTTATTAAGTGATATTCACCATGTTATATATTTTGTTGATGGATAATAAATTATTATGAAATTTTTTTTGTTGAAGGTAACTAGGAACATTATTGGGCCTAGACCGATTCTGTGAGGATCAGGGCCCAATCTTGGATGTGTTACTACACGTCTTGGGTCTCCTTGCGGTGTGGTGATTTGAACTTGGGTCACTCTCTTTACAAAAGCACCTTACCATTACACCACAACCCTTTGGACATAATTAAGACATATTAAGTGTACGATATTTTAAAATGATTGATACCAAACATTCAATAGACATATTATTAATATCAGCAGAATGGTATTAGAGTCAAGGTTTGGGCTCCAGCATTTTGTAACATTTTTCCTCAATGTCAATGTTTTGAGTGTTAATTTTACCTTTAAAGTTTCAATTTGCTGTTTGCTATTTGTTTTTCACGTGTGGTCACCTAATACAATCTCCTGCTTTTGAAACCTCCATCTCTCTCGTGCTCATGGTTGTTGTGTTTCTCTCTTGTTTTTTTCTGTTTCATCTAATTTCGTTATTCTCCTCCATTTCAGCATAATCTCTACTCTATGAATTCCATTCTATAAGGACTTCCTCCTCTCATGATCAACAATGGGAAGGTATCTGCCCAAAGTTTTATGTATATCATATTGTATTCTTGAGAAAATCTTATGGTTTTCACTGTCTTATGAATTCTGGTTTAGGATTGACCAGCTTGCTCCACGTGGCAATATCAATTCATATCAAATTGTAATGATTTGGCCATCCTAATAAGCATTTTACTTCATGCATTTCTCCACTTTTTTAGTATAGATTCTAAAGTCATGTTTCTATTTAGGCCAAGTGCCACATTCTGACATTTGTTATTATTCTCATTATTTTTAAATTGGTTTCTTTCATTTTTGATTTTTCAACTGCAACAATTGATATATTCATCATTTCATGATTTTTTAATATTATATGCCTTGTATGCAACATACTTTTCTTCAAAGATAGTGCTCAATGTATTTAAATAATGCTCTTAGTCTGCTTTTTCATCTATTGTATCTAAAATCAGATTATGCTTGGAGTGTAATTTGATGTTCTCAACTTGGGACAATGAAGATAAAAGAGGGTTTTCCAACAAAACCCTTAATTAACTCACACTAAATTCTGGAAATTAAAATTAGCAAACCCTAGCTGACATAAATATGCTCACAACTCCATATGCACAACAAACCCTAGGTGCCAATATTTGCACAGATAATTCCAAGGCATGCAAAGGATATAACCACTGAAATTTGCACTTTAAATCTTCAAATAAATCATGCATAAACCCTCAAATTACAGCTGTGAAAAAATACCTTGTATATGTGGGAAAGGTGCATGTACCTTGTGGAGTATCTTGTCAACAAAATCTGATTTTTTCTTCTTTAATTAAAGCTGTATTTTCTTTGCACAATCAACCCTCAAACCCTTGCAAAATCCACCAAAAATATGAAAAAATATAGAAATATTTCTAATTTTAGCCCTTCCAAAACCTCCGCAAAACCTTCACAATCAATTCATCCAAGTGCAAAAAATTACTGAATTAAATTATTCAATTTTCTTTTTGAAATTCACCCTCAAGTAAGTCAGTGGAGCATAGAAAAATTGCACTAGAAATACACAAATAAGTCAAATATTATTTGTGTACCTTTTAGGGCCTAATAGCACCCTATAAAATTCATAAAAGGCTCTCCAAGTGAATCGCCCGACTCCCAAAATATTAGCAGAATTTTTATGACAAAGCCCTAGTCTTTCCCCTTCCAAAATTATTTCAAACCTTATGATACTTTATCACAAAAATTCAGAAAATAGAGAACCACAAGTACCTTGCTGAAAGGAGTCCAAAAACCCTCCAGTGAGATTATTTCTTCTTCCCAACTAGTTCGCCCTTATTCAGAAAATTAAGAGATAAATTTCAGAACATAAAACTCACCAAAAACCCTTCCGATTGGCCTTCCAAAGTCTCCCAAGCAAGTCGCCCAATGCAAAAATAATGGTATAAAATATTGGTAATATTTTATACAACTTTGGCACTTCAAACCCTCTTCAAATCTTTGAAATCCACTTCTCCCACCAATCACCGTAGCTAGAAAAATAGCATGAAGACGCGAACAACTCTCTATGACCTTCAAGGACCCCTTTAAGTGGTTCGCCTAGCCTCTTAGGCAAGTCGCCACGCTTTGGGAAGGTATTCTGCCACACAGACAATCTCTCAGATGATTCGCTCTTCAACACTTGTAAAATTCACCAAACCTGTTTTCGATAGAAGTATGCAATATTTCCGTAAGGAGGTGGTGTCTAAAAACACCTTTAAATGATCCATTTGCATGAAAACATGCACTTTGATGCTCAATCACAACCTTTGAGTAGAGTTACACAAGTAAAAGGGATGGAGGTTTTCATCCCCAAACCTATGGCACTTCTTGAAGATTTTCGTCTTCAAAAGGTGGAAACCAAGCTTGACATACTTGATCCAATTTACCAAATCAATATTCAACATACCCTCTTCGAAGGAGCCTCTCTTTCTTTTTATAAACTTCCTCCAAGTGCGGCGCCAAAATTAGAGAGGAAGGGTTACTTTTCTTTTTAATAAAAAGATATATACAAGCTTCCTTATAAAAAGTACTTTCAGAATGACCCTTAAAAAGGCCCCAAATTTGGATAATAAAGTACTTTATCAAAATAACCATGAAGCTTATTAATATTCCCCTTTTTGTCTTTAAATCCTTAGCCTTTAGGGAACCCTCAAGCTAAGGGTCTCATCCAAGGATTAGCTCAAAAAGAGGGACATTACAATCCTCCCTATCCAAAATTGTTTGTCCTCAAGCAATTGTAGAAGCCAAAGAGCTGTCCCTATTTCCTTAGTAGTACATCTTTTTGTTGAAGTAATTTCCTATTGCAACGAATCTCCAATTTGTGTTCCTTGTTTGCCAATCACATTTCTTGTGGGCTGCCCCCTTAGATTTGAGAGATTAAATTCATCTTTCAACCAACTTTCATACTCCCCAAAAATATGCCATGCTTGCTTGTGGTGGGTATAGTACCTCCAAGTGTGTGACTTGCCTCCAAAGGCAATGTTCACCAATCTGAAATTAATCATGCAAACCTCCTTATACCACATACCTTGAGAGATGCTTATGCACAATCTACCTTGTGTGAGTCTTCTACCATTCCCTTCAAGCATAAGGAACGTGTAGTTTTGATCAATGAAAAGCCTATGCCATTCCTCCATACAAAATCATACCTTCTTTAGTGCCGTATACCAAAAGTATGTTCTTCCACATGCATTTCCAGATTGTACCCTTGGCTGTATTTTTCCCAAAAATTCAGATTTTTGGCCTTGTATATGCTGCTGTAGTTGATCATAAAAATCAGAATTTATTATGTGAACATTTCCTGAATGCATCTTGGCAACAACTTCCCCCAAAGTGGGCTGGAAAAGGGCCATATATTGCCAATTGCCTCCTGCCCTCATATGTGGCTGGACCTTTTTTTTTAACTCAAAATAAGAAACCAAAAAATTCAGACTTCTTACCACTTATTTCTGCTCTTTCTTTTGGCTGCCATGTGAAGAAAAAATAGGTGGTGATGCCTCCAACGTCCCATGGGTAAATCCTTTCATGTTCGTCCTTCTTTTGCAAGGAATAGGATTTTCTCTTTGTGTCATTGGGGTCCTTTGGACAGCTGCTAAATATTCTGTCTTCCAATATTTATGGAATGTCCTCTCTTTCCCCATGCCTCACTATTTCCCTTTGTGCAAGAGGGAATAGGGTGCTGCCCCAAGCATGTTTTAGGTGGCCATTGGCATCCCATTTCGTTCCCATCTTCAAATAATTTATGAGAGAAATGACAATTTTTAATGCTTACCAATTGTTTGAGAGAAAGCTCAAGATTTGGATGAAGGGGCTGCATTTCAGTTCTAGGGGCAGCCTTCTCTTTAACTCTATTCATGCTCATGATACATCCTCCTATCAATTTGTTGGCCTTGGAGGTGGGGGCCTCTCCATCACTTAGACCATGCAAAACAACCTCTTTATCTGCTATTTTGAATTTGAGCTCCATAGTTTGGTAATTTTATGTGTATTCCCCAAGTGAATGCAACCACTGAATACCAAGGACCTTATTGGTCTCCTCTATGCCCACCACATAAAAATCATCCTCAACCACATGTTTTTCCAAAGTTAGGCTAAGCTTTGAAATCTTGGTTGTGCAAGGGATGGTGCATCCATCTGCTACAGTAAGTCTGAAACCCTCGAACTCTATTGCCTGTAACCCACAAGAGGTTACCAATCCCCTATCAACAAAATTGTGAGTTTCCCTACTATCAATAAGTACAGTAATAGGTGTTCCTTTCAATGAACCCTTAACTCTGAAAGGATAGCATCTAGGAGCCCCAAAAAGTTATGCCAAAGTGCCACTCAATTCTTCCTCCCCTTCTATTTCCAAAGTATCTTCCTCATAGTTGATTGTCCCAACTTCTTCCTTCTCATTTTCCTCATTAGATAGGACCTCAATGTAGTGAACCTGTCTTTTGCCACGGCAATTGTGGCCCCAAGGGTCCTTGCATGTGAAGCAAAGACCTTTCTTTCTTAGCTCATTCCTTATATCAAAGCTACTTCTTGGTAACTCCTACTGCCCCAAACCTAGTTGGTTTGGTCTAATCAAAAGGCCCACATGATTGGCCTTAGAAGGCCCTGAAAAGCTATCCTTGGGCTGCCCCAAACTGCCACCTCTCTGCTGCCTGGTAGGTGGGAAAAAAGTACTCTTTGGCTATCCCAAAGGTGGAAATCTGCCCCTTGGAGTAGAAGACTCCAAATCGTAGGCCTTCTGAATGACCTTCTTCAATGTAGGTGGATCAAAAGCTTTGACCAATCCCCTTAGGGAGTCAATCAGGTCCTCTGTGAATAGTACCACCAATCTCCTATCTGAAATATTGATCATCATAACTGAAATTCGTTGAAACTATGTGACATGATCATCCACTGAAGTCCTCTGCCTCAATTGAGCTAAAGCATGAAAGTGAAGCTCCAGATCCACTCTATCGAATCTCTCAATCAATTGCCTACTAAACTCCTTGTAGGAGTGTATGTGTTGATGTCCTTGTGTGATCAAACTATGATACCACCAATCATGGGCTGCTCCCTCTAAGTGTAAGGTGGCGAATTGGATGGCCTCTCCCTCTGCCATTGGTCGAAGTGAAAAGGTATCCACCTTCTGAATCCAAGCCCTAGCTAAACTCCTATGTGACCCATCAAAAGTGGAAAGAGATAACTTCCCCATTGCATGTTGGAGTTCTCCCTGACTACTCCTCTGCCTCTGACCGATCCTGGGTCCAACCTGCCCCTGTTTCCAAGCTAAAAACTCGAAAAATGTCATAGCCCCCCTAACTGTCTCAGACAAAGTAACATACTCATCTATATCTCTCTCTAACTCCTCGTGTGGGTTGAATAACCCCACTCTTGCTGATGCGGTCTCCTCTCTCTGAACAAATGTACGTTGTGTGGGCCTACATGTGGATGCCCCATTCCCTGAAGGGTGTGTGTACCTAGCCTACTCCCTGAGGCACCACTATCTCCATTGAGTGGCTTCAAGCCACCCATCTCACTGAGGGAACGGAGAAACCCCTCCATCACCACTGTCATCTTAATCTGTGTTTGAGAATACTTCTCAAATCTTTCCTCAACCAACTTGTCTCTCCTCTCACTTTCAGTCTTCTGGTGCCCCATGTCACGCATAGCTTGGTCCTACTGGGGTGAACCAACTGGTGGAAGCTTTGCTTCCTTCCTACTACTCCTCAAATAATACTTAACTTCTTTGGTGCCACTCATGTATCAAAACCTTGCCCTACAAAATAGCTCAGATATGGCTCTAATACTATTGTAATGTCCCCAACTTGGGACAATGAAGATAAAAGAGGGTTTCCCAACAAAATCCTTAATTTACTCACACACACTGAATTTTGGAAATTAAAATCAGCAAACCCTAGCTTACATAAATATGCTCACAACTCCATATGCACAACAAACCCTAGGTGCCAATATTTACACGGATAATTCCAAGACATGTGAAGGATATAACTACTGAAATTTGCACTTTAAACCTTCAAATAAATCATGCATAAACCCTCAAATTACTGTTGTGATAAAATACCTTGTATATGTGGAAAATGATGCATGTACCTTGTGGAGTATCTTGCCAACAAAATCTGATTTTTTCTTCTTTAATTACAGCTGTATTTTCTTTGCATGATAAGCCCTCAAACCCTTGCAAAATCCATCAAAAATATGAAAAAATATAAAAATATTTTATATAGAAATATTTCTAATTTTAGCCCCTCCAAAACCTTTACAAAGCTTTTACAATCAATTTGTCCAAGTGCAAAAAATTATTGAATTAAATAATTCAATTTTTTTTTTTGAAATTCACCCTCAAGTAAGTCAATGGAGCATAGAAAAATTGCACTAGAAATACCCAAATAATTCTAATATTATTTATGTACCTTTTAGGGCTTGTTGTCAACCTGGAGTTGCACCCTGAAACAAAGACGTGTTGAAATGGCTAATCCTCTCTCCAGTTAAAACAATGGGATCTTCTCACGAGGGTGGGTGCCTCAATGGTGAGAAGAACCTTAAGAAAAGACTGATTTCTGTAAGATGTATCAATGTGGATCTCTACTCTGTGCTGCGGACTACTATGGAAAAGGAAGAAAGAAACTTGAAAGGGAAATCTTACCTAATGACGGTGATACACCAGAATGTTGATCCACTCTACTTGGAACCTTGAACACTGAATCAAACAAGGGAAAAAGAAGACCTTTGATTTCAATTGATCACTATGCAGAAGTGTTTCATGTGAAGGTTCGATCCAATGACAAAACCGTGAGGGAAAACGATGGAGAGAGGTCTGATACAAGACACTTTGCAGCTACCTAACATCCACTTACAACTTCAACAAAAGACATATAAAACACTAAACATGACTAACATGATGAGCTAGCAACTAGCTACGAATCATAATCTGGGAAGGGAGAGAAGTCTACCACGTATGCAAATTGTTGAATGAATGTACACTATGCCAGCACTTGAAATCTGAAAGTACAGTCCTTCTATTGATTGAAGAGGTTACACAACTCATCAATGGCAGAGTCTGGTCTTACCAAGAGGGATATAGATTTTACAAGGCTGAAAAGTCATTAATATAAAAAATTACAAAAGGCCAAGAGTTGGCATTGGAAATAGGAGAGGAAGTTAACTCTTCATTAGCCCAAGTCCAAATTGCATTGCATGGGTCTTCTAAATTTGTCTTTCTTTGGCTTATACCTCGCTGTCTTGCATGAAGAATCCTTGGCGTTGAAAAAGAAGACAAGCTTTGGATGCATGACACATACGAATAAATGTTTTGACTTGAAAACTAGTCAACTTCAAAACAAGAGTAGTCGAATTCACTCAAACTGCTGGAACGTTTGAAAGTCTCCCTTTTGCATGAAATCAATGCAAATGCCAAATTAAGAATTGCGTTTGAACCGTCGGAATGTTTCAAGCTTTGAGACAAACGAGAGTGCGTGCATGGAATTTCTCGTTGTTTGAAACGTTCAATGTTTTGTCCGTTCATCATGCAAGGCAACTCTATTTTCAGCACTGAAGCATGCTTGTTTTCTTAAACGCGTTCACTTCGTTGGAATCACTCACGTTAGTCTGTGCATGATCTTTGTTCATCCTCCCTTTGTCTTTATTTTGTGTTTGTTTTATTCGTTGTTCATGCTTATGTCCATGTTCAGTTCTGCTTCAGCCCTGTTTGTATTTTCTCTGGCTTTCTCGTGTTTAGCTTATATTCGAAAATCGGGCTTTATTTTAGCTTTCATCCTTCGGACAAATTGTCCGAAGGACTCTCTGTCTCTTCTCTTTCCCGGGCTTGGCATTTCCTTTTCTCTTTTTTGGCTTTGGCTTACGCCCTTGTCTTTTCTATCGGGCTTTTGTCCTCCCGAATTCCTTCGGACTTTTTGTCTGAAGGAATTTTTCCTTTTCTCTTTTTTGGCTTTGGCTTATGCCCTTGTCTTTTCTATCGGGCTTTTGTTCTCCTGAATTCCTTCGGACTTTTTGTTTGAAGGAATTCCTTCGGACTTTTTGTCCGAAGGAAAAAGTCCGAAGGAATTCGTTTCCTTGCCAATTTTCCTGAATTTATTCTTTTAGGCTCTTATGTCTTGCCCTTTGGTTTTCTTCGGGCTTTTGTTGACTTCATATTCCTGCGGATTTCCTGTTTGACAATTATTCCGAAGGATTTCTTAAATTTTCTCGTTTCCTTCTTTGCCTTTGTTTTTTTTAATTTCTATTGGGCTTTTTCCCGGGTATATCCTCTGTCGGACCTTTTCCTTGAATTCCGTCAGACTTTTTGTTCGAAGGAATTCCTTCGAACAAATAGTCTGAAGGACATTCTTTTCCATTTGAAGTGTCCCTTGATTTTATGAAGGTGCCCTCCACAAGGGCTTCTGCTTCCCAAAATTGCCCTTCGGGCTTTTTGATTTGGCCCTGTTAGTCGCCTGGGTGCCTTCTGCAAGGGCAAGGTTCTTCCAGAAGTGCCCATCGGAAGAATTGTAAAGGTCCACTTCACTGACCAAGTGCCCTCCACAAGGGTTTTTTGTCCTTAAAAGTGCCTTTCAGAACTTTTGAAAGGGTCCTGACACCGACCAAGTGCCCTCCGCAAGGGCTTTTTTGCCTTCAAAAGTGCCCTTTGGAAGAATTGTAGGGCACTCGGGCTTTTTGAAACTGTCCTTTGGAACTTTTGTCTTGACTTGAAAACCATAAAGTGAACCAACCCGAAGGGTTACATACCCTTCGAGACTTTTGAATTGAACCTTCCCAAAGAGCAGGTACCCTTTGGGTCTTCTCAACTGTGTTTTTCCCTTTTTCTTTCGGACAAAAAGTTCGAAGAAATTAAGCTTTGAACGACTGCCACTTAGTTATTTTTTCGGACTTTTACACAGTCCTTTTAGAGCTCTTTCTCTCGGACAAAATGCCCAAATAAATAGTCCACCTCTTATAGCCCGAAAAAATCCTTGGGAAGACAAAATAAATAAACTTACAGCTTGTATGTCTTGGTTGTATTTGTACATTTGGCTGTAATCAAGAAAGCTCCTTGGAAACCTCTGAATGACTAAAATTCACCTGGCTGTAGATGGCCACTTGAGTGGCTAAAAATGCTCATTTAAGGACCCCAAAACTGATTCACAAGACAAACTTGGCACCATAGCAAAGTTCCGAATAGTAGGGGTGACAATTTGCCCTGTGGGGGCAAAATTGTCAATAGGGCCTAATAGCACCTTAGAAAATTCATAAAAGGCTCTCCAAGTGAATCACCCCACTTCCAAAATATTAGCATAATTTTTATGACAAAACCCTAGTCTTTCCCATTCCAAGATTCTTCCAAACCTTATGATAATTTATCACAAAAATTTAGAAAATAGAGAACCACAAGTACCTTGCTAAAAGGAGTCCAAAAACCCTCCGATGAGCTTATTTCTTCATCCCAATTGGTTCGCCCATATTCAAAAAATTAGGAGATAAATTTCAGAACATAAAACTCGCCAAAAATCCTTCCGATTGGCCTTCCAAAGTCTCCCAAGCAAGTCGTCCAATGCAAAAATAATGGTATAAAATATTGGTAATATGTTATACACATTTGGCACTTCAAACCCTCTTCAAATCTTCGAAATCCACTTCTCCCACCAATCGCCCTAGTTGGAAAAATAGCATGAAGACACGAACAACTCCTTGTGACCTTCAATGACCCCTCCAAGTGGTTCGCCTAGCCTCCTAGGCAAGTCGCCACCCTTTGGGATGGTATTCTACCACACAGACAATCTCCTAGATGATTCGCTCCTCTTCAACACCCGTAAAATTCACCAAACTTGTTTTTGATAGAAGTATGCAATATTTCTATAAGGAGGTGGTGTCTAAAAACACCTTTGAATGATTCACTGGCATGAAAACATGCACTTTGATGCTCAATCGTAACCCTTGAGTAGAGTTACACAAGTAAAAGAGATGGAGGTTTTCGTCCCCAAACCTATGGCACTTCTTGAAGGTTTTCGTCCTCAAGAGGTGGAAACCAAGCTTAACATACTTGATCCAATTTACCAAATCAATATTCAACACACCCTCTTCGAAAGAGCCTCTCTTTCTTTTTATAAACTTCCTCCAAGTGTGGTGCCCAAATTAGAGAGGAAGGGTTACTTTTATTTTTAATAAAAAGATATACACAAGCTTCCTTATAAAAAGTACTTTTAGAATGGCCCTTAAAAAGGCCCCAAATTTGGATAATAAAGTACTTTATCAAAATAACCATGAAGCTTACTAATGTTCCCCTTTTTGTCTTTAAGTCCTTAGCCTTTAGGGAACGCTCAAGCTAAGGGTCTCATCCAAAGATTAGCTCAAAAGGAGGGACATTACATGCAATGAATGTAACTTGAGCATTTCATTCAATGTATTCTTTATAGTATACATTGATACAACGTATATTTGTGCATGAGTTGCAAATTCTTCCTTTACACTTTGCATGACTTGTGAAGTTCATTGAGATGATACAGTAGTCTCATAGCCTATTCATGCTTGTGATTGCTGATCCACACAATTTTGGCTACATAAACAATAACTCTACAGTGGTCTGTCAAATTTTAAAAGATGATCGCTCCAAGATATTGCCATTATAGACACATTCTTGAGATCACAGACTGCCATTCCAAAGAAAGGTGGCCATTTATTTATAAAGATGGCTTTACTCGTAAAACCCAAAAGTGATTTCCAAAAATTTATTTGTGATTATAGTTAAAAGAGCCTTTGAGCATCCTTTACTCTTAATAGGGGATTAGTCTCAGTAGCCATATTTTTGGTTCGGGGCTCTTCAGTTGTAAAATTCCATTATCTTTATTTAGCCTGGTCACTTTATTTTGTAACAAGGACATATTGTTTTAAACCCTAAAGCATTGAGCATATCCCTTTCACATATTTAGCAGGCCTCATTATTCCTTCTATTTCTAAGATTCGTGCACCAGCTCTTGGTTATGCATTCAAACTGATTTGCAGATTATTTGATTCACAATGATTGTATCATTAGTATATTACTAACCACACCTCTTGATCTACAAAGATGACTACAAAGTTTTTCTCTGCACACATTGATTCACAAGCTAAAACTCAGAGATGAGAAAACCATCAATTCTTGAACAAAATAAAGGCCATGCTTCTATATTTGGTAATACAATATCAAATGTCCAAGATGAACCATGCTGAAGTGCGACAGGACATTCTTACTCCAAAAAGGTTGTCCTTTTGAAACCTAAGGAACCCACACTACATTTAGTTGGTCATCTAGGAACATTGTTGCCAATTGAAGCAGTCAACAAATTGCCCTCAAAGAAAAGTGAAGAACTGAAAAAAACCAATCACTCAACCATGTGGTAAAGACCAAATCTAGCCCAGCACTTCTGTTCATGAACCTCCAATTTTTGTCATCCTAAAAGAGAATGACATATGCTCTGCACATATACCAGCTCCTTCCAATGTATGAAGCCTCTCTTGGACCAGAGGAATAACTCCAAATATTTTTAGGCCACCTTATAAAACAGGGGACCACTTTACAACACACATTCCTATAAAAGATCAAGCCTTTCAATACTACTGATCTCGTGACAGGGAAACCATTTAGGAAACTAATCAACAACATATGCACTCCTTAGAGCCTAAATTACCAAATCATCACCCAAAACAACTTCACTCAATGCTCTCAGATAGTGTTTGGTTTATTCAGTTTTCCTCCTGCTAATTCTGCCTTTGCATTCATTTCATATCTATTAATCCATTGTGGGGGCTGTTGACACATTGGATTGCACCCTCGACAGGACGCTGAGCTCCTGCCTTCCACACGCAACAATGGAAACTCCCCTCTTGCCTGTAGGCCTGGCAAAACTGGGAGGAGAGTCTCTAGATAAGGGCTAGATCCCTTTGATGTATCTTTAGGTCCTGGATTTCCTACTGCTAACAAATAAATGAAAAAGGGGGGGGTGAAAAGGGAGAAGGATGCTGAAAACAGAACCTAAACCTAAACTAAAAGGTGATACACCAAAAAATTGATCTATTTAGCTTGAACCTACACTTTTCACCAAGGACAAGCTAAAATACACTTCATTTGATATGGGAAAATCTTCTGTATCAGTGAGTTAGGGGTCTATGGAGATACAGGGAGGAAGAACTACCAGAGGTGTTCTGAGACACTCTATGGCAGCCTTTTCACATGCGCCTGTATTCCTGCTGGAGACACTTCTGGCAGACCTGCAGAAGAAGAAACCTCACAATGGACTAGACATGCTGAAATCATCCTGCGAAAGCATAAAGGAAAATGACTTAACACAGAACAAAGGCATAGACACATACGAAAGTGCAAACTCAGAGTGGAGGTAAAAATGCTATGTCTTGATTCAAGGTAAAATCCGGCAGAGTTCTGCCTTACAAACCCAGAGATTTTTGGGCAGAGCTTTGCCTTACAGGGTAAGAGATCCCTTCTTAAATGAGAAGTTTACAATATAAATAGAGAAGAAGAAAAGACTTTGGCGCTTTCTGGAAAAGACTTTGGCGCCCCTTTTTACAAGTGGCCCATGTGCGTTTGAGAGCATCGGGAAGAGGAAGTCGCTGTTGCTGATATCATCCTTCTAGAAAAGGCCTGCTAAAACCATGCTATGTAATCGCCGGTCTTGACTTTGGCGTTCAAACATTAATGTGAAAGCACGGGCCGTGCCTGTTTTCCTGAAAACAAGACTGCTCCGTTTAGATATTCACGCGGTTTGTCTGCTTATAAATGCAAAGTGGAGAAAACAGGGCGCGCCGTTCACTGTTCGCGCCTCTTGATGACCGCTTGGCATGCATTGTTTCAACTGCAGGAGTAAATCCTTGAGTCGACACCTCCCTTTACCACCTGGACTGTTTTATCCGTTTCTGCACTTTGTCTCTTCCTGGTCTTGTCTTCTCTATCTCCTTCGGCCCTCGGGGGCTATCTTCTTGGCGGGTCGTTGAGTTCACTCGCGTCCTGCCCTTAAGCTTTTCAAAATCAATGGCTATTTCACCGCCTTAAATTTGACGTCTGTGCGCCCGTCACTAGGCGTTTGAACCTCCAATGGCTAGTTCGCCATGTTTGATTTTGACGTCTTCAGGCCCGCTACCCTCTTTGGCAATTCCTTCGATTTCTTGCTTGGGTCGGGCTCTTGTCCTAGTCGGGTCTTCATTGTCTTGGCGGCCGAATTTCTTAGGACTTTTGTCCGAAGGAATTCCTTTGGACAAAAGTCCAAAAGAAACCATTTCTTGACTTTATCTTTTATTTCTCTTTTTCGTCGGCTTTTCTTCTGGCTATTTCTCCCACGGACAAAAAGTCCGCAAGAATTATCTCGATCACTTTTGGCCTTCGGAATATTTTCTCGGGTTTTTTCCCGCGGCTCTTCCCAAATTTCTTCGGACTTTTTGTCCGAAGGAATTCCTTCAGACAAAAGTCCGAAAGAAATCACTTTATGTTTTTGCCTTAGTCTTTCTTACTTTGGCGGGATTTTCTTCCGAAGAATTTCTAAGGACAAAATGTCTGAAGGGAATTCCTTCAGACAAAAGTCCGAAAGAAATCACTTTATGTTTTTGCCTTAGTCTTTCTTACTTTGGCGGGATTTTCTTCTGAAGAATTTCTAAGGACAAAATGTCTGAAGGACCCTTGCGGAGGGCAGGGAACACTTGAAAAAAGACCAAAAGTGAACAAGGCCGAAAAGGTAATTTTTCTTCGGAGTTTTGTTTAAGGCAAAGGACGAGAATTTCTTCGGACAAAATGTCTGAAGGAATTTCAGACATTTTGTCCGAAGAAATTCTCGTCCTTTGCCTTAAACAAAACTCCGAAGAAAAATTACCTTTTCGGCCTTGTTCACTTTTGGTCTTTTTTCAAGTGTTCCCTGCCCTCCGCAAGGGCACTTGTCCTTCGGGAGACTCTCTTGGACCTTCCCATTGAACCGTTCCTTTGAACCAAACGTTGAACCAAGGCATTGAACCACCCTTTGAACCAAAACATTGAATCAAGCCGTTGAACCGACTGTTGAACCGAGCCGATGAACTTTGCCATTGAACCAAAGCGACGAACTTAACCTTTGAACCAAAGCGTTGAACCAAAACGATGAACCAAAGTGACGAACCAAAACGTTGAACCAATCGATTGAACCGGTTCAATGGTTCAACGGTTCAAAGATGCTAACTCTTGGAAAGATCATGTCGTTGAACCCCGACGTTGAACCACTTTTCCAACCTTAAGGAAAAGTGTCTTGAACCATTTTAGCTCTCTTTCCTTGTGAATTTCTTCTGACAAGAGTTCGAAGAAGCTTTGTAAAATCTTGCACTCTTTGAACTGGTTCTTCATTTGCCGAAAGAACTGCCTACAGAGTCCGTAGAAATAGCCTGCAGAGTCCGTAGAAATAGGCCTACAGAGTCTGTAGAAATAGGCCTGCAGAGTTCGTAGAAATCAGGACTTGTGCAAAATCAAAAAATGAACTGGCTCAAACAACAAGGAAAGAAGGAGACCGATTTTGGCCTGCAGGACCAAAATGGTCAACAATTTGGCGATTCCCAGGGGAAGCATGCCTGCTATGCTTAGAAACCAGTTGCCTTAAAGTCCATTGGGCACAGAGTCAGAACGCAACTTGAAAAAAGTTAGCAACAGACCCGATAGATCCAAGAATCAATCACGAAGGTTTACCCCAAAAGGAAACGACAACACACACAAGACTAAGAAAACTACTTGTGCAAACAGCACTTAGGGAAAACAAGGAAAGAAAACTGAAAGCAAACTACTATATACAGTTAACCAAGTATATTTGCCTCCCTCCTGGATCAAAGGAAAAACTTCTTAAGTCTCCTTCATGGCAAGGAAACTTATGGTGCTAGACAAGTGGCTGAATGGAATGGAGATTTGGTGACATGCTCCTCTTGCCTGCCACCTCGATTGGCTTGCATCCGAGTGGATCAGAGTCAAAAATGCTTCCAACATATATGTACTCTTCTTGTTCTTGGAAGCTTGTCGAATGTTGGCTCTTCATGCTGGTGTGTTTCATCAAGAAATCGATGGCTGTTGGCTCATCACCATAAGCCCTTTGATGTGCATAGTTGATTGGCTTGTCTCCTTCTGCCTTATTGAAGACGTTGTCAAACTCATCTTCTGCTTGATCATGGCTTTCTTGAAGAAGGGTGACTGTTGTGATGTCTGAAATGGAATCACAAACTGATTGCTCATCCCACAGAACATCACCTTTTTGTTCAAAGCTCTCTTCTTCAAGGCTTTTCTCAAGATGGACAAGCCTCTCCTTTTCCTGCTCAAAGACATCCTCCTGATCCTCCTCCAACTCAGGTTCCATGGCATGGTCATCCTCCTCATCAAAGCAACAAGGAAGTTCATCAAACAAAGGAGGAGAGAGCTCACCATGCTTACGTTCCTCTTCATATTGCTGGAACATCCGCATGTATGCATGACCTGTGCTTCTCCATCATTGATGATGTCTTAAAAAGGAGCATTCATGATGATTTCATCTTCGTTGTCGCTCATGATAGCCTCTTGATCAGCTGCAAATTGGATCTTTTCTTCTTCACTTGCCTCCTGCAAAACAGGTTCCTCTCTGAGAAGGGATGAAGTGGAACGCTGAAGATTAAACCCATGTGGAAGAGGAGGCAGTCCCTGAGCTAGAATCGAATGATTCTCCTCCTTCCATTTGGCTAGCACTTCATCTATATCAGGCGTGGCTTGATAGCTCTCTTGGAGGTGTGTAGATGGGGTGTGTTCAAACATGGAATCTGCTGCGTCCATCACACGTTGGCTGAGGAATCTCGCTCTGGACTCCAACTCTGCAATTCGCCTGGCTAGATCTTCTTGAAAAAGCCTTTCTTGGAGGTCACAATCATCATTATGATGAGTATGGGCAGCTTCATCTCCTTAAAGGTTTTGAGCAAAACCTTTCTCCTCCTTGCCCCATGATTCCACTGTTTGCTTCCAACTCATGACCTTGGGATTGGGATTTTCTCCTTGTGAACAGGGAGCAACTTTATCCTCTTTAAGGACCTGAGCTGGTTCATGATATCCACTCCTCCAACTTGGAATCTTGACATCATGTTGAAAGACTTGAGAAGACTGAGGGAGATTAGGAAGGGTCTGCTCATGCACTGGAAGAATTTCTTGAGGAGAGACGTGTTGTTTCATGGTATTCCCTTCCAAGGAGGATCCACACTCTAAGGAATTGAGAAGGTTCATTTCCATGAGAGGTTGCTCTAATGCCCTTTGATGTTTGAAAGCTAGGCGCAAGGGGTTAAGAGCAGGAGTGATTAATGCATCGGATGAGCTAGAGTGAGCAAGTGCTATCTGGTAAAAAGGATTTGGTGTACAAGAGGGGGCTTTCTTTAGAATAGGAGGGGGCACACAAGGCTGACTGCCTTGAATGAATGGACTCTTCCATTTTGCTACCTCCTCCTCCATGGATTGCAAGGCCTGAGCTTGCCTGAACAAACACTCCTATTTGTACATAACCTCTTGCTGATATCTATACTGCTCATTCGATCTATCTATCTCCATCCCCTGCTTCTCAAACTCCAGTGCTACTTCCTTTATTGTTGAAGGGCAACTAGGAGAGCTGCTTGAGACAATTCCATGAATAGTCTGAGCTTGATCAAAACCATATGAAGGAATACAAGGCCCATGATTCTGGGTGATGGAATTATACATACAAAAAAATGAGATTTCTTGATGGCAGCTGGACTGCTTAACCAGCGGATTCAACTCGGAGTCGCCATTGGTGTTGATGAAAAAGCCTCCAAAGGCTGGTTGGTTGAAGGACACCAAAAATTCTTCAACTCTTGGGACAAAACTTGTCCCACAATCGTCTGATTAAAGGTCAGGTGCTGTATTAGTGGTTCGTTCTGCTGTAACAGGACCAGCACCAATCCTGGAACTTTTCTGAGTGTCCGATCGTGGTCCCACTGGGCGTGCCAAAAACGGTTGACGCAGTGGATTACACCCTTGACAGGAGGCTCAGCTTCTGCCTTCCACACATCACAATGGAAACTCCTCTCTTGCCTGTGGGCCTGGCAAAACTGGGGGGAGAGTCTTTAGATAAGGGATCGCTCCCTTTGATGTATCTCTGAGGTCCTAGATTTCCTACTGCTAACAATGGGAGGGAGGTGAAAAGGGAGAAAGATTACTGAAAAACAGAATCTAACCTAAAAGGGTGATACACCAAAAAAGTTTGATCTACTTAGCCCAAACATACGCTTTTCACCAAGAAGAAGCTGGCATACACTTCATTTGACATGGAAAACTCTTCTGCATCAGTGAGCTAGGGGTCCATGGAGATACAGGGAGGAAGAACTACCAGAGGTGTTCTAAGACACTCTATGGTAGCCTGTTAGCATGCGCCTATATTCCTGCTGTAGACACTTCTGGTAGACCTGCAGAAGAAGAAACTTCACAATGCACTAGACATGCTGGAATCGTTCTGTGAAAGCATAAAAGAAAATGACTTAACACAAAACGAAAACATAGACATATGCGTGAGTGCAAGTTCAAATGGAGGTAAAAAATTGCTAAGTCTTGATTCAAGGTAAAATCCGGCAGAGCTCCGCCTTACAAGTCAAGAGATTTTTGGGTAGAGCTTTGCCTTACAGGCTAAGAGGATCCCTTCTCAAATGAAAAGTTTACAATATATATAGAGAAGAGGAAAAGACTTTGGCGCTTTCTGGAAAAGACTTTGGCGCCCCTTTTTACAAGTGGCCCATGTGCATTTGAGAGCATCGGGAAGAGGAAGTCGATGTTGCTGATATCATCCTTCTAGAAAAGGCCTGCTAGAACCATGTTGTGTAATCGCCGGTCTTGACTTTGGCGTTCAAACATTAATGTGAAAGCACGGGCCACGCCTCTTTTCCTGCAAACAAGACTGCTCCTTTTAGATATTCACGTGGTTTGTCTGCTTATAAATGCAAAGTGGAGAAAACAGGGTGCACCGTTCACTGTTCGCCCCTCTTGATGACCGCTTGGCAGGCACTATTCCAACTGCAGGAGTAAATCTTTGAGTCGACACCTCCCTTTGCCACCTGGACTGTTTTATCCATTTCTGCACTTTGTCTCTTCCTGGTCTTGTCTTCTCTATCTCCTTCGGCCCTCGGGGGCTATCTTCTTGGCGGGTCGTTGAGTTCACTCACGGCCTGCCCTTAAGCTTTTCAAAATCAATGGCTATTTCACCGCCTTAAATTTGACGTCTGTGCACCCGTCATTGGGCGTTTGAACCTCCAACGGCTAGTTCGCCGTGCTTGATTTTGACGTCTTCGGGCCCGCCACCCTCCTTGGCAATTCCTTCGGCTTTCTCCTTTCCTTTGGCTTCTTGCTTGGGTCGGGCTCTTGTCCTAGTCGGTTCTTCATTGTCTTGGCGGTCGAATTTCTTCGGACTTTTGTCCGAAGGAATTCCTTCGGACAAAAGTCCGAAAGAAACCATTTCTTGACTTTATCTTTTATTTCCCTTTTTCGTCGGCTTTTCTTCCAGCTATTTCTCTCGCGGACAAAATGTCCGCAAGAATTATCTCGATCATTTTTGGCCTTCGAAATCTTTTCTCGGGTTTTTTCCCGCGGCTCTTCTCGAATTTCTTTGGACTTTTTGTTCGAAGGAACTCCTTTGGACAAAAGTCCGAAAGAAATCACTTTATGCTTTTGCCTTAGTCTTTCTTACTTCGGCGGGATTTTCTTCCGAAGAATTTCTTTGGACAAAATGTCCGAAGGAATTCCTTCGGACATTTTGTCCGAAGAAATTCTCGTGCTTTGCCTTAAACAAAACTCCGAAGAAAAATTACCTTTTCGGCCTTGTTCACTTTTGGTCTTTTTTCAAGTGTTCCCTGCCCTCCACAAGAGCGCTTGTCCTTCGGGAGACTCTCTTGGACCTTCCCATTGAATTGTTCCTTTGAACCAAACGTTGAACCAAGGCATTGAACCACCCTTTGAACCAAAACATTGAACCAAGCCGTTGAACTGACTATTGAACCGAGCCGATGAACTTTGCCGTTGAACCAAAGCGACGAACTTAACCTTTGAACAAAAGCGTTGAACCAAAGCAATGAACCAAAACGTTGAACCAATCGATTGAACCGGTTTAATGGTTCAACGGTTCAAAGATGCTAACTCTTGGAAAGATCATGTCGTTGAACCCCGACATTGAACCACTCTTCCAACCTTAAGGAAAAGTGTCTTGAACCATTTTAGCTCTCTTTCCTTGTGAATTTCTTTTGACAAGAGTTTGAAGAAGCTTTGTAAAATCTTGCACTCTTTGAACTGGTTCTTCATCTGCCGAAAGAACTCCCTGCAGAGTCTGTAGAAATAACCTGCAGAGTCCGTAGAAATAGGCCTGCAGAGTCCATAGAAATCAGGACTTGTGCAAAATCAAAAAATGAACTGGCTCAGAACAACAGGGAAAGGAGACTGATTTTGGCCTATAGGACCAAAATGGTCAATAGGGGCAAAATTGTCAACAGGTCTTATGATGTAATTTTGGGGATGGACTTGTTGTAGCAGCATGAAGCAAGGTTAAATTGCTTTAGTAAGACCATCCATTGCCTAGATAATCATAAACAAACTGTAGTACTACAAGATACTGAGAAACCCATTATTTTTATGTTTAGTGACAACCATGCAGCGACAAAAAGCAACAAGGGCTGCATGTGTTCAATCACAACCAAACATAAATGATCTTCTCTTGCTTTGGGAATTCAGGGATGTGTTTCCAGAGCGCCATTCAGGAGTTCTATTTTGCGATCAATATACTCCCCAGGTCTACTCCGACATCAAAGGCACGCTATCGTATGAACACTGCAAACTTGCAAGAGTTGAAATACAGCCGTAGGAGTTGCTTAACAAAGGTTTAATAAGACCAAGTGTGTCTCCTTGGGGAGCACCAATGTTGGTTGTGAAGAAGTGTTGACGTAGTGGATTGCACCTGGGGCAGGACGCCTAGCTCTCGCCCTTCCACACGCAACAATGGAAACTCCCCTCTCGCCTGTGGGACTGGCGAAGCTAGAGGGGAGAGTCTCTAGATAAGGGCTAGCTCCCTCTGATGTATCTTTTAGGCCCTGGTTTCTCCTACTGCTAACAAAAAAATGTAAAAAGGGGGGGGGGGTTGAAAAGGGAGAGAGAGATGCTGAAAACAGAACCTAAGCCTAAAAATGAAAAGGTGATACACCAGAAAATGTTGACCCACTCAGCCCAAACATACACTTTTCACCAGGAAGAAACCCCCATACACTTCATCTGATGTGGGAAACTCTTCTGTTTCAGTGAGTCAGGGGTCCGTAAAGATACAGGGAGGAAGGAACTAGCAAAAGTGTTCTGAGACACACTTTGACAGCGTATTCACATGCACCTATATTCTTGCTGTAGACACTTCTGGCAGACCTGCAGAAAGGAGACTTCACAATGCACTGGACATGATGTAATTGATCTGTGAAAAGCATGAAAGACAATGACTTAACACAAAAGAACACAGACATATACTTTAAAGTGCAAGTCCAGATAGAGGTAAAAATGCTAAGTCCTGATTCAAGGTAAAATCTGGCAGAGCTTTGCCTTACAAGCCCGAGAGATTTTTGGGCAGAGTTTTGCCTTAAGGCTAAGAGAGTCGGATCCCTTTTCAAATGAGAAATTTTACAATATATAGAGAGAGGAAGAGAACTTGGCGCTTTCTGGGAAAGACTTTGGCGCTCTTTTTGCAAGCTGGCCCATGTGCGCTCTGAGCCTTGGGAAGAGGGAGCCGTTTGATTGTCGGTTCCTGCTTTGACTTTGGCGTCCCAACATTAATGAGAAAACATGGCCGCGCCTCTTTTCTGTGAACAGACTGCTCCCTTCAAGGCGTTTGTGCGGCTTGTCTGCTTATAAATGCAAACTGGAGGAAACAAGCTGCGCCGCTTACTGTTTGCGCCGTTTGATGACCATCTGGCAATAACTCTCCTCCCCTCGCCACTTGGACTGCTTTGTCTTTTCCTGCACTTGTCTCATTCTGGTTTTGTCCCTTTCTGGCTCCTTCGCTTTCTGGGTTCTTCTGGTGGGTCACTGCGTTCCTTGGGCTCCTTTGTGCTTGCCTTGACTACCTTCCGCTGATTTTCAAATAAGTGACACGTGGCGCGTTTCGCTGTGAAACGGGCAGGACACGTGGCAGCATCCTCTTGACTCATGGAAGCTTTAGGCACCCTTTGAAGGTCCTGCGGAAGAGGACATGTGTTGGCTTCCGCTCTCTTTAGCAATTCATCCGGGGCCCACCACAGTTCTCACGGGACAAAAGAGAGAGACTGCGGAGGTTGACACTTGTCGGCTTCCGCCGAGCTTGGCAGGGACACGTGGCACGTTCCGCTGCTCCTAGAAAAGCATGTCAAAGCCTTCCGTGGTTGCCACTTGGCGCCTTCCGCGCTCTGGATTTCCTAGTGTAAAATTTAACGTTCGCAGGCCCGTCACAGTGTTTGAATTTCCAACGGCTAGTTTGCCGTGTTTAACTTTGACATCCTCGAGCCCGTCACCCTTGGACTTTCCGTCGGCTTTCTGCTTCGGCTTTTTGTTAATTCCTTCGGGTTTTTTCTTGCAGACAAAAAGTCCGCGGAATTGCTTTGTCACTTTGCCTTCGGAAATTCTCTCGGGCTTTTTGCTCGCGGTTTCCCCGAATTCCTTCGGACAAAAAGTCCGAAAGAATTCGTTTCTTTTCCTTAACAAAATTTCGAAAGATCTTACCTTTGTGGCTTTCTTTGTGGCCTCTTTGAAGTGCTCCCTGCCCTCCACAAGGGCTCTTGAACCCAGAACTACCCTCCGCAAGGGCACTTGTCCTTCGGGAGGCTTGAACTTTCGTTTGAACCGCTCCTTTGAACCAACTGTTGAACCAATTGATCGAACCGGTTCAATGGTTCAAGCGGTCGTTGAACCAAGGCGTTGAACCACGCATTTAACCAAGCCGATGAACCGACTGAGTGAACCAAGTGATTGAACCATCCGATTGAACCGAAGCATTGAACCAAAACGTTGAACCAACGCGTTGAACCAAGCCGATGAACAGTTTGATTGAACCAAAGCGACGAACTTGCCGATTGAACCAAGGCTTTGAATTGAAGAGATGAACTTGCCGATTGAACCAAGGCGTTGAACCAAGACATTGAACCGGTTCAATGGTTCAACGGTTCAAAGATGCTAACCTTCCTTGTGAATTTTAGACAAGAGTCCGAAGAAGCTTTACCTTGCACTCTTTGAACTGGTTTTTCATGTGCCGAAAGACTCGCCTGTAGAGTTCGTAGAAAAATCTTCTTTGCAGAATCCGTAGAAACTTCACCTGCAGAGTCTGTAGAAAATCCATGCTTGTAGAAATGGTAGAAAAAAACCTGCAAAGTCCGTAGAAATGGACCTGCAGAGTCCGTAGAAATTCTACAAAATCCGTAGAAATCACCAGATTCATGCAAAATCAAAAAATGAAATGGCCCAGAACAAGGATAGAGGGGGACCGATTTTTGGCCTGTTGGGCAAAAAATGGTCAACAAATTGGCGACTCCCAGGGGAAGCATGCCTGCTATGCTTAGAGACCAGTTGCCTCTTAGTCCATTGGGCACGAAGTCAGAATGCAGCTTGAACAAAGTTAGCAACAGCCCCAAAAGATCCAAGAATCAAACATGAGCCTTTTACCCCACACACAAAAGAAAACACACACAAGGCTAAAAACACTACTTGTGCAAACTGCACTTAGGGAAAGCAGGAAAGACAACTGAAAGCAAACTACTATATACAGCTAACTAGGAATATTTGCCTCCCTCCTGGATCAAAGGGAAAACTTCTTAAGTCCCCTTCCTGGCAAGAAGACTTATGGTGCCAGACAAGTGGCTGAATGAAAAGGAGTTTTGGTGACTTGCTCCTCTTGCCTGTCACCTGGATTGCCCTGCATTTGAGTGGATCAGAATCGAACATGCTTCCAACGTAAGTGTATTCTTCTTGTTCCTAGAAGCTTGTTGAATGCTGGTCCTTCATGCTGGTGCACTTCACCAAGAAATCTGTGGCTGTTAGCTCATCACGATAAGCCCTTTGTTGTGCATGGTCCCTTTGCAATGCATCATGGTTTGACTTGTTCCCTTCTGCTTCGTTGAAGATCCTGTCAAACTCATCCTTTGCTTCCTCTTGGCCTTCTTGAAGAAGGGTGACTGTTGTGATGTTTGAAATAGAATCACAAACTGATTGCTCATCCCACAGAACATCACCTCTCTGTTTAAAACTTTCTTCTTCAAAGTTTTCCTCAAGGAAGACAGACCTCTCCTTTTCCTCCTCAAAGATCAGGATCTCTAGATGTTCAAAGATATTTCCCTGATCCTCCTCCAACTCAGGCTCCTCGGGATAGTCGTCCTCCTCATCGAAACAACAAGGAAGTTCACCGAACAAGGGGGGAGAGAGCTCACCATGCTTATGTTCCTCCTACTGCTGGAACATCTGCATGTATGCGTGACCTGAGTCTTCCCCATTGTTGACGGTGTCTTCAAAAGAAGCATCGATGAGGATTTCTTCTTCATTTTCGCTCATGATAGCCTCTTGGAGAACTGCAGATTGGATCTTCTGCTCCTCACTTGCCTCCTGCAAAACAGGTTCCTCCTCAAGAAGGGGTGAAGTAGAAAAACCATGTGGAAGAGGAGGCAGTCCTTGAGCTAGAATCGAATGATTCTCCTTCCATCTGGCTAGTACTTCATCAATATCAGGTGTGGCCTGCTAGCTCTCTTGGAGGTGTGTAGGTGGGGTGTGTTCAGACATGGAATGTGCTGTTGGGTCTGAACCGTCCGTCACACACTGACTGAGGAATCTCTCTTTGGATTCCAACTTTGCATTTCTTCTGGCCATATCCTCTTGGAAGAGCCTTTCTTGGAGGTCACCAGCATCATCATGTTGAGTAGGAGCAGTTTCGAGAGAGATGTGCTGGTTCATAATGTTCCCCCCAAAGGAAGATTCACGATCTAAGGAATTTAGAAGGTTCATCTCCATGGGAGGTTGTTCCAGTTCCCTTTGATGCTTGAAGGCTAGGTGCACGGGGTCAAGAGCAGGGTTGATCGATGCATCAGATGAGCTGGAGTGAGCAAGTGCTATCTGATAGAAAGGATTCGGTCCACAAGAGGGGGCTTTCTTTAGGATAGAAGGGGGCGCGCAAGGCTGACTGCCTTGCATGAATGGATTCCTCCATTTTGCTACCTCCTCCTCCATGGATTGCAAGGCCTGAGCTTGCCTGAACAAACACGCCTCTTTATACATCAGCTCCTGCTGATATCCATATTGCTCATCCAGTCTGTCTATCTCCATTACCTGCTTCTCAAAATCCAGAGCCACCTCCCTTATCGTTGAAGGGCAACTAGAAGGGCTGCTTGAGGGGATTCCCTGAATATCTTGAGTTTGATCGAAGTCATATGAAGGAATACAAGGTCCATGATTTTGTGCAAAGGAATTATACATACAAAAATAAGATTTCCTTGATGGCACCACGCTGCTTAACCAGCAGATTCAACTCGGAGTCGCCATTGTGTTGATGCAAAAGCCTCCAAACGCTGGTTGGTTGAAGAACACACCAAAAATTCTTCAACTCTTTGGACACAACTTGTCCTAGTTGGTCCCACCGGGCGTGCCAAAAACTGTTGACGTAGTGGATTGCACCCGGGGCAGGACGCCTAGCTCCCGCCCTTCCACACGCAACAATGGAAACTCCCCTCTCGCCTGTGGGACCGGCAAAGCTGGAGGGGAGAGTCTCTAGATAAGGGCTAGCTCCCTCTGATGTATCTTTTAGGCCCTGGTTTCTCCTACTGCTAACAAAAAAATGTAAAAAGGGGGGGGGGGGTTGAAAAGGGAGAGAGAGATGCTGAAAACATAACCTAAGCCTAAAAATGAAAAGGTGATGCACCAGAAAATGTTGACCCACTCAGCCTGAACATACACTTTTCACCAGGAAGAAACCCCCATACACTTCATCTGACGTGGGAAACTCTTCTGTTTCAGTGAGTCAGGAGTCCGTAGAGATACAGGAAGGAACTAGCAAAGGTGTTTTGAGACACACTTTGACAGCGTATTCACATGCGCCTATATTCTTGCTGTAGACACTTCTGGCAGACCTGCAGAAAGGAGACTTCACAATGCACTGGACATGCTGTAATCGATCTGTGAAAAGCATGAAAGACAATGACTTAACACAAAAGAAGAACCCAGACATATACTTTAAAGTGCAAGTCTAGATAGAGGTAAAAATGCTAAGTCCTGATTCAAGGTAAAATCTGGCAGAGCTCTGCCTTACAAGCCCGAGAGATTTTTGGGTAGAGTTTTGCCTTAAGGCTAAGAGAGTCGGATCCCTTTTCAAATGAGAAATTTTACAATATATAGAGAGAGGAAGAGAACTTGGCGCTTTCTGGGAAAGACTTTGGCGCTCTTTTTGCAAGCTGGCCCATGTGCGCTCTGAGCCTTGGGAAGAGGGAGCCGTTTGATTGTCGGTTCCTGCTTTGACTTTGGCGTCTCAACATTAATGAGAAAACATGGCCGCGCCTCTTTTCTGCGAACAGACTACTCCCTTCAAGGCGTTTGCACGGCTTGTCTGCTTATAAATGCAAACTAGAGGAAACAAGCCGCGCCGCTTACTGTTTGTGTCATTTGATGACCATCTGGGAATAACTCGCCTCCCCTCGCCACTTGGACTGCTTTGTCTTTTCCTGCACTTGTCTCATCCTGGTTTTGTCCCTTTCTGGCTCCGCTTTCTGGCTTCTTCTGGCGGGTCGCTGCGTTCCTTGGGCTCTTTTGTGCTTGCCTTGACCACCTTCCGCTGATTTTCAAATAAGTGACATGTGGCGCGTTCCGCTGTGAAACGGGCAGGACACGTGGCAGCATCCGCTTGACTCATGGAAGCTTTAGGCACCCTTTGAAGGTCCTGCGGAAGAGGACATGTGTCGGCTTCTGCTCTTTTTAGCAATTCGTCTGGGGCCCACCACAGTTCTCGCAGGACAAAAGAGAGAGACCGCGGAGGCTGACACTTGTCGGCTTCCGTCGAGCTTGGCAGGGACACGTGGCACGTTCCGCTTCTCCTAGAAAAGCATGTCAAAGCCTTCCACGGTTGCCACTTGGTGCCTTCCGCGCTCTGGATTTCCTGGTGTAAAATTTAGCGTTCGTGGGCCCGTCACAGTGTTTGAATTTCCAACGGCTAGTTTGCCGTGTTTAACTTTGACGTCCTCGGCCTCGTCACCCTTGGACTTTTCATATGTAACTTGTAACTTCCTAGTGGGTGTCAATTGGCTTCTCTTAGGTAACAGTGCTTGGAGGATAGAATGTCTAATGTTCTCACCTGCAGCACTAGAGGACACTTCTCCCAAGCCCATGTGTCAGATGAAAGAAACAACCAAAGAAGATCACACAACAGCAACAGTTCCAATGGCATAATGGCCCAAACAAGCGAGCGAGTGTGAAGTTCCTGTAATGCACCTCAACAAGATGTCGTACACTCATGGATATGTTTCCCCTATGACTGACGTTGGGACTTCTTGTTGTGGACTCCCAAAATATAGTTTTAAATGGAGGACATGGAAAATATAATCTCTCGTATTCTTATGATCTTCTGCATCTTACTTGTTATATGCTTCTGCTATACTTATCTGTCTTTAGTACCTCTTATGTGCTGTTTATGTAATGGCTCCTTAACCTTCTTTATATAGCTCTCTGTATGCCTTAGCATCTCTGTTTCTGAAAAGTCTGTTTTTCCGCCCTTGAGACTCCAGGCTTGTACGTCCTCCTCTTTGACAATATATATTTACCTTCATAATTTTTTTGTAGGTAACAGTTATCTAGGATGGTCGCTATGCCTATAATAAGAAAGCTTGCAACATATATTTTCTCATGATACCACTCTCCCTAATTTTGGCTTGGATTTCAATTGTACCAAGTTTCTTGTATTGAAGGCCCTTATTAGGTTGGTCCTTTGTTGTGCTTGATTCGAATGGTAGGTGGAATTGTAAGTTGGTATTTCTTAGTCAATTTATTTACTATAAAAGTTGAATTTGTGCTCCACAAAAATTATTTCAATTTAATATATAAATGTTGGAAGGTGTAGTCTTAAATATTTATTACACAATGAGCTTGAATGTTTGCATATGGCAGAGAGTGAGACTACTTTGGTGCAAACATGGTATAGATATTATGTTTTGTTTTGACAATGGTCAATCTAAGAATTTCCAATGTTATGCAGGTAGCATTGACAGAAAAATGGGCAGAGCTTTATGGGGATAGAGGCATTGGATTTTACTCAATGCATCCAGGGTGGGCAACCACACCTGGTGTTGCCAACAGTTTACCAGATTTTTCAAAAAAGTAAGAAAATCACAATTCATTGTGTACGCACAAAGTTATTCTTCTCATTATTTTTTGTAATGTTTACCCCTTTTAAAAGGTTTGGAGGAAAGCTTCGTACCGCTGAGGAGGGTGCAGACACTGTAATCTGGTTAGCTTTACAGGCCAGGGATAAACTACTACAAGGAGAATTCTACTTCGACCGTGCTGAGGCGCCAAAGCACTTGCCATTAACTGCTACCAAATATTCACCTGATCAAATCAATTCCATCGTTGGGGCACTTCGTTCCCTCTGTGGACTCTCTTAAATTTGATGAAACAACATAATTGTAAAATAGCCACTTGCTGCATGTAAAGATTCCAAACAACTTGTTTGCAAAACAATGCTTGAAGTCCACTATCAACTTATTATTCTTATTATTATTATTATTATTATTATTATTATTTTTCTTCATCGAGTAATTTATTTTTTATTTTATTGTATTTTTTTATTCGCTGATATTATAAACAAGAGAAAGGGCCCTTACATCAAGAAAAGGTCAAGCATTAAGCACCAGGTAATAGCATAGACTTCCAAAATAGATATTACTGTTGACAATTCTTCCACAAGTCAGATTGTCTCTCACCATTCAGAAAATTCACGTCTCTAGCCAAGGAAGAAGAGTACATTGTTTTGGTAGGGTCCTTGCTACGAAGGATGAATTCCTTCGGAATGATTCATCAAAAAAAAGTTTTTTACTTCGGATAATGATATCCTTCGGACTTTTGACCGAAGGAATTCCTTCGGACAAAAAGTCCGAAGAAATTAATAAGAGCACTAAGAAGGAAAGTCCGCACAAAAAGAAGCCAAGGATTAATTCGGAAGGGAGCAGTTTCAAGAATTCCGAAGGGCACCTACCCTTCGGGCAGGCACAAGACCAAACTCAGAGACCTTTGCAAAAAGCCCGGGTGCCCTCCAATTTTTCTGATGGGCACGGAAGGAGATCAACTTGTCTTTGCGAAGGGCACTTGGTCGGTGCCGAAGGGCACATTTCAAAGAGCAAAGGCAAAGAGATATTCTTCGGACTTTTGGCCGAAGGAATTCCGTCAGACAAAAAGTCCAAAGAAATTCGGAAGTCTTGCACAAAGCAAAGCCCAAAGAAAGTCTGACGGCAAAATACAAAGGCAAAAAGCCCGAGGGTCCGCAGGAAGATGACGTGCAGATTGGCCGCAGAAAAAACAAGGAAGCAAGAAGATATCCTTCGGACTTTTGTCCGAAGGAATTCGGAGAAAAGACCGCCAAAAAAAAAAAAGCCCGCAACAAAGGAAGGTATCCGAAGGGAGAGAAGTCTGAAGAAATTCTGCGGAAATAGCCCGAGGAAAGTAAACCCGAAGTAGGAATTCCGAAGGCCAGAGACTAAGATAATTCTTGCAAACATTTTGTCCGCGAGAAAGTGGCAAGACGGAAGTCCGAAGGAATAAAGCTTCCGGTGACGTCCCGCAAGCCGTCAAATTTTGACCGCGGGAAGTAACCATTGAAACCAAAGAGACAAGAAATCCGAAATAAATGGAGGCTGACTATGCAAAAGAGAATAGAAAATAGATAATCCGATGAAAGAGTTGAATACGGAATCCTGCCAATAATAGACACGAATAGGAAGATCAGAATAGAATTGAATACATGAAAGCAGGAGCTATTTTCGAACATCAGTCAAAGCTTCAGTTGACTGATTATTAAAGTCATGTTCATCTCCAGTCAGCTCATGCATCTGAAGGTCTAACTCAGCTTCAATAGGAGTTCCAAATTCGAACGACGAGTTGACTCTTCCAGATTTAGAGTTGCCTAATTGATTAAAACGCCGCATCCACTAGAAGCTTTCCATGCGAAGGAAAATGATCTCTTTGTCCAACTCAGCTTAAATAACGGTTAACTCAGTTTTCAAACGCTACAACTCGGCAATCAAGCAACTCACATGGAGTTCTAAATTTGGCATTTGCGTAGATTTCCATGCAAAAAGAGGTGGGCAGTTCATAACAAAGATAAGTTCGCTTCATCGAGTGAAGAAACTTCATACAAGGACAAAAGAGAATATATTTTATTGAAAGGCCAAGTAAAGCCTTGCGTTAACCAAAGTGAATCTTTCTCTTCAAGTTTCTACACCAATCTTTGGCCTCTTGTAATTTTCTATATAAAGGCTTTCAGGCTTGATTAAAAATCATCCAATCTCTCTTGGTTAGACCAGACTCTGCCATTGGTTAGTTGTGTAACCTCTTCGATCAATAAGGACTGTACTTTCAGATTTTTGAGCGTTGGCATAGTTTATATTTTTTCATCAATTTGCATAAGTGGTAGATTTCTCTCCCTTCCCAAATTCTGTTTCATACCTAGTTGCTAGATTATCCTTGTGTAGGTCATGTTCAGTGTTCTTTATTGTCTTTTGCTGAAACTATAAGTGGATGTTAGGTGGCCGCAAAGTGTCTTTTATCAGACCTCTCTCCATTGTTTTCCCTCAAGTTTTAGTTATTGGATCGAACCTCTGCATGAAATACTTATGCATAAGTGATTAATTGAAGTCTAAGGTCTTCCTTCTCCCTTGTTCGTTCAGTGTTCAAGGTTCCAAGTTGAGTGGATCAAAATTCTGGTGTATCACCCCCTTTAGGTAGGATTTCCCCTTTAAGTTTCCATTCTCCCTTTTCCACGGTAGTCCGCAGCGTAGAGTAGAGGTCTTAATTGATACATCATATAGGAACCAGCGTTCTCTGGAGGTTCTTCTCACTATTGAGGCACCCACCCTCATGAGAAGATCCCATTGTTTCAACCGGATAGAGGACTAGTCGTTTCGTGCACGTCTTCGAATCAAGGCATAGCTCAGGTTGACAACAGTTTTTGGCACACCCGGTGGGACCTATTTTTCACTGGTCTTGATGAAATCGCAGTTGTAGCAGTGTTCTTCAAAAAGTATTTGGTGATTCCAAGCTCAAGCAATTGCTTCTAACAGTTCAGGGACAGCTTCCATGTAAGTCTATTTTTATTGCATTATCGTGAATGAATTTTGATGGCTATGTATGAAGAGAATTCCTATGCTATATTTCCTTATCAGCCCAATGATGGATCATACCAGCCTGGTCATGATACCTATGAGCCTCTTTATGAGTCTAATCAGCCTTATCAAGAGTACTATCAAAGCTATGTTGATCCTTATCAAGTTTCTCATAATCAGCCTTATCAAGAGCATGAATCTTACCTTCCTGGTAAGCCATATCAGTCTCAAGATCAGATTTCGTCTTTCCCATATGACTATGATATTGCATATGAGCAGTATTGCCTTCAAGAAATAATGAATGAAATAGAGCTCAGAATACTGGCATATGCAAGAAAGGTTTGTTCTAACTCTCAGTATGAGGAAGTGAATGGTCTATTTCAAAATGTGTCCAATGATCCAGAAGAGATAAATGGACTATGTATTCTCACATTAAAAAAGATGGAGGCTTGGGAAAAGCAGAAAATCGAGTTAAACCAATTGTCTACAAAAGGCTATTGTGCTTCTTATTCTCATGAAGTTCTTAACCATCCCCAGTGTGCACCAAGGGAACTCCCCAGTTGGAGTCAAAAGCCTATTCAAGTGACTATTCATGAGACTCAACCTTCTTATAGTCCCCTTCCCTCACCAATCATCCCTCAATCTCAGGTTATCCAGGAAGACAAGCAGGTTTCAGACTTTGATGAAGTAATGGCCAAGTGGAAGGAACAGAATACAGAGGTCTTTAAGAGTTTCTCTTTCCCTCCCCTCCAAAACTCCCTAGATAATTCCATTGCCCTCAAGATTCCAAAATCTGATCATGATCGACCTCCCATGCTTCATATTCCCTCTCAAACAAATGAATTTTATCACCCTCCCACCATCTCCCTTTCTCAGGGGGATCCTGTTCTTTGGAGGAATGACAAAGAAGTTGCAGCTACAAGACAAGTTCTTGCAGAGTGTGAAGAAGATACTTCACTTGAGGTTGTAGTTGAACATCCAATTATAGTTGAGAGTGAGAAAACTGATCTTGATGTAGAGGAACTTCAAGAGGAGCTGGTACAAATTGAAGTCATACATGAGTTACAGGTATCTCCTATTGAGAAGGATCCAGATAGCGTGACATCTGATTCAGTTCAAATAGATCAAAATGAAGAACAAAAAGATGATTGGCAGCTGTACCTTGAATCTCTACAAGAGATTGAAGAGCTTTGTATGGATATGGTGGCTATTAAAGAGCATGTTTATGAGAAATTTGATCAAGAATCACCTATTCAAGATCCCAGTACAGATTGGGTTGCATACTCAAAGCTCCTTGCAGAGCTGGATGAACTTGCAGCAGTCAATAAGAAGGATATGGTCACTCAAAAGGCATGCATAGATGGGGTATCACTTGACATGGTGATAGATGGCAAGCAATCTGAAAACGATCAGGAAATACTTGGTGAGTTAGTCTTTGTTGGTGACTTGTTTGTTGTTAATGACCCATTTGAGAAGATGCTAATACAGTTGGTCGACAAGGCAAATGCTTCATCAAAGTTATGACTAATAAACATCCTGCCTTGCAACTTGTACCATCTCTTGGAAGGAGTAAATTCAATAATTTCCCATTTGATCCAGGTGGATCATGCCTTATCATGGTTAGCTAGGTTATTTAAGTTGTTTCTACTTTCCTCTAAGTGTTGTTTAAGCACAGTAGTTTGCTTCAGTTTTGTTCCAATAAGTGCTTGTTTGCACATTTGCATTTTAGTGAGTTCTCTGCTTTCGTGTTTTTCCCTTCTTATTTTTGAAGGAAGAGGTTACTACAGCCATCATCAGAGCAGATTTTCAATCAGAAATCAGATTCACCATCTGAGAATTCAAATAGCATTTATACATGCCCTGGGTTCTCAAGCATAGCAGGCATGCTGAGCCAGCTGAGTCGCCAGAAATGTTGACAATTCTTCCACAAGTTAGATTGTCTCTCACCATTCAGAAAATTCACGTCTCTAGCCAAGGAAGAAGAGTACATTGTTTTGGTAGGGTCCTTGCTACGAATGATGAATTCCTTCAGAATGATTCATCAAAAAAAAGTTTTTTACTTCGGATAATGATATCCTTCGGACTTTTGTCCAAAGGAATTCCTTCGGACAAAAAGTCTGAAGAAATTAATAAGAGCACTAAGAAGGAAAGTCCGCACAAAAAGAAGCCAAGGATTAATTCGGAAGGGAGCAGTTTCAAGAATTTCGAAGGGCACCTACCCTTTGGGCAGGCACAAGACCAAACTCAGAGACCTTTGCAAAAAGCCCGGGTGCCCTCCAATTTTTTTGAAGGGCACAGAAGGAGATCAACTTGTTTTTGCGAAGGGCACTTGGTCGGTGCCAAAGGGCACATTTCAAAGAGCAAAGGCAGAGAGATATTCTTCGGACAAAAAGTTCGAAGAAATTCGGAAGGCTTGCACAAAGCAAAGCCCGAAGAAAGTCCGAGGGCAAAATACAAAGGCAAAAAGCCCGAGGGTCCGCAGGAAGATGATGTGCAGAAAGGCCGCAGAAAAAACAAGGAAGCAAGAAGATATCCTTCAGACTTTTGTCCGAAGGAATTCCTTCGGACAAAAAGTCCAAAGGAATTTGGAGAAAAGACCGCCAAAAAAAAAAAAAAAAAAAGCCCACAACAAAGGAAGGTATCCGAAGGGAGAGAAGTCTGAAGAAATTCTGCGGAAATAGCTCGAGGAAAGTAAACCCGAAGTAGGAATTCCGAAGGCCAGAGACCAAGATAATTCTTGCGGACATTTTGTCCTTGGGAAAGTGGCAAGACGGAAGTCCGAAGGAATAAAGCTTCCGGTGACGTCCCACAAGCCGTCAAATTTTGACCGCAGGAAGTAACCGTTGAAACCAAAGAGACAAGAAATCCAAAATAAATGGAGGCTGACTATGCAAAAGAGAATAGAAAATAGATAATCCGACGAAAGAGTTGAATACGGAATCCTGCCAGAAATAGACACGAACAGGGAGATCAGAGTAGAACAGAATACATGCAAGCAGGAGCTATTTTCGAACATCGGAGCTATTTTCGAACATCAGTGAAAGCTTCAGTGGACTGATTATTAAAGTCCTGTTCATCTCCAGTCAGCTCATGCATCCGAAGGTCTAACTCAGCTTCAACAGAAGTTCCAAATTCGAATGATGAGTTGACTCTTCCAGATTTAGAGTTGACTAATTGATTAAAACGCCGCATCCACTAGAAGCTTTCCATGCGAAGGAAAATGATCTCTTCGTCCAACTCAGCTTAAATAACGGTTAACTCAGTTTTCAAACGCTACAACTCGGCAATCAAGCAACTCACATGGAGTTCTAAATTTGGCATTTGCGTAGATTTCCATGCAAAAAGAGGTGGGCAGTTCATAACAAAGATAAGTTCGCTTCATCAAGCGAAGAAACTTCATGCAAGGACGAAAGGGAAAATATATTTTATTGAAAGGCCAAGTAAAGCCTTGAGTTAACCAAAGTGAATCTTTCTCTTCAAGTTTCTACGCCAATCTTTGGCCTCTTGTAAATTTTTATATAAAGGCTTTCAGCCTTGATTAAAAAACATCCAATCTCTCTTGGTTAGACTAGACTCTGCCATTGGTGAGTTGTGTAACCTCTTCGATCAATAAGAAGAACTGTAATTTCAAATTTCGAGCGTTGGCATAGTGTATATTTCTTCAGCAATTTGCATAAGTGGTAGATTTCTCTCCTTCCCAAATTTTGTTTCATACCTAGTTGCTAGATTATCCTTGTGCAAGTCATGTTTAGTGTTCTTTATTGTCTTTTGCTGAAACTGTAAGTGGATGTTAGTGTTGATGCAGTGGATTGCACCCTCGACAGGAGGCCGAGCTCCTGCCTTCCACACGCAACAATGGAAACTCCCCTCTTGCCTGTGGGTACGGCAAAACTGGGGGAGTCTCTAGATAAGGGCTAGCTCCCTTTGATGTATCTTTTAGGTCCTGGATTTCCTACTGCTAACAAATAATGAAAAAAGGGGGGGGTTGAAAAGGGAGAAAGATGCTGAAAACAGAACTTAAACCTAAACCTAAACTAAAAAGGTGATACATCAAAAAGTTGATCCACTCAGCCCGAACATACACTTTTCACCAAGAACCAGCGCCCATACACTTCATTTGACACAAGAAATTTTCCTGCATCAGTGAGCTAGGGGTTCGTGGATATATAGGGAGGAAGAACTACCAGAGGCATTCTCAGACACACTATGGCAGTGTATTCACAGGCACCTATACTCTTCTAGGGACACCTCTGGCAAACCTACAAAAGAAAAGCTCACAATGCACTAGACATGCTGAAATCATCCTGCGAAAGCATAAAGGAAAATGACTTAACACAGAACAAAGGCATAGACATGCGAAAGTGCAAACTCAGAATGGAGGTAAAAATGCTGTCTTGATTCAAGGTAAAATTTCGCAGAATTCCGCCTTACAAACCCAAAGATTTTTGGGCAGAGCTTTGCCTTACAGGCTAAGAGATCTTTTCTCAAAATGAGAAGTTTACAATATATAGCAAGAGAAGAAGTAAAGGCGCCTCTTTTGGAAAAGATTTTGGCGCCTTTTGACAAGCTGGCCCATGTGAGTTGAGAGCATCGGGAAGAGGAAGCCACTTGATAGATAATGTTGTGTCGGCTCCTGCTTTGACTTTGGCGTTCAAACATTAATGTGAAAACATGGGCCGCGCCTCTTTTCTGCAAACAAACTGCTTCCTTTCAGATATTCACACAGTCTGTCTGCTCATAAATACAAAATGGAGAAAACGGGGTGCACCGCTTACTGTTTGCGCCGTTTGATGACCGCTTGGCAAGTACTGTTCCAACTGTAGGAGTAAATCCTTGAGTCGACACCTCCCTTCGCCACCTGGACTGTTTTGTCCGTTTTTGCATTGTATCTTCCTGGTTTTGTCTTCTTTGTCTCCTTCGGCCCTCGGGGCCATCTTCTTGGCGGGTCGTTGAGTTCACTCGCGGCCTGTCCTTAAAGCTTTTTTCAAAATCAACGGCTATTTCACCACCTTAAATTTGACGTCTGTGCACCCGTCACTGGGCATTTGAACTTCCAACCGCTAGTTCCCCGTGCTCAATTTTGACATCTTCGGGCCCGTCACTCCTTGGAATTTCTTCGGCCTTTTCCTTTCCTTCGGATTTCTTGCTCTGGTCGGGCTTTGTCCTCTTTGGTTGGGCTTTTGTTTCGGCCATTTTTCCCGCGGACAAAATGTCCGCAAGAATCGTCTTGCTCGCTTCCTTTCCTTCGGAGTTTTTTCTCGGGCTTTTCTCCCACAACTTTCCCAAATTCCTTCAGACTTCTTGTCCGAAGGAATTGAAAAGACAAGGCAAAGGCAAGAGCGATTTCTTTCGGACTTTTGTCCGAAGGAATTCCTTCGGACAAAAGTCCGAAAGAAATCGCTCTTGCCTTTGCCTTGTCTTTTCGCGGGATTTTCTTTCGAAGAAATTCTCGTGTTCTTGCCTTGAACAATTCCGAAAGAATCCCGACTTGCCTTGTGCATTTTTCTGAAAGAATTCCAACCCTTTCGGCCTTCTCTTTGGTCCCTTTGAAAATGTTCTCTGCCCTCCGCAAGGGCACTTGAGAATGATCCATTTTGCGCCTAAGTGGGAACTTGTCTCTTCCTACAGAATCCAGTAGAAAACTTCCTTACAGAGTCCGTAGAAAACTTCCTGCAGAGTCCTTAGAAATCCCTGCAGAGTCCGTAGAAACTTCCAAGACTTGTGCAAAATCAAAAATGTACTGGCTCAGAACAGCAAGGGAAAATGGTGGACCGATTTTGGCTTGAAGGACCAAAATGGTCAACAAATTGGCGACTCCCATGGGAAGCATCCCTGCTATGCTTAGAAGCCAGTTGCCTTAAAATCCATTGGGCACGGAGTCAGAACGCAGCTTGAAAAAGGTTAACAACAGCCTTGAGAGATCCAAGAATCAATCATGAAGCTTTTACCCCAGACACAAGGGAAAACACACACAAGGCTAAAAAACACTACTTGTGCAAACTGCACATAGGGAAAACAGGAAAAGAAACTAAAAGCAAACTACTATGTACAGCTAACCAGGGATATTCGCCTCCCTCCTGGATCAAAGGAAAAAAATTTAAGTCTCCTTCCTGGCTAGGAAACTTACGGTGCTAGACAAGTCGCTGAATGAAATGGAGATTTGGTGACCTGCTCCTCTTGCCTGCCACCTTGACTGGCTTGCATCCGAGTGGATCAGAGTCAAACATGCTTCCAACATATATTTACTCTTGTTGTTCTTGGAAGCTTGTCAAATGCTGGTCCTTCATGCTGGTCCTTCATGCTGGTGCGTTTCACCAAGAAATCAATGGCTGTTGGCTCATCACCATAAGCCCTTTGATACGCATAGTCCCTTTGCAGTGCATCATGGTTTGACTCATTCCCTTCTGCTTCATTGAAGACCCTGTCAAACTCATCCTCTACTCCCTCATGGCCTTCTTGAAGAAGGGTGATTGTTGTGATGTCTGAAATGGAATCACAAACTGATTGCTCATCCCACAGAACATCACCTTCTTGTTCAAAGCTCTCTTCTTCAAAGCTGTCCTCAAGATGGACAGGCCTCTCCTTTTTCTGCTCAAGGATCAGAGTCTTTAGTTGTTCAAAGACATCCATCTGATCTTCCTCCAACTGTGGCTCCATGGCATGGTCATCCTCCTCATCGAAGCAACAAGGAAGTTCATCAAACAAGGGGGGAGAGAGCTCACCATGCTTACGTTCCTCTTCGTATTGCTGGAACATTTGCATGTATGCATGACCTGCGTCTTCTCCATTGCTGATAATGTCTTCAAAAGGAGCCTCCATGATGATTTTATCTTCTTTGACATCCATGATAGCTGCTTGGACAACTGCAGATTGGATCTTCTGCTCTTCACTCGCCTCCTGCAGAACAGGGTCCTCCTTGAGAAGGGATGAAGTGGAAAAAACATGTGGTAAAGGAGGCAGTCCTTGAGCTAGAATCGAATGATTCTCCTCTTTCCACTTGGCTAGCACTCCATCTATATCAGGTGTGAACTGGTAGCTCTCTTGGAGGTGTGTAGATGGGGTGTGTTCAGACATGTCCATCACACGTAGGCTGAGGAATCTCGCTCTGGATTCCAACTCTACAATTCACCTGGCTAGATCTTCTTGGAAGAGCCTTTTTTTGAAGGTCACAATCATCATCATGAACAGGAGCACCCTTGACTTCAAGGTTTTGAGCAAAACCTTTCTCCTCTTCCTCCCTGCCCCATGATTCCATTGTTTCCTTCTAGCTCATGACCTTGGGATTGAAACTTTTCCCCTGGGAAGAAGCAACAACTTTGTTTTCTTCAAGGTCCTGAGCCGGTTCATGATTTTCCTTCTTCCAACTTGGAATTTGGAGATCATGTTGAAAGACTTGAGGAGGTTGGGGAAGATTTGGGAGGGTCTGTTCATGTACAGGAAGAGCTGCCTGAAGAGAGGCGTGTTGGAAAGCTAGGCGCACGGGATTAAGAGCAGGATCGATTGATGCATCGGATGAGCTAGAATGAGCAAGTGCCATTTGATAGAAAGGATTTGGTGCACACGAGGGGGCTTTCTTTAGAATAGGAGGGGGCGCGCAAAGCTGACTGCCTTGCATGAATGGATTCTTCCATTTTGCTACCTCCTCCTCCATGGATTGCAAGGCCTGAGCTTGCCTGAACAAACATTCCTCTTTATACATCAGCGCCTGCTGATATCTATACTGCTCATCCAGTCTGTCGATCTCCATTACCTGCTTCTCAAACTCCAGCGCTACTTCCCTTATCGTTGAAGGGCAACTAGGAGAGCTGCTTGAGGCGATTCCATAAATATTTTGAGCTTGATCAAAGTTATATGAAGGAAAAAGGGGCCCATTATGCTGAGCAAAATTATTCATACAAAAATAAGATTTCTTGATGGCACCGAAACTGCTTAATCCGTTGATTCAACTTGGAGTCGCCATTGGTGTTGATGAAAAAGCCTCCAAAGGTTGGTTGGTTGAAGAACACACCAAAAATTCTTCAACTCTTTGGACAAAACTTGTCCTAGTTGGTCCCACCGGGCGTGCCAGAAACTGTTGACGCAGTGGATTGCACCCTCGACCGGAGGCCGAGCTCTTGCCTTCCACACACAAAAATGAAAACTCCCCTCTTGCCTGTGGGTACGGCAAAATTGGGGGGAGAGTCTCTAGATAAGGTCTAGCTCCATTTGATGTATCTTTTAGGTCCTGGATTTCCTACTGTTAACAAATAATGAAAAAAGGGGGGGGTGAAAAGGGAGAAAGATGCTGAAAACAGAACCTAAACCTAAACTAAAAAGGTGATACACCAAAAAGTTGATCCACTCAGCCCGAACATACACTTTTCACCAAGAACCAGCTCCCATACACTTCATTTGACACGAGAAATTCTCCTGCATCAGTGAGCTAGGGGTCCGTGGATATACAGGGAGGAAGAACTACCAGAGGCGTTCTCAGACACACTATGGCAGTCTATTCACAGGGATTTATACTCCTCTAGGGACACTTCTGGCAAACCTGCAAAAGAAAAGCTCACAATGCACTAGACATGCTGAAATCATCCTGCGAAAGCATAAAGGAAAATGACTTAACACTATACAAAGGCATAGACATATGCGAAAGTGCAAACTCAGAATGGAGGTAAAAATGTTGTCTTGATTCAAGGTAAAACCCGACAGACTTCCGCCTTACAAACCCAGAGATTTTTGGGCAGAGCTTTGCCTTACAGGCTAAGAGATCTTTTCTCAAAATGAGAAGTTTACAATAAATAGCAAGAGAAAAAGTAAAGGCGCCCTTTTTGGAAAAGACTTTGGTGCCTTTTGACAAGCTGGCCCATGTGCGTTGAGAGCATCGGAAAGAGGAAGCCGCTTGATAGATAATGTTGTGTCGGCTCCTGCTTTGACTTTGGCATTCAAACATTAATGTGAAAGCATGGACCGCGCCTCTTTTCTGCAAACAGACTGCTTCCTTTCAGATATTCACGCGGTCTGTCTGCTCATAAATGCAAAATAGAGAAAACAGGGCGCGGCTTACTGTTTGCGCCGTTTGATGACCGCTTGGCAGGTACTATTCCAACTGTAGGAGTAAATCCTTGAGTCGACACCTCCCTTCGCCACCTGGACTGTTTTGTCCGTTTCTGCACTTTGCCTCTTCCTGGTTTTGTCTTCTCTGTCTCCTTCGGCCCTCGGGGCTATTTTTTTGGCGGGTTGCTGAGTTCACTCGTGGCCTGTCCTTAAGCTTTTTTCAAAATCAACGGCTATTTCACCACCTTAAATTTGACGTCTGCGCACCCGTCACTGGGCATTTGAACTTCCAACCGCTAGTTCCCCGTGCTCGATTTTGACGTTTTCGAGCGTTTTCCTTTCCTTCGGCTTTCTTGCTCTGGTCGGGCTTTGTCCTCTTTGGTCGGGCTTTTGTTTCGGCCATTTTTCCCACGGACAAAATGTCCGCAAGAATCGTCTTGCTCGCTTTCTTTCCTTCAGAGTTTTTTCTCGGGCTTTTCTCCCGCAACTTTCCCAAATTCCTTCAGACTTTTTGTCCGAAGGAATTCCTTCGGACAAAAGTCCGAAAGAAATCGTTGTTGCCTTTGCCTTGTCTTTTCGCGGGATTTTCTTCCGAAGAATTTCTTTGGACAAAATGTCCGAATGAATTCCTTCGGACATTTTGTCCGAAGAAATTCTCGTGTTCTTGCCTTGAACAATTTCGAAAGAATCCCGACTTGCCTTGTGCATTTTTCTGAAGGAATTCCAACCCTTTCGGCCTTCTCTTTGGTCCCTTTGAAAATGTTCCCTACCCTCTGCAAGGGCACTTGAGAATGGTCCATTTTGCGCCTAAGTGGGAACTTGTCTCTTCCTGCAGAGTCCGTAGAAAACTTCCTTGCGGAGTCCGTAGAAAACTTCCTGCAGAGTCCGTAAAAATCCCTGCAGAGTCCTTAGAAATCCCTGCAGAGTCCGTAGAAACTTCCAAGACTTGTGCAAAATCAAAAATGTACTGGCTCAGAACAACAGGTGAAAAATGTCTTCAAAAGGAGCCTCCATGATGATTTTATCTTCTTTGACATCCATGATAGCCTCTTGGACAACTGCAGATTGGATCTTCTGCTCCTCACTCGCCTCCTGCAGAACAGGTTCCTCCTTGAGAAGAGATGAAGTGGAAAAAACATGTGGTAGAGGAGGCAGTCCTTGAGCTAGAATCGAATGATTCTCCTCTTTCCACTTGGCTAGCACTTCATCTATATCAGGTGTGCCTTGGTAGCTCTCTTGGAAGTGTGTAGATGGGGTGTGTTCAGACATGTCCATCACACGTAGGCTGAGGAATCTCGCTTTGGATTCCAACTCTGTAATTCTCCTGGCTAGATCTTCTTGGAAGAGCCTTTTTTGGAGGTCACAATCATCATCATGAACATGAGCACCCTCGACTTCTTCAAGGTTTTGAGCAAAACCTTTCTCCTCCTCTTCCTTCCTGCCCCATGATTCCATTGTTTCCTTCCAGCTCATGACCTTGGGATTGAAACTTTTCCCCTGAGAAGAAGCAACAACTTTGTCTTCTTCAAGGTCCTGAGCTGGTTCATGATTTTCCTTCTTCCAACTTGGAATTTGGAGATCATGTTGAAAGACTTGAGGAGGTTGGGGAAGATTTGGGAGGGTCTGTTCATGTACAGGAAGCGCTGCTTGAAGAGAGGCGTGTTGGAAAGCTAGGCGCACGGGATTAAGAGCAGGATCAATTGATGCATCGGATGAGCTAGAATGAGCAAGTGCCATCTGATAGAAAGGATTTGGTGCACACGAGGGGGCTTTCTTTAGAATAGGAGGGGGTGCGCAAAGCTGACTGCCTTGCATGAATGGATTCTTTCATTTTGCTACCTCCTCCTCCATGGATTGCAAGCCCTGAGCTTGTTTGAACAAACATTCCTCTTTATACATCAGCTCCTGCTAATATCTATACTGTTCATCCAGTCTGTCGATCTCCATTACCTGCTTCTCAAACTCCAGCGCTACTTCCCTTATTGTTGAAGGGCAACTAGGAGAGCTGCTTGAGGCGATTCCATAAATATTTTGAGCTTGATCAAAGTTATATGAAGGAAAAAGGGGCCCATTATGCTGAGCAAAATTATTCATACAAAAATAAGATTTCTTGATGGCACCAGAACTGCTTAATCCACTGATTCAACTCGGAGTCGCCATTGGTGTTGATGAAAAAGCCTCCAAACGCTGGTTGGTTGAAAAACACACCAAAAATTCTTCAACTCTTTGGACAAAACTTGTCCTAGTTGGTCCCACCGGGCGTGCCAGAAACTGTTGACGCAGTGGATTGCACCCTTGACCAGAGGCCGAGCCCCTGCCTTCCACACGCAAAAATGGAAACTCCCCTCTTGCCTGTGGGTACGACAAAACTGGGGGGAGAGTCTCTAGATAAGGGCTAGCTCCATTTGATGTATCTTTTAAGTCCTAGATTTCCTACTGCTAACAAAGAATTAAAAAAAGGGGGGGTTGAAAAGGGAGAAAGATGCTGAAAACATAACCTAAACCTAAACTAAAAAGGTGATACACCAAAAAGTTGATCCACTCAGCCCGAACATACACTTTTCACCAAGAACCAGCACCCATACACTTCATTTGACACGAGAAAATCCCCTACATCAGTGAGCTAGGGGTCCGTGGATATACAGGGAGGAAGAACTACCAGAAGCGTTCTCAGACACACTATGCCAGTCTATTCATAGGCACCTATACTCCTCTAGGGACACTTCTGGCAAACTTGCAAAAGAAAAGCTCACAATGCACTAGACATGTTGAAATCATCCTGCGAAAGTATAAAGGAAAATGACTTAACACAGAACAAAGGCATAGACATATGCGAAAGTGCAAACTCAGAATGGAGGTAAAAATGTTGTGTCTTGATTCAAGGTAAAATTCGGCAGAGTTCTACCTTACAAACCCAGAGATTTTTGGGCAGAGCTTTGCCTTACAGGCTAAGAGATTTTTTCTCAAAATGAGAAGTTTACAATATATAGCAAGAGAAGAAGTAAAGGCGCCCCTTTTGGAAAAGACTTTGGCGCCTTTTGACAAGCTGGCCCATGTGCGTTGAGAGCATCGGGAAGAGGAAGCCGCTTGATGGATAATGTTGTGTCGGCTCCTGCGTTGACTTTGGCATTCAAACATTAATGTGAAAGCATGGGCCGCGCCTCTTTTCTGCAAACAGACTGCTTCCTTTCAGATATTCAGGCGGTTTGTCTGCTCATAAATGCAAAATGGAGAAAATAGGGCGCGTTGCTTACTGTTTGCGCCGTTTGATGACCGCTTGGCAGGTATTGTTCCAACTATAGGAGTAAATCCTTGAGTCAACACTTCCCTTCGCCACTTGGACTGTTTTGTCCGCTAGTTCCCCGTGCTCGATTTTGATGTCTTCGGGCCCGTCACCCCTTGAAATTTCTTCGGCCTTTTCCTTTCCTTCGGCTTTCTTGCTTTGGTCGGGCTTTGTCCTCTTTGGTCGGGCTTTTGTTTCGGCCATTTTTCCCACGGACAAAATGTCCGCAAGAATCGTTTTGCTCGCTTCCTTCGGAGTTTTTTCTCGGGCTTTTCTCCCACAGCATTCCCGAATTCCTTCAGACTTTTGTTCGAAGGAATTCCTTCGAACAAAAGTCCGAAAGAAATTGTTGTTGCCTTTGCCTTGTCTTTTCACGGGATTTTCTTCCAAAGAATTTCTTCGGACAAAATATCCAAAGAAATTCTCGTGTTCTTGCCTTGAACAATTCCGAAAGAATCCCGACTTGCCTTGTGCATTTTTCTGAAGGAATTCCAACTCTTTCGGCCTTCTCTTTGGTCCCTTTAAAAATGTTCCCTGCCCTCCACAAGGGCACTTGAGAATGGTCCATTTTGCGCCTAAGTGGGAACTTGTCTCTTCCTGCAGAGTCCGTAAAAAACTTCCTTGCGGAGTCCGTAGAAAACTTCCTGCGGAGTCCGTAGAAAACTTCCTGCAGAGTCCTTAGAAATCCCTGCAGAGTCCGTAGAAACTTCCAAGACTTGTGCAAAATCAAAAATGTACTGGCTCAGAACAGCAGGGGAAAAGAGGGGACTGATTTTGCCCTGCAGGACCAAAATGGTCAACAGTTAGGTGGCCGCAAAGTGTCTTTTATCAGACCTCTCTCCATCATTTTCCCTCAGGTTTTAATTATTGGATCGAACCTCTGCATGAAATACTTATGCATAAGTGATTAATTGAAGTCTAAGGTCTTCCTTTTCCCTTGTTCGTTCGGTGTTCAAGGTTCCAAGTTGAGTGGATCAAAATTCTGGTGTATCACCCCCTTTAGATAGGATTTCCCCTTTAAGTTTCCATTCTCCTTTTTCCACGGTAGTCCGCAGCGTAGAGTAGAGGTCTTAATTGATACATCATACAGAAACCAGCTTTCTCTGGAGGTTCTTCTCACTATTGAGGCACCCACCCTTGTGAGAAGATCCCATTGTTTCAGCCGGATAGAGGACTGGCCGTTTCGTGCATGTCTTCGAATCAGGTCGTTTCGTGCACGTGGACAACAATTACCAGTAACCAAAAAATGTTTCCAAGAGTGCCATACAACAAAAGAAGAAAACGAGAAAAACAAAGTTAGGCCAAAGCTAGGAAACAAGGCTAGGAGGAAAGATGACGAACTAAGAATGCAGCTCCAAAGCCTCCAAAATAAAGAAACCTCCGCCTCATTGCCCAGAATTGCTAAAGTCGCTGATGGTGGCTACCACAGGAAGGAAGTCAACAAGGAGTCCAAGAAGGTCAACCACTCCGCATTCCACCATGTTCAAGCTGTTGATAGGCATGTAGAGCAGTGAGATAATGTTAACTTTTTTAGAATGGGAAACATTCAAACCTTCCACTACCAGCGATTTCAATACCGACCATTTGAGGATGTAAACCCCAAATTTTTTCGCTGCCAAGAAGTAAGACGCGAAATATTTTTTGCAGGTGGGAACTCAGAAGCTGGATGGTCTTTAGGGGCTTCCAGAATTGAATGTAATAGGGGAATATGAGATATTTTCACACCAACAGTGGCTTCAGAAAAATTATATCCCGATCCTCGGGGCTTGCATGGATCTTGTTTAAACAGAGAATGCTTAATCTTTTGAAGTTTAGATTCCAAAGAATGAAGGTTCTGATCAAAGCCATTGAAACGGTTACCTAATTCATTGATCCGGTAAACGATAAGGGTCTTAAAGGTTTGTTTCCTCCGACTCTAGACAACCTGCTGAATGAGGTCATTTGGTCATATCATTAAAGTTTTTCGCTGCCAACTTCATTCGAAAGTGAGACGAGACTCCCTTGACATTCCAAGATTTATCACTGCCAAACAATTCTTCGCCAAGAGTATCTCTCACATATAGTCTAGGAAGGAGTGAAAATGGAGACTGTAACTTACCATCAGTTATAGGTCTTTTGATGTAAGTCATACTTTTTGATTTGCTTCCATCTCACAGTTTTAGTCTCCTCCATCTTTTTGTTTACCCTTTCCATGTTTAATGGCTCTCTTCCCATCTCGAACCCTTAAAAAAACAAAGCCCCTTAGTAGTTAATTCTTATCAATAAATTGTTTAAAATTGATTTTATATGTAAAATTATAATAAAAGTAAAGTGTAAAATAGTAAATAGTACACCAAAAAATATTGTGATATTGTCGTATATCTAATTTGGTAGATTTAATGATCATTGATAAGATCAAATGACTTTTAGTAATACCTTTAAAGATATAATAAGAAGTCCTCTTAATGTTGAATACCAACAAACAATAAACTTGGTTTTTCATCTTTCTTCATTTTTATATTGAATAAATAAATAAATAGGTAGTATAATAAAATTAATTATTAAAAATAAATATTATGTTTTCTAACATTAAACTTAGTATGCATAGAGTATTAAAACATGGAAATAAAATATTTTTCTTATGTTATGTATATATTTTACAAAAATATATTTTTTCATTTATATAAAATTATAAACATAATTTTAAAGTATTGCATACATTTTTTTACTATTGTTGTATTGTGGGTAGATATTTATCTAGCAATTATATCTATTAAATAGTTAAGCTAAAATCCAAAGTGATTGATGTTATCTCTGGATCCTATGTTAGTGGATAATGTTGGATTATATTTTACTAATTGTTAAAGTTCCTAATTTTTAGTCATACATTTATAAATCAATAATATGCATTCTAATTTTTTTATTGAGTGAACAAAAATAAGTTATGTGAAGTGTCAGATATGATGTACACTTGTCTTTTAGTTACATAAATTCATAAATGCATGTACACATGTCTATATTAATTTTTTTTTTAAATTTTTATTTTTAAATAATATTACATATATGCTAGCAATTAATTTTAAGAGAATTTTTTGCCAATTTTTATGCTGTAATGATGTTTTTTTTTTGTAGTGTATTGTAACATGTCAATTAAACTTGATAAAAAATTATATTTTTTGGAAAGTTTTGATTAGCTAGAATAAAATATATATTTGTTCAATTGATTCCTAATAGTACCCTGAACTAACAAACTAGAGCACAAGCCAAAGATAGGGATGGAGAGAGGAAGTCTTACATTGATTAATTAATTATTACTTTGATGACATTTTTATTTTCTTTTTTAAAATGATTTAAGAATAGGGGATCTACTTAGCATACAAGTACCTTAAAGTATTTGTCGCTACAAATACCAATGGTGATTTTTTGGGCTTGTCATTCTTTAGCATTTTTTTATTAGCAAAGTTTTTAGAGCATTTAATGTTTTATAAGTCATCATCTTATAATTCTTACCAATGTGGGTTAACCCAATTACAATCAAATTGTGTATTTGTGTTAAGTAATTGAAGGCTTCTACAAGAAATTTAATTGAATTATTAATTGTTTTGTGACATTTGATCCATGTGTGACTTAGCACACAAGCATCTTAAAAAATTTGTTTGAACTCCTCACTCTCTACCTTCTTTCCCGAAGGGCAGAGCTTTTGGATCTGTTGTAGCATGGAATTGCACCTTTGTGGAAGAGTTTTTAGGGTCTCTCACTCCCAGCGACAAAATTGGAGCAACCTCAAGGTGTAGGTATCCTATAGTGAGGTTGAACCTCTATGATTTTTAATGAGACTCCTCAAATGTTTCACTTCAGTTGTTCCCACACACTAAAACTTATTGCTGACCAAGGAAAAGGGAGAGAAAGGTAACATAAAAAGGGAAAATTGAAATAAGAAAGGTGATGCACCAAATAGAGAGTGACCCACATAAGCATGAAATAAACACTAATTCAACATAAGATAATTATGCTTATACAACCTCACAATTGATTAATTTGCATCAGTGTTTCATAAATTAGGCTCACTAAGCCATATATGAAGTAGAGAGGAATTTTGAAATTCACACCAAGCATCCATTAATGACAGAAAGAGCTCAAGTTCAGACTTGCAACTAACTTGAAAATACTTGAAAATAGGTAAGGAAGGATAAGGGACATGGAAGAACACTTATTCGCAAGTCCATCATGCACAAGCTTGCTAAACACGATTTTCAGACAAGAGAGGTAAAAATAATCTTTATTGTTTAATCTTTCTTACAAATTTTGACGGGTCCTTTCTCGTCAAACGAGGATATCTTGTTTTGAAAAGAACTAAGACATATATAGAAAAGGGGAAGACCTAAGTAGAAGAGGCGAGCAAACAGAAATCAATAAATGAGCTCCAACCACCCTCTATGAATTTTTACCCACACTTGAGTTAATTATAACTAATCCTTCTCCAATGAAATAACCGTCATTAACTCCAAAAGTCTTCCATCCCTCTCATTGATCGAAAAATGCACTAGAAAACAAAACTCGCTAATGACGACGATGTCATGGTCCACTAAGAAGGAAAAGTCCAGGAACGTCTTAAATGCTCGATCCATCTTTTCTAATTGTTTGATCTTTATCTTTCATCTCCATGCCACCCTCCACTTATCCACTTATTGAGGATAAAAATTCTTACATTTATAACTTGATTGAGCCATGTTATTTTTACATTTATCGATTGTTGGTTAGAGATGATGGCCATGTTGAAGGACGAGGACTCCCCATTAACTTCACCTACCAGCTCTTGCCTTGAAACCTGACCAGATCTTCCCTATAGATGGAAAACCAATCTAAAGACATTGGTTTTCTTGAATTTATCTTATTTATGTCAGTGCGAATCCATAGGTTGCACAACTCCTTTTGGTCTTTTAAATGCTAACGGCTACTTGTAAGGGCTCAAACTTGACGTTTGTGTGCCCGTCATCCATTTCTTTGGACTTTCATTTCAGACATTTGTTTATCACTTTCCCATAGACAATTTGTCTGAACGAATTTATGTCTTCAGAAAAAATGTCTTTCAGACTTTTGCAAGGTACCCTTCGGGTTTGTGAAATGGTCCCTTTTCGAAGGTAAGGTACCCTTCAGATTTTTGAAAATGAACCTTCCCACAAGGAAAGAGCCCTTCGGGTTTCTTGAAAAGGACTTTCTTGAAGGGAAAGATCCCTTCGAAAATCTTGAAAAGATCCTTCAAAGTTTTTGTTTTGGCCACTTCGCTTTAAAAGATATCTTTCGAAACTTTTACTTGAAACAATTATTTCAGAATAATTTTCCCGAAGATTTTTTGACACTTGAACGAAAAAAATTGAGACAAAACTCCTGAAGAGAGAACACTTAGCTGAAAGGAGAAAGAATTCCTTCAAGGAAATTGTCTGCACAATTTTTTTGAAAGGAAAATGAAACCAAAATAGGCTCGAAAGAAAACACCTTTCACTTGTTCTCCAAAAGAATGAACAAGTAAAAGACTTAGCCATAATAATAATAATAATAATAATAATAATAATTTAACTTTTGGCTTACAGGCTTATCCTTAAACACTTCTATTGGATCCATTTCTAAGCCTTTGACCCAATGTTTCATCAAACCATGCCAGAGCTTCATATGTGGGCCAAAAATGGCCAACATCTTTGACAGCTCACAAGGGTTGCATGCTTGTCAATGTAAGAGAACTTAGACCATGCTGTTTAATCAAACCCATCCATTGGGCATAGAGTCAAGTCACTTTTTCACTGAATTGAAACCTCCTTTTGAAGTAATAAGGACAACTAGAACAAAACAAAACTATGCTTAAAGCACTTAGGAAAGGGAAACACACAGTTGAAAAGGATGTGCACAAGGCACTTAGAGAAAAACATGAAAAGCTATACAAAATGTATAATATATACAATGGCTACAAACTCTTTTAATAACATGGCTTTAGATGAATCCCATTGACTGAGATGGGTAGTACCTCTCTATCTAGTTGGGCCAGTTGGAAAGCATTATGTTGTTTTTATCCATGGATCAAATAAGGACCACTCCACATGTTGTCAAATTTGGTATGATTTTTTGGCTTGACCTTATTTGAATCTCATTTGAGGACTCGACCCCCTTCTCTGAATTCCTTTGTTGGGGCTCTTTTGTCAAAAACTTTTTTGACTTGGGCTTGATGTGACTCTAGTGTCTTCATTGCAAGGTCTCTTGTTTCTTTAAGCTCCATGAGTTTTTCCAACCTCACATTCATGGGCTCATCTTCTAGCAGCTCCAACTGATGGGCAAGCTCTAATGCAAGCAGCTCAAGAGAAATGAGCAACTTGGCCTCCCTTTCATATACTAAAAAATATAAAAAAAATTACCAACAACAGCTTTAGGAGTTACCCTGTCAATCCATAATGTTGTCTTTAATTTAGTGTGCCATGTCCTCTGGTTCTCTTAATAATTCTTAATAAATTTTTATTTGTAGATTCAGCCAATCCATTTCCTTGAGGATAATAGTTAGAAGAGGTGCTGAGATAGATGCCCATCTTGAGAGCCCATTCACTCATTTTTAAATCGAGCAATGCTAGTGCATTATTAGAAATGATAGTGGATGAAACACCAAACCTGGTCACAATGCTATCATAAAAGTCTAAGACTGCACTTTCATTAGCTTCTTTCAATGCAATGGCTTCCACCCACTTGGTGAAGTAGTCAATTGCAGTAAGCATTCACTTATGCCCCGCACTTGATGGAGGGTTGATCATTCCTATGCAATCTAGCCCCCATTGCATGAAGGTTTGCTCTACCTAAATTGGGTTGAGATGAAGGGTTGACAATCTTTGCTTACCCACAAAGGGAGCACACTTTTGACACCTTATTACCCATGCATACACATCTTTGAAAAGGTTGGGCCAATAATAACCTTCCATCATTATCTTTATTGTTGTGGTCCTTGGAGCAAAATGGCCTCCTACAGGTCCATCATAGAAATGCTCCAAAAGCTTGGTCACCTGGTCACCATCTATGCATCTTAGGATCACTCCATTGAGATCTTTTCTGAATAGAATCTCACCAACCAATGCATAAGATATGGACTAAAATTTGAAATACCTTTTCTTTGCTCTATCCATACTTTGTGGGCACTCACCTATCATCAAGAAACATGTCATATCCTAGAACCAACTAATGTGAGCTAAAAGTGCATCTGTCTGTGAGCTATCTTCTGTTACCAAAATAACCTCTTTGTTTTCATTAAGGTCATCAACCATGTGCTCGCACAAACTTTTACCTCGCACTAACTTAGTGACCTTGATCTCTACATCATGCTCCATGACCTTGGTAACCCAACCAACCCTCTTTTCATTCAAGTCTTTGTTAAGAAGGAAATCTCTCACTTCAGGATGAGACACCATGATATAGATTTTACTATTGGAGAGCATGGCCCTGAACCTTTTAAGACTTCTTACCGCTGCAAGGACTTATTTTTCTATGAAAGTATACCTCACCTCATATCCTTCCAGCCCTTGACTAAAAAAAGCTATTGGCCGTTCAAATCCTTCATCGTTCTTTTGCATCAGCATCGCTGATATATTATCAATATTGGCAAAGGTGTACAATAAGAAATCTCTAGAGAAATCAAGGTTCATTAGTGTGGGTGCTTGGGTAATGGCCTATTTGAAGCCTCGAATGTTGATTTACCTTCATTTGACTAAGTGAATGCTTGGTTTTTAAACATAGTAGCGATGGGTTTGACCAATTTTGCAAAACCAGGTATAACCTCCTCACAATTTATTTTTTCAAGGAAACTTTGGAGTTCCTTCTTATTCTTGGGTAAGGATAAGGTCAATATGGCACTCATTCTATCAGGATCAATAGCTAATCCTTGTTTTGAGACAACATGGCCCAACAACTTACCTTCATGCATAATAAACACACATTTTTGGGGATTCAAAGATATCCCATACTCTCGACATCTCTCAAAGATCAACCTCAGGTGGTCCATGTGCTTGTTGGCATCTTTGGAGAAAACTGTGATGTCATCTAAGTAGACCACCACCATTTGATTTAGCAGCCCTTAGAAAGCCATGTCCATTGCCCTTTGAAAAGTGGACCCAACATTTGATAAGCCAAAAGACATTTTCTGACAAGCATATGTGCCCCACTTGGTGGTGAAGGCAATCTTGTATTGATCTTCCTCTTTCACTAACACTTAGTTGTATCTCGAGTACCCATCCAAATGAAAAAAAAAATTCTGAACCTACAACCATTTGAAGAAGCTGCTTCATGGATGGTAGAGGGTAATGGTCCTTCAAGGAGACCCTATTTAGATCTCTAAAGTCAAAACACAGTTGGATCTCACCGTTCTTCCTTACATGCACCAAATTGGCTACGCATGATGAATGTTTGATGGGAAAGATAATCTTGGATTCAATCAACTTGGTTAGCTCTTTCTTCATAAGCTCTTTTATTTTGGGGTTGATGGGTCTCTGATTTTGTCTCACAGGCTTAGTATTAGCCTCCAACTCTATAGTATGTTAGGCTAAATTTAGATCAAAGCCTCTTAGATCACTATATTCCTAAGCTAAGAATTCTAAAAACTCTTTACAAAGTTCAATGAAGACATGCCTTTCAGATTTGTTGCTTACCTTCCCAAGCTTGAAAAGTTTGTCCTTGAAGATGAGGACTCTCTCATAGTTTTCTTCATCAATTGATATCACTGCCTTGTCTTTCCTCATGTGGTCTCCCTCATGGAAAATGCCTTCAAGGGTGACTAGCCCTTTAGGGAGCTTGTTAGATTTCAGTTGAACGATTTTATCGTCATACTGGTGTTGAAACTTCTCTTGGTTGGCAGAGGAGAACTTAACTTCTTGCTATAAGAAACAAGTAATTTGTTTGTCATTTTAAAAAACCTGCCAATGGGCCTCGTTGTCTAGTATTGATGGTCTTACCACCACCTTGACATGTGGCTGAACCTTGGCTTCTTTCAGCTTAATTGGGATGTTGAACTAAGCCCCCATGACTGCCAACCTGTTAGCATGCTAATTTTGGTTCCTTGGTATAACTTGAATGTCAAAAGCTATGAAATCTTCAATTAGGTCCCACACCCTATTTTTGTAGGACCTCATCAAAGGATTTTTCATAAGGTTTAGGCTCTTAACTTGGTTTACTATAAGCTTAATGTCCCTATATGTTTGCAATTGCTTGATTCCTTTCTTACTGGCCCATTGAAGGCCATGGATTAAGCCTTCATATTCTACTGCATTTGAAAAGCAACTAAAATGGAACCTGTAAGAAGAGAAACTTATCATCTGAAGGGGAAACCATTCTTGCTCCTGCACCTACTCCATTCTTGCTCCTTGAACCATCAAAGAATAACTTTCACATACCATTGAGGTTGTCTTTAGGTCTAGTGAGAGAAGGCATGAGTTGATTTTCTTCATGTAGCAAATAGACACCCATGTCTCTTTCTTCAACTCCTTCCAAAGGATTGAGAAATTGATTATCCCCCCATAGCTCATCCAAGAATAAATCTAGAATTTCTTTAGGACAAGTGTTTAACTCTTGACTAATTGTAAACTCATCCTCATCAAGGATAGTACAATTGAGGTTTATACTATCTAGTTGATGGGGTTTAATATGAAAGTGTGCCATAGGTTCAACCGTGATTGATACCTTAGTCTTGTTGACCATTTTTTGCCCAATACGCCAAAAATCGGTCCCCTTCTGTCCTTGCTATTTTGGGCCATTTCATTTTTTTATTTTGCATGAATTTGGCGATTTCTACAGACTCTGCAGGGCCATTTCTGCGGACTCTGTAGGTGTAGTCTTTTGGCAGATGAAGAACCAGTTCAGAGAGTGCAAGGTTTTACAAAGCTTCTTTGGACTCTTTTCTGAAGAAATTCACAAAAAAAGAGAGCTAAAAGTGGTTTAACGACATGATCTTTCCAACAGTTAGCATCTTTGAACTGTTGAACCATTGAACCGGTTCAACGCTTTGGTTCAATGCTTCGGTTCAAATCAGCTCGGTTCAAAGGCTTGGTTCAATTTAGTTGGTTCAACGCTTGGTTCAATCGGCAAAGTTCATCGCTTTGGTTCAAAGCTAAGTTCATCGACAAGGTTCAACACTTCGGTTCAGTTCAAACGGTTCAACGACTTTTGGTTCAATCAAAGGGTTCATCGCTCGGTTCAATGTTCGATTCAACGCCTTGGTTCAACGACCGCTTGAACCATTGAACTAGTTCAATCAATTGGTTCAACGGTTGGTTCAAAGGAGCGGTTCAATGCGAAAAGTCAAGTGAGCCTCCCGAATGACAAGTGCCCTTATGGAGGGCACTTGGTTGGCAAAAGACACCCTTTGAAAGGGTCGATTTCAATAAACCTGAAGGGCACTTTAAAAGCAGCTGAGGGAATTCAAAACGCGCAAAAGACTAAGGCATTGAGTGAATTCTTTCAGACTTTTTGTCCGAAAGAATTCCTTCGGACAAAAAGTCCGAAGAAATTCGGAGAAAGGCCGCGGGAGAAAAGGACCCAGGGAAAAACCCTGAAAGAAATCAAGGCGGCCAATTCTCGCGGACTTTTTGTCCACGAGAAAATTGTCCGTGGAAAAAGCCCGCGGGGAATAAATCCGAAGGAAAAAGTTCGCAGAAAGGGCCGAAGCAGGAAGCTGAAGGAAATTCCAAGGGGTGACGGGCCCGAGGACGTCAAAGTTAAACATGACAAACTAGCCGTTGGTTTTCAAACTATGACGGGCCCGCGAACGTTAAATTTTACACCAAGAAATCCAGAGTGCGAAAGGCGCCACGTGGCAACCATGGAAGGCTTTGACATAATTTTCTAGGAGCAGCGGAATGTGCCACGTGTCCCCTGCAAGGCTCGGCGGAAGCCGACAAGTGTCAACACCCGCAGTCTCTCTCTTTTGTCCCACGAGAACTGTGGTGGGCCCCAGACGAATTGCTAAAGCGAGCGAAAGCTAACACATGTCCTCTTCCGCAGGACCTTCAAAGGGTGCCTAAAGCTTCCATGAGTCAAGTGGATGTTGCCACGTGTCCTGCCCGTTTCACAACGGAATGCGCCACGTGTCACTTATTTGAAAATCCATGAAAAGTGGCCAAGGCAAGCATAAAAGAGCCCAAGGAACGCAGCGACCCGCCAAGAGATAGCCCCCGAGGGTTGAAGAAGCCAGAAAGTGACAAAGCCAGAAAAAAAGAAACCAGGAAGAAGACAAGGTGCAGGAAAAGACAAAGCAGTCCAAGTGGCGAGGAGAGGCGAGTTATTGCTAGATGGTCATCAAACGATGCAAATAGTGAGCGGCGCGGCTTGCTTTCTCCATTTGGCATTTATGATGGGACAAACCGTAGTCTGTTTGCAGGAAAAGAGCAATCTGTTTGCAGAAAAGAGGCGCGACCATGTTTTCTTATTAATGTTGGGACGTCAAAGTCAAAACAGGAGCCGACAATCAAACGGCTTCCTCTTCCCAAGGCTTAGAACGCACATGGGCCACTTGAAAAAAGAGCGCCAAAGTCTTTCTCAAGAAGTGCCAAGTTCTCTTCCTCTTTCTATATATTGTAAAATTTTTCATTTGAAAAGCATCCATATCTCAGCCTTAAGGCAAAACTCTGCCCAAAAATCTCTCGGGCTTGTAAGGCAGAACTCTGTCAGATTTTACCTTGAATCAGGACTTAGCATTTTTACCTCCATCTAGACTTGCACTCAAGCACATGTCTATGTTTTTTTTTGGTGTTAAGTCATTTCCTTTTATGCTTCTCACATATCTATTCTAGCATGTCTAGCGCATTGTGAGTTTCTTTTCTGCAGGTTTGCCAGAAGTGTCTATAGCAGGAATATAGGCGCATGTGAATACGCTGTCAAAGTGTGTCTCAGAACACCTTTGCTAGTTCTTTTCTCCATGTATCTCTACGGACCCCTGACTCACTGAAATAGAAGAGTTTCTCATGTCAGATGAAGTGTATGGGCGTTTCTCCCTGGTGAAAAGTGTATGTTCGGGCTGAGTGGGTCAACATTTTTTGGTGTATCACATTTTCATTTTTTTTAGGTTTAGGTTTTGTTTCAGCATCTCTCTCCCTTTTCAACCCCCCCTCTTTTTACATTTTTTTGTTAGCAGTGTTGACGCTGGAAAGTGCACCCAGCGGCAGGAACACGGATTCCTGCCCTCTCCCCGCAACATGGAAACCCCTCTCTCGCCTGTGGGACGGCGAAGCAGGAGAGGGGAGTCTCTAGATATGGGCTAGTTCCCTCTGATGTATCTTGTTTGTTTCAGGTAACGCAAAATATAGGCATATAGGTATATACTGGGGGGTGAAAAGGGAGAGAAAAGCATGAAAACAAACAGCCTACTCTAAAAGAGGTGATACACCAAAAACAGGAGTGACCTTCCAGATCCACACTCAGGACCAAACAAAACATACATACACTCAGATCTGGCAGAAAAGACCAGGTCTCTTGGATGACAGAGAGGTTCTTATGGAAAGCACAAGAAAAAGGACCCACCAAGGTGCAGAGAAACACACACTGTAAGTGACCTCACCTGTTCTATACCTTCAAAACAGAACTCTACTCCTGACAGCAACAGACGGTGGCACTTTGTAGATCGCAGGTTTGCTGGTGTTGAACCTGTGAGAGCATCAAGAGACAATGACTGGACACAGAGTAACATTCAATGCATACACTGAAAGATCCATCCAAATAGAGGTAAAAACTGTCTTTTATTGATTCAAGTGAGAAATTTGGAGAGCAGTGCTCTTTACAAAAGTCAGGAAGATCTCTCGAAAAATGACTAAGTCTGTGCATTTATAGCGGAAGAGCCAAGAGAAGTTTCATCGAAAAGCGTGAAAAACACTATTGATGACATCACAAGTCTGCCAAGACCATGCTTGTTGCCTCGTTTTGCGTGCTGGTCTTCTCCTCCGGTGGCTGGGCGGGTTTTTTCTTGTGCACTGCAGGTGAATTTTGCCGCCCTTGTAGTGGGCGGCGATTTTGCCGCCCTTTGCATGAACTTCATGTAGGAATACCTGCCGACGTCGGTCAATAAGCTGCCGACGGCGGCAGTATTGCCGACGTCGATTCCCCTAAGCTGCCGACGTCGGCAGAATTGTGCTGTGGGCGGCCCTTTCAATTTCTCCGCCATCGGGCGGGGTTTTCAATTTCGCTGCCATAGGGTGGGCTTTTTCAATTCGCCGCCATAGGGCGGGCTTTTTCAATTCGCCGCCATAAGGCGGGCTTTTTCAACTTTTGCGCTTGCCATTGTGCTGTCGACGTCGGCGGTAGTCTGTCGACGTCGGTCTCTGTAAGCTGCCGACGACGGCAATATTGCCGACGTCGGCCGATGTCCGCGGCCTTTTCGTGTTATGGGCGGCGAATTTGCCGCCCTCTGCATCTCTGTAGGTGAGCTCATTTTACCCGCCCTTGTAGTGGGCGGTGATTTTGCCGCCCTCTGCATTTTTTTCTGCCCTCTTTTTTGCCTAAGTGTTGAAACGCTCCGTTTTTTTCTCTTTTTCTCTCCTTGCGTGAATGTTCAGAGATTCTGTCTTTCGCCAGCGTGAACGCCAATGAACTAGGCCGATGAACCAATGCTCTGAAACGAAAACTGTCGAAACCTGAAAGTGGACCTTGTAACTTGAAATGACTGGCCATGCGAAGCAGGTGTAGGAGATGACCGAGATTTTGCCTGAGGGGCAAAATTGGGTCAACAAGCAGTAGGAGAAACCAGGGCCTAAAGGATACATCAGAGGGAGCTAGCCCTTATCTAGAGACTCTCCCCTCCAGCTTCGCCAGTCCCACAAGCGAGATGGGAGTTTTCATTGTTACATGTGGAAGGGCGGGAGCTAGGTGTCCTGCCCCAGGTGCAATCCACTATGTCAACAGTTTTTGGCACGCTCGGTGGGACCAATTAGGACAAGTTGTGTCCAAAGAGTTGAATTTTTTTTGGTGTGTTCTTCAACCAACGAGCCTTTGGAGGCTTTTGCATCAACACCAATGGCGACTCCGAGTTGAATCAGCTGGTTAAGCAGCCTGGTGCCATCAAGAAAGTCTTATTTTTTTGTATGTATAATTCCTTTGCACAGAATCATGGGCCTTGTGTTCCTTCGTATGGTTTTAATCAAGTTCAGGGTTTTCATGCAATCCCCTCAAGCAGCTTTCCTAGTCTTCCTCAACTCCCTCAGGTCACCGATCCTAATGGCAACCTCCTGACATGGGAGGAAATAGTGGAATCATGGGGCAGAAAAGAGGAGAAGCAAGGTTTTGCTCAAGACCTTGAAGAAGACAAAGCTGCTCCTACCCATGATTCCTATGATCTCCAAGAAAAGCTCTTCCAGGAAGATATAGCCAGGAGAATTGCAGAGTTGGAATCCAGAGAGAGATTCCTCAGCCAATGTGTGATGGATGGTTCAGACCAAGTAGCAGATTTCATATCTGAACACACCCCACCTACACACTTCCAAGAGAGCTATCAAGCCACACCTGATATTGATGAAGTGCTGGCCAAGTGGAAAGAGGAGAATCATTTGATTCTAGCTCAAGGATTGCCTCCCCTTCCACATGGTTGTTTCACTTCACCCCTTTTCAAGGAAGAACCTATTCTGCAGGAGGCAAATGAGGAGTAGAAAATCCAATCTGCAGCTTTCCAATAGGCTACAGTGAGCGATGACGAAGAAGAAATCGTCATTGATGCTCCTTGTGAATACATCATCGACAATGGAGAAAAATCAGGTCACACATACATGTAGATGTTCCAGCAGTATGAGGAGGAACATTAGCATGGTGAGCTCTCTCCCCCTTGTTCGTTGAACTTCCTTGTTTTGATGAGGAGGACGATTATGTCGAGGAGCCTGAATTGAGGAGGATCAGATGAATGTCTTTGAACAACTAGAGACTTTGATCCTTGAGCAGGAAAAGGAGAGGTCTGTCTTCCTTGAGGAAAACCTTGAAGAAGAAAGCTTTGAACAAAGAGGTGATGTTCTGTGGGATGAACAATCGGTTTGTGATTCCATTTTAGAAATCACAACTGTCACCCTTCTTTAAGAAGGCCAAGAGGGAGCAGAGGATGAGTTTGATAGGATCTCCAACGAAGCAGAAGGAAATGGGTCAAACCATGATGCATTGCAAAGGGATCATGCACAATGAAGGGCTTATGGTGATGAGCCAACAACGATTGATTTCTTGGTGAAATGCACCAGCATGAAGGACCAACATTCAACAAACCTCCAGGAACAAGAAGAATACATGTATGTTGGAGGCATATTCGATTTTGATCCACTCGGATGTAGGCCAATCAAGGTGACAAGCAAGATGAGCAGATCACCAAATCTCTTTTTAATTCAGCCACGTGTCTAGCACCATAATTTTCTTTGCCAGGAAGGGGACTTAAGAAGTTTTCCCTTTAATCTAGGAGGGAGGCAAATATTCTTGATTAGTTGTATATAGTAGTTTGCTTTCAGTTTCTTTTCCTGCTTTCCCTAAGTGCAGTTTGCACAAGTAGTGTTTTTAGCCTTGTGTGTGTTTTCCTTTGTGTGTGGGGTAAAAGTCTTTATATTTGATTCTTGGATCTTTTGGGGCTATTGCTAACCTTTCTTCAAAGTTGCATCTGACTCCGTGCCCAATGGACTTCAAGGCAATTGGTCTCTAAGCATAGCAGGCATGCTTCCCCTGGGAGTCGCCAATTTATTGACCATTTTTTGCTCAACAGGCCAAAAATCGGTCCCCTTCTGTCCCTGCTGTTCTGAGCCATTTCATTTTTTGATTTTGCATGAATCTGACGATTTCTACGGACTCTACAGAATTTCAACGGACTCTGCAGGTCCATTTCTATGGACTCTACAGGTGTAGTCTTTTGGCAGATGAAGAACCAATTCAGAGAGTGCAAGGTTTTACAAAGCTTCTTCAGACTCTTGTCTGAAGAAATTCACAAGGAAAGAGAGCTGAAAGTGGTTAAACAACATGATCTTTCCAAGATTTAGCATTTTTGAACCGTTGAACCATTGAACCAGTTCAACGCTTTGGTTCAACACTTTGGTTCAATGCTTCGGTTCAAATCGGCTCGGTTGAAAGGCTTGGTTCAATTCAGTTGGTTCAACGCTTCAACAAAGTTCAATGCTTGGTTCAATTGGCAAAGTTCATCGCTTTGGTTCAAAGCTAAGTTCATCGGCAAGGTTCAATGCTTCGGTTCAGTTCAAACGGTTCAATGGCTTTTGGTTCAATCAAAGGGTTCATCACTCAGTTCAACGTTCGGTTCAACACCTTGGTTCAACGACTGCTTGAACCATTGAACTGGTTCAATCAATTGGTTCAACTGTTGGTTCAAAGGAGCGGTTCAATGCGAAAATTCAAGCAAGCCTCCCGAAGGACAAGTGCCCTTACGGAGGGCACTTGGTCGGCAAAAGACACCCTTTGGAAGGGTCGATTTCAATAAACCCGAAGGGCACTTTGAAATCAGCGGAGGGAATTCAAAACGCGCAAAAGACTAAGGCATTGAGTGAATTATTTCGGTCTTTTTGTCCGAAGGAATTTCTTCGGACAAAGTCCGAAGAAATTCGGAGAAAGGCCGCGAGAGAAAAGGACCTAGGGAAAAACCCTGAAAGAAATCAAGGCGGCCAATTCTCGCGGACTTTTTGTCTGCGGGAAAATTGTCCATGGAAAAACTTGTGGGGAATAAATCTGAAGGAAAAAATCCACAGAAAGGGCCGAAGTAGGAAGCCCAAGGAAAGTCCAAGGGGTGACGGGCCTGAGGACGTCAAAGTTAAACACGGCAAACTAGCCGTTGGTTTTCAAACTATGATGGGCCCACGAACGTTAAATTTTACACCAAGAAATTCAGAGTGCGGAAGGCGCCAAGTGGCAACTGTAGAAGGCTTTGATATAATTTTTTAGGAGCAGCGGAACGTGCCACGTGTCCCCTGCAAGGCTCAATGAAAACTGACAAGTGTCAACACCTGCAGTCTCTCTCTTTTGTCCCGCGAGAACTGTGGTGGGCCCAGGATGAATTGCTAAAGAGAGCGAACGCTGACACATGTCCTCTTCCGCAAGACCTTGAAAGGGTGCCTAAAGCTTCCATGAGTCAAGTGGATGCTACCACGTGTCATGCCCATTTCACAGCAGAATGCGCCATGTGTCACTTATTTGAAAATCAGCGGAAAGTGGCCAAGGCAAGCAGAAAAGAGCCCAAGGAACGCAGTGACCCGCCAAGAGATAGCCCCCACGGGTTGAAGAAGCCAGAAAGTGACAAAGCTAGAAAAAGAGAAACCAGGAAGAAGACAAGGTGCAGGAAAAGACAAAACAGTCCAAGTGGCGAAGAGAGGCGAGTTATTGATAGATGGTCATCAAACGGTGCAAACAGTGAGCGGCGTGGCCTGCTTTCTCCATTTGGCATTTATGAGGGGACAAATTGCAGTCTGTTTGCAGGAAAAGAGCAGTCTGTTTGAAGAAAAGAGGCGCAGCTATGTTTTTTTATTAATGTTGGGACGCCAAAGTCAAAGCAGGAGCCGACAATCAAATGACTTCCTCTTCCCAAGGCTCGGAATGCACATGGGCCACTTGAAAAAAGAGCGCCAAAGTCTTTCCCAGGAAGCACCAAGTTCTCTTCCTCTTTCTATATATTGTAAAATTTCTCATTTGAAAAGCATCCATCTCTCAGCCTTAAGGCAAAACTCTGCCCAAAAATCTCTAGGGCTTGTAAGGCAAAACTCTGCCAGATTTTACCTTGAATCAAGACTTAGCATTTTTACCTCCATCTGGACTTGCACTCAAGCACATGTCTATGTTTTATTTTTGTGTTAAGTCATTTCCTTTTATGCTTCTCACAGATCGATTCCAACATGTCTAGCGCATTGTTTCTTTTCTGTAGGTCTGTCAGAAGTGTCTACAATAGGAATATAGGCGCATGTGAATAGGCTGTCAAAGTGTGTCTCAAAACACCTTTGCTAGTTCCTTCCTCCCTGTATCTCTACAAACCCCTAACTCACTGAAACAAAAGAGTTTCCCATGTCAGATGAAGTGTATGGGCGTTTCTTCCTGGTGAAAAGTGTATGTTTGGGCTGAGTGGGTCAACATTTTCTGGTGTATCACCTTTTCATTTTTTTAGGTTTAGGTTTTTTCCAGCATCTCTCTCTCCCTTTTCAACCCCCCCTTTTTACATTTTTTTGTTAGCAGTAGGAGAAACCAGGGCCTAAAGGATACATCAAAGGGAGCTAGCCCTTATCTAGAGACTCCCCTCCAGCTTCGTCGGTCCCACAAGCAAGAGGGGAGTTTCCATTGTTACGTGTGGAAGGACGGGAGCTAAGCGTCCTGCTTCGGGTGCAATCCACTGCGTCAACAAGTCCTATACGTAGTTTTGAATGCCATGTATGACCAATCTACTGCGAGATAGCCTCCTATCTTTGATGTGAATTCTCTAGATAAGCATAGATCAAAACAAGGAGGCACCTCTAGAATCAACACATCTTGATCCACTAAAACACTAGGACAAGCATGTAGGGTCAGGCTGAGACCTTTGATAATACCAACTGGTTTAGTGGAAGATCCATCAAGCTAAAAAACTCCCTTGAATTGGGGTTCATACTTTAAATCAAGTTGGTCTGCTATTGATTTTGGCATTACTGAAGTGCTAGCCCCATTATCTATCAGGCAATTGTGCACCAAGGAATCATTGATAATTAATGAAATGTAGAATGGAGGAGGCTTAACCACCTTACTTGACCCTTCTCCCATAGGACCTTGGGTTGCATTAGTGAGGACCTCAGTTTCTTTGTTGGTTGTCTGCCTGCAGTTGTTGTAACACTTATCTTGGACAAGCCTTCCTAAAGGATATCCACTTGATCAGGGATGGAAAGCATATCCCACATTGGTATGCTCACGCTAGATTTCTTCATTTGTTCAACAATGTTGATTGGCATACCAACAACCTTTACTTGGGTTTTTGGAGCTACTACTACTAGCTTTGTCAATGAAAGAGTGGTGACAAGAGGTTCTTTGAAAGCTTCCTAGTTTTCACCCATATTCTTTCTTTTGAATCTTGTGTTTGTTGAAATTAGGACGTGAGCCAGACTAGGGTGGCCTATTGATTGGATGCATAACACTCCTCTTTCTCATTGATAAGCATTGTGGTTTTTGTCTAGTTTGATACATGATCCAGTCCTTGTTCTTGTGGAGGTTGTTTTGGCTTTGTCATCATGTGGATCTCCATGATTTGATTCATAAGAGCTTGATTTACCCATAAGCAAGCTTGCTGCCATTGGTCATTGAAAGCCTAGTTAGAACCATTAGTTGGGACAATGGATTGCCCAAAACATTGATTCTAAGGCATTGTCCCTTCAGCGTCTTGAGCCATATTATTTTGAATAGAGACCAAGGAATTGGAAGGGCCTACAGGATTTGGATTATAATTGTGCTATCTAGCATAATTAGGTTGCCCCTATCCTTGAAAACCTCTTTTGTAGGGTGGCTTATTTGCTTGATAAGGTTGTTGTTGAGGCTGATATGGAGCTTGATATGGCTTGCTATAAGTTTGTTGCCTCTTGACATTGACCACATCATTCTCCAAGGATTGGAGCATGATCTTAAGTTTCGAGTAGTTCTTTTGCTCTTGGGAGTCACTAGATCCACTAGTGGAGGCCTTCTCTTGCTTTGGTGAAGGCACAACATCAATAATTGGAGTTGGAAGGATAACATCAAGTGGGGAGACAACTACAGGAGGTGGTCTGATCTCAGCGAAAAGGGGCATTGGGGGTCTAAGAGTAAGCTTGTTGGCCTGGACTAGACAATTTTTAGCTTTGATAGCCACCTCAAGCACCTGGAAAAATATTTCCTCCCATGGATTGGATCATTACAGCTATGTCGCTATTTAGAGCCTTTAAATAATATAAGAAGTTAAAGTTTGGGGATGGTCTAACAAAAACTAGAATTTTGTCCCAAGCCTTTTGAAATCTCATGTTTAAGACTTGCATAACTTCATGGGTAGCTCTCTTGATCATGGTCAATTGTTCTGCAAGTGATAGATGATCACTCTTATCTGCAAACCTCTTACACAAAGTTGTTCCCAGCTGATCCCATGATTGAATAGAGTTAGGATCTAGACCTCTATACCAATCTAACACCTTTCTCTTAAAGGATACAACCAATAGCTTAATAATTACGTTTTCTACTGTGACATTATGGAAGTTGTAGAAATTGGCTATCTGTTATGTGTTCAGTAAGAGTTATAACTTGGTTTCCTATGTAATACATGATGATTTTGAGGGTTGCTACTAGCATAGGGTCATATTATGGCAAATTCAAATGACTTTGGCCACTGAAACCCATAAAAGCTCTTTGGAGAATCATGGTAGCAAGAGGGGCTAACAAGGATCTTCTCACGTAGGTATAACTTATGACTGGTTTAGGAAAGTAGTTTCTTACGTATGGGTGGGTATAGGTGAACCTTAACATTTTTGCTGAGTTTAAAGGTAATTCAACAAATTCAAAAGGAATACCTATAGAAATTGATCTTGTAGTCACCTTTGGCATGAAAGATAATTATTGTTCTACCATTAGAGTGCTGAATGTTCTTTGGAGTCACCAGATACTGATAGATGAAAGTTACAACCGCTACAAATTGATCAAACCGACATCGAACTTGACCAATCTTTCTTAAAAATGTCCCACCAAACATGCCAAAAACTGTTGTGGCATGGAATTGCACCCTTGTGGGAGGGTTTTTTAGGCTCTCTCACTCCCAGCTACAAAATTGGAGCAACCTCAGGTTGTGGGTATCATGTAGTGAGGTTGAACCTCTAGGATTTTTAATGAGGCTAACTCCTTAGATGCTTCACTTTAGTTGTTCCTACACACTAAAACCTATTGTTGACCAAGGAAAAGGGAGATAAAGGTAACATAAAAAGGGAAAATTGAACTAAGAAAGGTGATGCACCAAATAGAGAGTGATCCACATAAGCATGAAATAAACATTAATTCATCATAAGATAATTCCACCTACACAACTGGTTAATTTGCACTAGTGTTTCATAAACTAGGCTCACTAAGCCATATATAAAGCAGAGAGGAATTTCGAAATTCACACCAAGCATCCATTAATGGCAAAAAGAGCTCAAGTTCAGACCTACAACTAACTTAAAAATCTCTGAAAATAGGTAAGGAAGGACAAGGGACATGGAAGAACACTTATTCACAAGTCCATCATGCAAAAGCTTGCTAAACACGATTTTCAAATAAGAGATAGGTAAAAAAAATCTTTATTGCTTAAAAAGGTTTTTCTTATAAATTTGATAGGGTCTTTCTTTGTCAAATGAGGATATCTTCTTTTGAAAAGAATTGAGACATATATAGAAAAGGGGAAGACCCAAGGAGAAGAGGCGAGCAACCAAAAATCAATAAATGAGATCCAACCACCCTCCATAAATTCTCACCACACTTGAGTTAGTTAGAACTAATCCTTCTCCAATGAAATAAACGTCATTAGCTCCAAAAGTCTTCCAGCCCTCTTATTGGTCGAGAAACGTATTGGAAGACAAAACTCGTTGAGGACAATGATGTCATGGTCTACTAAGAGGAAAAGTCTAGGAATGTCTTAAATGCCCGAGCCATCTTTTCTAATTGCTTAATCTATATCTTTCATCTCCATGCCATCCTCCACTTGTCTACTTACGTATGAGGATAAAAAAAATTACATCTATAAACCTAACTGAGCCATGTTACTTCTACATTTATTGGTTGTTGGTCAGAGATGATGGCCATGTCGAAGGATGAAGACTCTCCATTAACTTCACTGACTAGATATTGCCTTGAAACCCAGACCAAATCTTCCCTATAGATGAAAAACTAATCTAAGGACATTGGTTTTCCTGAATTTATCTTATTTATGTCGGTGCGAGTCCATAGGTTACACAACGCCTTTTGGTCTGTTAAATGCTAACAACTACTTACAAGGGCTCAAACTTGATGTTTGCGAGCTCATCATCAATTTCTTCTAACTTTCATTTCGTGCATTTGTTTATCTCTTTCCTACAGACAATTTGTTCGAAGGAATTTATATCTTCAAAAAAATGCCTTTCAAACTTTTGCAAGGTACCCTTCATGTTTGTGAAATGGTCCCTTTCTGAAGGTAAGGTACCCTTTAGATTTTTGAAAATGAACCTTCCCAAAGGGAAGAGCCCTTCAGGTTTCTTGAAAAGGACTTTCCTGAAGGGAAAGATCCCTTCAGAAATATTGAAAAGATCCTTCGAAGTTTTTGTTTTGGCCACTTCGCTTTAAAAGATATCTTTCAAAACTTTTGCTTGGAATAATTCTTTCAAAATAATTTTCTTGAAGATTTTCTGACACTTGAATGAAAGAAACCAAGACAAAAATCCCGAAGAGAGAACACTTAGCTGAAAGGAGAAAGAATTCCTTCAGAAAAATTGTCTGCATAATTTTTTTCAAAAGGAAAATGAAACCAAAATAGGTAAAAAAAAAAACACCTTTCACTTGTTCTTCGAAAGAATGAACAAGTAAAAGACTTAACCGAAAAAGAGATTTTTCATTTAGCTTTTGGATTACAGGCTTATCCTTGAACACTGCTACCGGATCCATTTCTAAGTCTTTGACCTAATGTTTCATCAAACCATGCAAGAGCTTCATATGTGGGCCAAAAATGGCCAACAGGATCATGTAAAGTTTATAAATCATCCGTCTCATAATTCTTATCAATGTTAGATTAACCTAATTATAACTTAATTATTATATTTTTAAAATTAATTGAAGGCTTATACAAAAAAAATTATTAGTTATTTATTCTTTATTTTTTCTTACCCATGTGTGTTTTAAGTCACATCAAGATGACCTTTGTGAGTAATAATTACATTAATGACTTTTTCCTTGTACTTTTAATTCCAATCCGAAGAAAACGGGGATACACTTAACACAATCACCTTAAAGAAACAATGAATACATTCCACTGCATTGGGCTTCTCACCATTTAACCTCTTTCTTTTTATATAACTTTTGGAACATGTAATATAGTATTAGAGATAAATGGATTAAACCTAAATGTAATACAAATAACTAAATTACTTTCAATTAAATCTAATACATGTATATAATAATAATAATAATAATAATAATAATAATAATAATAATAATAATAATAATAATAATAATAATAATAATAATAATTGATATTTTCTATATCCAGAAGTAAGGCTTTCACAAAGATTTAAAGGTGCATCTTGAATAACACGGGATCTGGTGATAGTCACCTGAACATGGAAATGAGCACCCAAAAGTATTAGGAACCTTGCCTAAAAATGTAGATTTGAACATAGTAGAAGACCAAAAGTGTTGGGATGCTTCTTGAAGGTATATATATAGTCTAAAATGAGTTGACGAATGTTTTTGCCTAGTTGTGTTTGCTTATTTCTTTAGTGCAATTTGTGTGTTGCAACCTCTATACTTGTTAAACAAACTTTCTTCTTTCCATAGGGAAAGTCCAACACACTTGAATATTTGAGGACATAAGGAAATAACATGAACTTTAGGGGCCTTGTTGAGGGTTAGTTGGGGTTTTAAGCATTATTTAATTACCAGGGTTCCAAATGGTGAGAACCACTCAACAATTTGCATAATTGAAAATAATTTTAGTGATAAACAAACCCCTAAATATGTGTAGTGTGTATCCTTTCTCCTTCTAATGATTGCTCTAATATGAACCTATGTGCCACAATATAATAAGTGTTTGAATAATTGTTTGATCTTTCTAAAATGTTTGTGAATGCTCAATGCTCTATAAATCTCTGGTGTATCTCTTCGTGTCAAATGAAATATAATGATTATGTATTTATAGATAATTTAATACAAATTGTGACACTATTAGCATGCAGATTGACATCCAATGCTCAAAAATTGGAAAGGGTGGGACAAAAGGGGTGTGTGTACTCTAACTTAATGAGGTTAGGAAAATAAGGACCATAAACATATAAATGCTTCTCATAGGTGCCAGAAACATACGAATTCTTTTGAAATAAGGCCTAAGACAGAAAAGAGAGGTGGAAAATCTAGGGAGAAATGAAAACTGAGAAGGAGATTTAGAACCATTAAAATTTGGAAAACTTGCCACTAATGCCTAATTTAGACTGATAATCTACAAATCGAAAAGTATCATAGAATAATGTTAGTTAACAACTAATAAATGCTTTGGGGCCATTTTTAAGTGTTTATATTTTGCACACTTTTATGTGTGTGTTTGTGTGCATTCATATCAATGTAGAGAAATAATATAGAGTTGGATGCAAAATCTTGCATGCCTAAACTTTGGGAAAAAAAATTGTATACACTTTATATTTATATATTTATTACTTTACTAATAGTTTCTATTATAGGGACTTGTCAATGCATCAATCTTCCTGAGTGTATGTCCTAAGGAGAGCCCCTAGAATGGGGTGGGATTAGTGCATGGTATTTTGCGAGAGATGTTTGCATACTATTATATTATACCTTCATTACTATCAATCTGATCTCCTACAAGTCTCTCTCTATCTCACCTCTTTGTCTACTTTCCATTCAACCTTGTGAGCCACCATATATTCCTACTATATCGGCCAAGCCAATACAATCTATTTCACACTTGTATTTCACTATATTGTATTGACGTGGTTGATATATTTATGAGTCTTGTCCTTGTTAGTTTTATTATATCGACTTGGTTGATACCATTATGTGTCAATTGATATCCTCTGACTGTATCAGCCTGACAAGTACTACAAACTTAAAGTTCAAGGTTAATTCTAAGTTTGTTGGAGACACACACACACACACACACACATATATGGGTCATATTATGACATCTAAACATGTATAACACATTCATCTGCTCTACTTGTGCTCACATTTATGCTCTTAAGTAGTAAAAAAGAAGAGTTAAATGTTGTCTTATTCTTGGAGATCAATTCTAACTTAAAAGTTTTTTAAGCTTAGTAGGAGTCGTGCCAAGGAGGTGTCTCAGTCTTTGGAGTCCTCAACTAAGGATATCTAGGTTTTTTCTTATCATTTCAAGTATTCAACCTACAACATCTCTTTCAAAGTGCCACTTGAGCCAAAGGGGGAGATTGATGTGCCAATGAGTCCATCCAAAGGTAAGTATTTCTATCTCTATTCTACTTCATTTATTTACTTAGTGGATATATTTTTTTCGTTTATTGCTATAGTGAATGTATGTTGTTTATTCTTGCTTATGCTCTTTATACCAAATACGCTAAAATAACTAAAGGTTTGTTTAGGCTTGTTAGTTATCACCTTAGGTTGCATAAAACATCCATTGGTTGACCATTGCACCACTTATTTTCTTATTAGTTTAGTATTTTATACCAATTTTGGATCTAGGTTATACTTATTTGTTAGTTCCTTGTATGTTGTATCCTCATTATATCTTTGATACACCCCTTTGTTACCATTGTTACATCTTGAGGCCGAGTGAGAGCCATATATTGTATCATAAACATAGGCTTTGGAGCCCTATTCTCTTGAAATTTGAGTGTGGATTACCCTATGCTAGATTTGTAGATATTCTAGGTCAATACTTGCCAATCCAAGTATATACAGGGTCTATTGTTATGACCTTGTTTGTATCATAGTCTATTGAGATAAAAATGATTATTATTGGTCATCCTAGGCCACACATACATTTTGGTCAGCGCAACATGAATCTTATCCCACATCTAGTTGGATTATTTTCACATTTTTTTTTTAATTCTTAGCATTGTCTTCACATCATCATATTTATTACTGAAGTTTTTCATTCAACTATATCAACCACCTTGATACAGTTCCCTGTGTTTGCATTTGTATCGGCCAATCTGATACAACTTTTCTTATTTTTCTAATTGTATCGATCAACTTAATTATAAATATTAAAATCTAATTTATATATCATCTTAGTCTTGTATACTTGAAAAATACCTATTAGGGATCTACCCTTCAATTATAGACCTCTCCACTGTTGAAAGGTTTGTATTTACCATCTTACTAAGTCTAACCATTTATCTTATGGTTTGACCCTATCATTTTTGATGACCCTGATCACCTGTACTATACATAAATCTCAAACCTTGATAGATATTTTTCACTATCAGTTTTAGATCTTCAATAATTTCGTAGTCTGTCAGACACTTATGTCCCATAAGGACATTTGCATTGATGTAAGTGTCCAGATTATTATCAAGTGTTCAGTCCTCAAAAGTCATCTAAATTTTAAATGTTTCGAAACATATGGGTTAGCCCATTTGTCTTATTGATCTCTACCATGAGATATTTCTAAATGGATGGTAAAAATACAAATCTAAGCCTAGTCATTGCCTATTTAGATAATTCCAAACAAACACATATTCAATCTCATCCAATCAATTGCACAACTAAGTTTTACTACCCTATTCTTTCATATTTTCATATTAATCATAGGAGCAGTCATATTACAGATTTGAAATATTGAAAAGATAACCCAAAAACAATATTTGTCAAGTTACAAACTAGATCATTGCATGCCCTTACATATAACATATTTCACCCTTGTACACACACAAGTCAATACTTAGGGGAGAACTACATATGTATGAGGCCCTATTCAGAGTATTTAACTATGTAGACAATGTTGATTGACAAAGAGGTCCTTTAAGTCAGCTCAACTTTGCGATCTCACTAAACTATTTTTGGTAAAGTATAAAGACTTAGGTGAAGAGCTAAGGTTTGATCTATAAACAATCATATACAACTTTTGTGTGAGAATAAAACATATAAACAAAAAGGAAACAAAAAACTTAGAAAGTTATAGGTGGTCACTCTGTAATACAATGAGTATTCCATACTGGATAGATTCATTGACATGAGGACACCTGTGTCGATGCAAGTGTCCTAAGGCTAACGCAAGTATCAAGACCTCTAGAAATAATATTTATAGAATTTGATGACTATATCCTAACTTTTTTCTTACCTATTTTCATCTTTACATATCATAGATTTGCCTGTGTATTCACAAATAAGCTAAGTATTATCTCTTCTTTATATTTATGCAATCAAATCATTATTCTGAATGTGTTTATTATATTTAGAATTAACTCAACATTTTAATCTAAAATATTAATTTATCTAAGTTTTCAATTAATTGGCATGATTTAAAATAGGTTTATTCATCCCTTGTGTATAGGCTATTTTATCCCTTTAACCCTCATCCATACACAAATTAAAAAGAGTTAAACATTTGGTGAACATGACCACTAAGTCTTCTTATGCAACCATTATTTACTCTAGGGTTTTTCAACTTCCTAGGGTTTCATACTTTATTTATGATCTATTTTATTCTTTATTTTACCAAAGATAAATTAAAGGTTTCCCCCATGGCACCATTTGTAAGATCAAACATAACCTATGAGCAAGAAGAGGTATATTTATATAAAGCCAGAGATACTGAGCACAAACAATTTCAAATGTTACTAAGTGAACAAAAGCATGCATGTTTGACCCATTTCATTGAGTAATATACCCCTCAAGGTTCTAATAGTCACCATACTACTCCCATTATTCACCAACAACCTATGTTGGGTTCTATGGTCCATACTATTAGTAACCAAAAAGGTAGGTCACCACATCATAGTGATGGTCAACAAGTTCCTCACCCTCTTAAATTTTTTTTGGATACACATGAGCCAAATCTTCCTTTATTTATTAACAATGAGAACTCCAATATTCCATCTTTTGATTGTGAAAATTTTAAAAATATTCACTAGGATATCATGGCTTCATTTCAAACTCAAAACAACACACAACTAGCAAAGGTTCTAACATTTCCAAACAATGTGCAATTACTAAAGGTCTCCAGGTTTTTTAAGCGATGCATCATTACCAAAGATTCTAAAACTCCCAAATGAGGTATCATCACCAATGATTCCAAAAATTTTACATGATATACCAAAGGTTTCAAAGTTTTCAAATGATATACCATTACCAAAAGTTCCAAATGTTTGAAGTGATGCAACTATTAGACAAATTGTTTATAATGATGAAACATCCATCATTCCTATGTTCCAAATAGAAGGTGAATTAAACCTAGGGATTACATTTTTGCAAGCTTGAACAATTCTTACTACTTATCTTATGTCTATGATGAGTATTATATGAGATCTCTAAAGGCAGGTTTCACTTATCAAAGTACACATGTTATCCTACAATGCTACTACTAAAGATATCATTATCCAAAATCAACCTCTTGAAAAATATGTACTTGAATATCCTTATCCACAAGATTTTATCATGCCAATGTTACCATAATTATTTAGACATGAAGATCTTTCCAAACATATAATTCAATATGTGTATTCTTTGGACCATTTGATGAATGATGAATGATTATTGTGAAAATCATTCCATGGAAGCCTCACACAAAAGGGAAGGGTTGGTTCTATAGTTTACCAAATGGTTCCTTAATTACATTCAAATAATTATAAGATGTTTTCTTCTTGGCCTTAAATACACATAATGTGCCAATATTTACATTAGAACATTTGCAAAACTTAAAACAACATGATGATGAGTCTCTTCAAGATTATGTTATTCAGTTTAAAAATGCATCATATTCTTTAGCATATTGGCTCTCAGATTTGGAACTACAATTCATATTCAATAGAGGTCTTACTTCTCCACTGAAATGAAGGGCATTACATAAATTTTATACCTCATGTAACCATTTATATATGGATGTGCATATATATGTTTGTTTCCTACTCAAATATAACAAAGAATTAAATCTATATCATACAAAGTACAAGCATTTTGTTAATGATACATATAATGGGATCAAACTACCAAGTGAATATAATGAAAAAACATGTGGCATTCCAAATATTTATACAACACCTTTACAAAATTTACTCAACATGGGACCAATACTAGATAGACATACTCCACAACCACTTCCAATTACACCAAGCAAAAAGCTTCCTTGTCAAAAGGATTTAACAATTAGATTATTCATGGGGAGAGCTTATTTTCATCATAACCATATTGATCATACAGAAATAGAAACCTATTGAAATGAAAGATGTTTGTCACAACTAGAATATAATATCAAAGACTTACATCATAAGGAAAGTTGGAAGACTCATTGGGCTATATTATATTACCAATTGCTTGTGGTTCATGCGTTGTCCAAATGAAAGTTTAGGTCATGCCTCATACATCTCAACACAATTTTGCATTGGGTAAATTTTGGCTATACCAAATGGAAGCTAAAATAGATCCGAATCAACAAGGTATCACATTCTCCCACAATGGAAGACTAGTTCACATACCACATGATGGTGATGGTAATTCTACTAAGCAAGTACGAAGAGAAGAGAAACATGTTATGAAAATTTTCCACTCAAAATACTCCAATCATAAAAAAACTTGATCCATTTGACACAATGACCAAAACAAAACAAACATTCCAAAAAAATAAAATAAAAAATAAATATTCAGAAAAATATAAAAATATTTAAAAATACAAAAATATTTAGCAGACACATGTTTACTAGCTCCTTGGCATTTATGTTGTTTATTTTATGTTAGTAGATAACATATCATTTATTTTCAATACACATTTTTCATGCATACTTGTGTAATACAAGCATACACCAAATACATGATACATGCACATACAAATGTTGGCCTTTTCATCTTCCTACATGAGACACTAATTTGGGGGTATTTGCTTCCTTGATCACAATTAATACATGTTAAATTATTTTATGATCACATTTCCATTATCATGTTGAGATTATATACTAACACTTACACATCCTTATGTTCATGATTACATTTTTCACAGTGTACTTGATATGATATGTTACGACATTTTTTTCTAACACATATATTCACATTGTTACTTGAGTGTCTTTTTCTTGCTTATTATTGTCTTGCTTGTGGAACATTTGAATATGTTCCTTATTTGTTTTCCCTTGTGCCACTATATGTTGCTTTATTTATTTATATCGACATTTGAATATGTCATTAATTTGAGTGTGAGACATTTGAATATGCCCCTTGTTTGCAATCTTCTTAGACCCATTTTGTGTGATATTGAGTGTTCTTGTGTGTATACTTGATTGTTTGTTGAGCTTGTAATGTTACTTTCTAGACGTGTCATAATCCATATCATGTATCTTAGGGATTTTTATAATCACATACTACAATATTAATTAATATATAATACTTAGACATGTTATTATTATATGTTATATGATTCATACACATTATATATGTATTTTATATTTTTGAGGTAAGGTAACTACCAAAATTCATTCCCCTCACCTCAAAAGCAGGGGAAAGTGGGGGAAAAGTGGAGGGGGCATGTCATAGAGACATGAATCCACACATACACACTTTACACAACTAATGATTTTTGATACATTTTATATTATTTGAATATACACTTGGGTCAGAACCCTATACACATTGCACTGATTTTTACATATTTGAGACATAGTTTTTCATATTTGTAACAAATATTATACATAGTCACAGAATATATTTTACATTTTGATAGAAAATTTAGATTTAGTAATATTATAGGTGAATATGCCATGCAAGTTCACCAAAAATTACAAATACATATTCAAACTTATTTACCAAGAAGCACCAATTCTTTACCAAGAAGCATTGTTTTCACTAGGAATCACCATTTTGAGCCTATTCTATTTGTAGTAGTTGGCTCCTTCTAGTAGTGTGGTTGAAATTCAATGACTTCAATGACCTAACACTACTTCTCTTTTACATATTGAGTTGGTTATACCACTTAACTTGGATTTTATTGTACTTTCATTTGAGTGTGCAATTGAGATTCAATGATTTCAATGCCCATGTCACAACTCACCTTTGCATCAGATTGGGGGCATGATTACCTTCCAATATTCCTCTTCAAATATTTAAGGTTTAGTTTTGAACCTCTCTCAACCCAAATGCTTCATAAGTAAGCATATCTACCAAGCCAAAGTACCAAGGGACAACATGATTGCAAAGACACATGTGTACTCCTTGCTCTTTTTTTTTTTTAAATTTTAATTATGTCAAATTTTAGATTATATATATTGATTTATATTGTAACATGTTCTTGATTAAAGATCATACACCAAAAAAAAACTCAAAGTGGGCTCAAATAAAGGCAAGGTGTGATGTACACACCCAAGTACACATTTCTTTCCTTTAAACTAGAAATTTCAACTTTATGCATTACTATATTAAAGGTGGAGGGCAGGGGGAATGTAGATACTAAAATATGATTTATATAACATCTTTGTCTTATATAATTGATAAATACATATCAAGGCTCTACCTTCTATTTATAGACCTCTTTGCTACTGAAAGGCTCACAATCACCATCTCATTGTATTTAATTATTTATCTTACGGTATGTCGGGTGAATATTTTGTCAACCAGCTAACTGGTGAGCAAACTAGGTCTCTTCAACCACAGCATAGGGAGATTGGTCATCCAAAGTTGCAGGTTTACCACATCCAAAGGAAACAAATCTCTCCTCTCATCAAGGGGAGGTTCCCTATAGGTATAAAGGCACTATATACTATATATATAAGCTGAAAATAACACTCAGGGGTAGGATATACTATCTATCTCTCTTCTTTCAGAGATGATGTTCACAAATAAAGAAGAAAATCTTGGTGAAAACACTGAAGGCACTTCTCTTCTTTCAGAAGTGTTCTTGCAGAGAACAATAGGAGTTCTTTCAGGTAGGATAAGTAATTGGGAACAGAGTACAGAGTAACCAACAATCTAAGATGTAGCACAAAGTCTCCATCTTGACTGCCCAAGAGTGAGATACGAAGAACAATGGGGGCACAAAGTCATCCCAAGGTCCTTTACACAGAAATAAGAAATAAACACACACTATTGACCATTTTTTGCCCAACAAGCTAAAAATTGGTCCCCTTCTTCCCCTGATGTTTTAGGCCAATTCATTTTTTTATTTTGCACAAGTCCAAAAATTTCTACAGACCAAGTTAAGTCTTTTGGCGCATGAAAAATCAGTTCAAAGAGTGTTGAGTTTTTACAAGGCTTCTTCGGGCTCTTGTCTGAAGAAATTCACAAGGAAGGTTGACATCCTTGAACCATTGAATCAGTTCAGTGCCTTGGTTCAACGCCTTGGTTCAATCGGCAAGTTCATCGCCCAAGTTCAACGTTTTGGTTCAACATCCGAGTTCAACAGTTTCAGTTCAACACCTCGGTTCATCAGCTTGGTTCAATACGTTGGTTCAACACTCTTGGTTCATTTTCCTTGTTTCATCGGCAAAGTTCAACACAAAGTTCAATGGCTTGGGTTCACGCTCGGTTCGCTCCATCGGTTCATTAGCTTTTGGTTCAATCAAAGGGTTCATCAGATGGTTCAAAGCCTTGGTTCATCACGGTAGGTTCAAAGGCTTGTTTTAAAGTGGCATAGTTCAATCAAATGGTACGCAGTGTTGAACCGTTGAACTATTGAACCATTTTTGGTTCAAGCAGTTGGTTCAAAGGAACGGTTCAAATACTTGGTTCAAGTGGCAGGCTCAAAGGCTTGGTTCAATGAATGAGTGGTGCGTAGTGTTGAACCATTTTGGTTCAATCGGTCGGTTCAACGGCTTAGTTCAATTGGGTGGTTCAAAGAAGCATCCATAGAGCCGAAGGACAAGTGCCCTTTCGGAAGGCAATCAGGCGTAAAGGCACCCTTCGGAAGGGTCATTTTCAAGAAACCCGAAAGCAAAAGACAAGGATGAATTCTTTTAGACTTTTGTCCGAAGGAATTCCTTTGGATAAAAAGTTCGAAGAAATTTAGGGAGGCCACAGGAGAGAAAAAGCTGAGGAAATTCCAAAGAAAAGGACCCAGGGAAAATTTTGAAGAAATCAAAGCAACTGAGACAATTCTTGCAGACTTTTTGTCCAAAAAAAAATCCTACAAAGAAGAAAAGCCGAAGTAGGAAGCCGAAGGAATTTGCCAAGGATGGTGATGTCCCGAAAGTCATCAACTTTAAGAAGATAGACTAGCTGTTGGTTTTCAAGCTGTGATGGGCCCGTGAATGTCAAATTTTACAACAAGAAATCTAGAGCGTGGAAGGCACCAAGTGGCAATCGTGGAAGGTTTTGAAATGCTTTTCTAGGAGCAACAAAACATGCCACGTGTCCCCTGTAAGGCTCGGCAGAAGCTGAAAAGTGTCAAACATCCGTGATCTCTCTCTTGTCCTGTGGAGAAAGGTGGTGGGCCCCAACGAACTGCTAAAGAGAGTGGAAGCCGCCACGCATCATTTTCTACAGTACTCTCCAAAGGTATTTGAAACTTCTAAAAATTTAACAGATATTACCACGTGTCCCATCACAAACTCAGTGGAAGTCGCCACGCATCAGTATCTGCATTTCAAAGGGCCTAATGAGTTTCAAAGCGATGGGCACGCAGATGTCAAACTTTGTAGGAATGAATAACCATTGGTTTTCAAACAAATGGCATGAACCTGAAAGAATTCAAAGACTAAAGTCGAAAGAGCTGAAGAACTAGCAGAGGTAACCCGAGAGATGGAGCAAAAAGGAGGTGAGTTATATCTGCAGTTGAAATAAGGTCTGCCAATTGATTACCAAGAGGCACGAACAGGCGATGAACGATGCAATTCATCTTTCTCCATTTTGCATTAATGAGCAGGCAAGCTGCAAAATGCCTTAAAGGAGTAGCCTTTTGTAGACAAATGACGCGGCCCATAATTTCACCTTGAAACAAGGGGCCGACACAACATTACCTTTGAGTGGCTTTCCTCTTCCCAATGATCAGAACACACATGGGTCATTTGTAAAAAGGGTGCAAAAAGGCCTCCTTTCTTCCTCTACATATTGTAGACTTGTCATTTGGAAAAGGGATTTGTCACATTTGTAAGGCAAAGCCTTGGCAAATTTTCACCTAAAATCAATAAACGCATCTTTACCTCTATTCTGGTCAGATATCTCTGTGTGTGTCTGAGTGTCAGTTTTGTGGTTAGTAATTGCTTTCTAATGCTTTCATAGGGTTAACACCAACGCACCTAGTGTCTATAAGGTGCCATTCCTGAAAGTGACAAAGAGAACTGCACCTGGAAGTGTAGAGACAAAAGAAGCTACTATACAGTGTGCCCTTTCCACAACGCCTATGGTGAGTCCCTATTTTTTGTGTGTTCCATTGAAGCCTCCCTGTTAGTTTCCTACAGCCTGGTCCTTTTTCCAGTTTAAAGTGTACATATGTGTTTTTATGGTTTCAAGTGTGAGTGTGAGTAGGTCAAATCATTTGGTGCATCACCTCTTTTAGAGTAGTTCTGTTTTCCTGCAATCTTTCTCCCTTTTCATCCCCCCCATTATAAATCTATATATATGTATTATCACTTATTGGAACAACTCAGATGCAAAAAAGGGAGCTATCCCTTACCTAGAGACTCTCCCCTCCAGCTTCACTAGTCCCCATTTTGACGTGTGGAAGGCAGGAGCTCAGCCTCCTGCCCAAGGTGCAATCCATTGCGTCAACAGTTTTTGGCATGCCTGGTGGGACTCAGTTTTTACACTTAATAAAGCTTCAAGATTGATGCTGGTCCTGTTACAACAAATCAACTATTTTCAGCATCTGGCGACTCCACTGGTAAGAACTTATTTTTTCTAATCAAAGACAAGTCTGGCTGCCTATGCCTAAGGTCACCACACGGTCTACTTCTAAGGGTGTTCCTTTCAAATTTATTGAATTGCCTTTGAACTTAATAAAGCAACTGAGATTTGAGAGGACCCATCCTTATTCAGCAAACCTCTTTCCAAAACTTGCTATAAAGAATACCTACGCAAGAAGGCTGTAGTTACACCCTGTCATAGCTATGGCATTACCCTTTGTGACTTTTTGTGGTCAGAGTCCTTTGAATCTCCAACGTTATGACCCAATTCCAAGAGTAGCCCTCAAAAGTGTGCCTTCCTTTGATGGAGAGGAGCCCATTACAGTCATCGAGCACATCAGAAATATTGCTAATCTCTAAAATATTCATAATGTCACTGAGGAAAATATTGCAATCAGATTGTTGGCATTGTCTCTCAAGAGCAAAGCTCTTGACTGGTATGAGACTTTGGCTATAAATTCAATCAGTTCCTAGAATGAATTGGGTACTCACTTGACGAACCATTTTGGAGAAAAGAGAGACCACCTCTCACTTGCTGAGCAACTGGCTTCCATGAAAAGAGCCCCACATGAATACATGCAAGATTTCAACACTCAGTTTTAGAAAACATGGGATAAAATCCATGTTCTAGTAAGACCGACTGCTAGCTATGCTTTCTTGTATTACTTACTAAGGATACCAACAGTATGGTCAAGCTCCTAGACCCCCTTTCTAACATTACAATCAAGGACAAGGTCAACTTACTCAGACTAGACCCTTTCAAGGTTACAACCCAGGCACCCCTTCATCATCTAAGGCTATGGTGCCCGTTCAAAACAATCTGGTGTAAGAACAACCAAGTTGTTCAACCATGGGATATGGTCAGAAGTAGGCTATTTATACAAATGAAATGATGGGTTATTACCTAAATATGCAAGACAATTAGGTAGCTGCCCATTCCCAAGTCTTTGAGGCTTCAATGCAACCCAGCACGAGCAACAGTCAGACCTAACTTGATTCTACTCTAATGAATCATCTGAAAGGAGAATTCTACTCGGTGAATTATGTGGGTGCTGCAGATAATCAGGCTGACCATGTTGTAGCCAACACAAGATTCAAAAGGAGAGCAATGGAAGAAGCTTAGGCTGCCGCCCAAACGTCAACAATCCCCTCTTCATCACTTGTAAATCAAAAAGTCTCAAGTTTCAGACTACCGATTGTACCTTCAGCTCCTCAGCCTGCACCTCAGGCTGTAAATAGTTCTAAAGAAAATTTGAAAGAAGGCAACCCTCGAGTCAATGTGGTTGACCAGATGAAGAAGCTGCACATGAACATCTCCTTGTGGGATTCACTGTCAATATCGGGGCAAAAGAACATGTTACAAAAAGAATTGCAGGAGTTAAATGAACAAGCTATCCCAACAAAGGCTGATAATGTCTTGATGATGAACATATAGCCTTCTACCTTAGGTCAAGCCCAAAAATAAGAAAAGGTTCCTTTTTTTTATGTGTCCTTGGTCATAGGAGATTTTTTGGTGCACAATTACATCATTGACAGCGGAGCAAGCACCTCGGTGATGCCCAAATGCATAGCTGACAAGCTGGGCTTGAAATACGAAGAAATGACCAAGGGAGTCTTGCAGCTAGATGGAACCCCAACAAGGACAATTGGGGTGGTAAGAGGTATGAGCTTGACACTACACGCTTGCCTGACCTTCTCAGTTCCTCATGATGTGGTAGTGGTGGATGTCCCTCCTTACTTTGCCATCTGCTTATCCAGGGATTTTACATCTAAGATAGGTGGCTACTTAGCAGCGAATTGGTCTTATCTGGTTTTTAGAACCAAGTATGGGACTAAAGTCAAGATTGAATCTGAGCCACTCCACAGAGATCATCTGGAACCTTACTCGCTCAAGGCAGCAAATGTCAGCTACGCCATCATTGACTAAGAAGAGTCCCAAGTAGACCAATCTCCATCCTCTACCCTTGAAGGAGTTGCAGACCTGCTCTTAGATGAATGGGGAAGCGATAACTTCGAGCATGATCCTTACAAATTCACAGAGGAGGCGGGCCTCAGAATTTATTACATGCATGAAGAAGGTACTTTTGTACCAAATTTGATGAAAGCCAGTCAAGAAAGCTTAGGTCTATGGTAGCTATTTTTTGACAGTTTAAAAAGTAAGTTGGGAGCTGGTGGTGGAGTGGTGTTGGTCTCTCCTTCAAAAGAGAGGTATTTTTTAGCCTTTCGGTTCCAATTTTCCTGCACATGTAATGTTGCAGAATATGAATCCCTTATCCACAGTTTGGAATGGGTGAGAAAAAGAGGAATCAAAGAGCTTCAAGTCTTTGGCGACAGTGAGCTGATCGTCAATCAGGTAAAAGGCCAGAATTTGACAAAGAATTCTCTACTGAAGTCTTACAAACATAGGGTATGGGACTTAGTGGAAAATTTATTTGCTTTCAATATTTCCTTCATTCCTAGAGAGTAGAACAAACAAGCAGATAGGCTGGCAGTAGTTGGTGCCCAATTCGATATCCCTCAGGAGATAGGCCGAGACCACAACTCACGTCTCTTGAAGGTAGTGATCTGGCCCTCTGTGCCTGACAACATCACCAACTAGCAGGTCTTCAACAATGATCAACAAATAACACTCTTCTTGCAAGAAGAAGCTGAGTTTGCTACAAAAAACTAGGTTATGTTGCAGCATCAATATGGAAGCCAAATTGTTCAGTTGAAGAACAATAAGCTCCCCAAAGGTTTGGTCACTCTAGAGAGTATCTTCAATGGAGATGACCAATTAAGAAGTGATAAGGCATGCATTGCAACAAAGGAGGAGCACCATTAGAAGGTGGAAATATTCAAAGATAAGCTGCTTTCACTTGGGAAAGTGTGCACAGACCATGAAAGGCAGGCCTTCATCTTGTTGTGCCAAGAATTTGCCGATATCTTCACTTGGGAGTATAGTGATTTGAAGGGTTTTAACCCAAGTTTGGCCTATCATACCATTGAACTAGAATAAGGTGCCAAACCAATCAAGTAAAAGTAGAGGCCTGTCAACCCAATGATTGAGCCTCTCATGTGCAAGGAGCTCACCAAGTTGATTGAGTCTAGGATAATATTTCTAATCAAACACTCTTCTTGGCTAGCCAATCTTGTTCCTGTCTGAAAGAAGAATGGGGAGATCAGACTGTGTGTCGATTTCAAAGATCTCAATAGAGTCTCTTTGAAAGACCACTATCCTCTCCCAAGTATGGAGCAGATCCTTCAAATGGTGACAGGCAGCAAACGTTTCTCCCTCTTAGATGGGTATTCAAGATATAACCAGATCTTGGTGCAAGACTGTGACCAGCACAAAACAACCTTCACAACCAAGTGGGGAACATTTGCTTACTAGAAAATGCCTTTTAGACTGTCTAATGCTGTGCCACCTTCCAATGAGCTATGGACATGGCCTTTCAAGGCCTGATAAATAATACTATGCTGGTATATCTTGATGATGTGACAGTTTTCTCCAAGGAAGCGAGCCAACACATGAAACACCTCAGGCAAATTTTTAAGAGGTGTAGAGAGCTCAGTATCTCTCTCAATCCTAAGAAATGTGTGTTCGCTGTCTATGAGGGAAAGCTCCTTGGTCACATTATTTCTTCAGAAGGCCTGACTATTGACCCAAAAAGAGTTCGCTCTATCCTAGAGCTGTCCTTGCCTAAGCACAAAAAAGGCCTACAAAGCTTCTTTGGCAAGATAAATTTCATACAGAGATTTATCTCAAAATTTGTGGAGATGGTTAAGCCATTAACCTCTATGCTGAGGAAGGGTGAGGAGTTCACATGGACAACACTGAGAAAAGATAGTTTTGAAGAAATCAAGCAGGCCATAGCTCGAGCTCCTACTTTGATTAGCCCTGACTTCACCAAAGATTTCAACCTTTACACTTTTGGTAATGAAGAGGTAATCTCTACCATGCTTACCCAAGCAAGTGATGATAACCTTGAGCAACCAATTGCATTTTTTAGCCAAGGCCTAGAAGGTTTTGAAGTCAGATACACATATGTGGAAAATCAAGTCTTGGTAGTCATACGAAGTCTGAAAAAATTCAGACACATGCTGTCCAATAGCAGAATCCACCTCATGGTTTCACATCCTGGCATCAAAGATTTCTTGATCAACCGAGACCTAAATGAGAAAAGAGCAGGGTGGATCACTAAGGTGATGGAATATGATGTAGATATCAAGATCACCAAACTGGTAAGAGGAAGAGGCCTGTGTGAACACCTCACTGGAGACTTTAAGTAGCAAAAGGAGGACTGTCTACTAATTTATGATGCAACTACACCAAAAGAACTAGTTTTCATGAAGGATTGGACATCAGATGTGAGGCATTTCCTTCTCACTGGTGAGTGCCCGTATGGCCTTGATAGGACCAAGAAGAGATATTTCAGACTCCAATGTCTCCCTTATGTCCTGATTGATGGAGTGCTATTCAAAAAGGATTTCTCAGGAGTCCTTTTAAGATGTTTAGACCCAGGACAGGTCGACAGGGTGCTGTCTGAGTTCCATGATGGGCCAGTCGGCGGTCATTTTGCTCCTAGGGCTACTGCAGCAAGAATAATGAGAGCTGGTTATTTCTGGCCTACTCTTTTTAGGGACGCCCATGCTTAGGTACAAAAGTGCCAGAAGTGCACACTTTTTGATGGGAAGCAACAGTTGGCTGCCATGCCTTTACAGCCTATTCAGGTGGAACAACCATTCATGCAGTGGGGCCTGGACTTCATAGGGATGATTAATCCTCCCTCCAGTGCTAGACACAAGTGGGTCTTAACTGCCATGAATTATTTCACAAGATGGGTAGAGGCTGTTGCTCTGAAGGAGGCCAATGAAAGTGCAGTCTTGGATTTTTATGAGGACCTAGTGACAAGGTTTGAGGTTCCAGCAACCATAATCTCAGATAATGTGTTAGCTTTTTTGGGAACCAAAACAAGTGAATGGGTGCTGAGATATGGTATATATCTCAACACTTCATCCAATTACTACCCATAGGGGAATGGGCTGGCTAAGTCTACAAATAAGAACCTGATTCGGAACATCAAGCGAACCATGGAGGAGAATCAGAGGACTTGGCATGCCAAGTTGAAAATAACCCTGTGGTCGGATAGGGTCACCCCAAAGAGGGAAATTGGTAACTCGCCATACACGCTCGTCTATGGAAGGGAAGCTAGGCTCCCAATTTCACTTGAATTGCCAGCCTAGGACCTCGCTCTCCAGCTGCAATTAGAAGGAAATAGCATGGAGGTTAGGCTATGCAAGCTGATGGAGCTCCAAGAGATGAGGGACTGGGTTATGGCTTCTATGATTAGTCACCAACAGTAAACGAAGAGACACTTTGACAAAAAATCTTCATCAAAAGGTTTCTCTGAAGGAGACATTGTCTTGAAATGGGATGAGGACCGAGCTAATGTGAAGTTTCACACCCTATGGAGTGGCCCATATGTAATCACTCAGTGCAAGAAACATAATGCATTCCAACTCTCCAAGTTAGACGGTGAATAACTGTATATCCCAATTAACGGGATACATCTTAAGAATTGCCACTGACCCCCTTTTGGTCATGTTTATTTTTTTCCTTGCTTTTTTCCTACTTTCCCTAAGTGCTTTTCTACACATGTTAGTAGTTTTCTTAGCTTTGTGTGTGTTTTCATTTCCTTTTGAGGTAAATCTTTGTGATTGGTTCTAGAATTTATCGAAGCTATTGTTGATCTTTAAGTTATAATCTGACTCCGTGCCCAATGGATTTTGAGGCAACTGGCTTTTAAGCATAGTAGGCATGCTTCCCCTAGGAGTCACTAATTTGTTGACCATTTTTTGCCCAACAGGCTAAAAATTGGTCCCCTTCTTCCCCTGCTATTCTAGGCCAATTCATTTTTTGATTTTGCACAAGTCCAAGAATTTCTACGAAATCTGCAAGTTAAGTCTTTTGGCACATGAAGAATCAATTTAGAGAGTGCTGGGTTTTTACAAGGCTTCTTCGGGCTCTTGTCTGAAAAAATTCAAAAGGAAGGTTGACAACCTTGAACCATTGAACCATTGAACTGGTTCAGTGCCTTGGTTCAACGCCTTGGTTCAATCGGCAAGTTCAATGTTTTGGTTCAACAGCTGAGTTCAACAGTTTTAGTTCAACGCCTCGGTTCATCAGCTTGGTTCAATACGTTGGTTCAACACTCTTGATTCATTTGCCTTGTTTCATCGGCAAAGTTTAATGGCTTGGGTTCACGCTCAGTTCACTCCATCAGTTCATCAGCTTTTGGTTTAATCAAAGGGTTCATCAGATGGTTCAAAGCCTTGGTTCATCACGATAGGTTCAAAGGCTTGTTTTAAAGTGGCACAGTTCAATCAAATGGTGTGCAGTGTTGAAACATTAAACCATTGAACCATTTTTGGTTCAAGCGGTTGGTTCAAGCAGTTGGTTCAAAGGAACGGTTCAAACACTTGGTTCAAGTGGTAGGCTCAAAGGCTCGGTTCAACAAATGAGTGGCGCGCATTGTTTAACCATTGAACCATTTTGGTTCAATTGGTCGGTTCAACGGCTTAGTTCAATCAGGCAGTTCAAAGAAGTGTCCATAGAGCCGAAGGACAAGTTCCCTTTCGGAAGGTAGTCAGGCACAAAGGCACCCTTCGGAAGGGTCATTTTCAAGAAACTCGAAAGCAAAAGACAAGGATGAATTCTTTCAGACTTTTGTTCGAAGGAATTCCTTCAGACAAAAAGTCCAAAGAAATTTGGGGAGGCCACAAGAGAGAAAAACCTGAGGAAATTCCAAAGAAAAGGACCCAGGGAAAATTTTGAAGAAATCAAAGCAATCGAGACAATTCTTGCAGACTTTTTGTCTGTGAGAAAATTGTCTGAAGGAAAAGCCCACAAAAAAGAAAAGCTGAAGCAGGAAGTTGAAGGAATTTGCCAAGGATGGTGACGTCCTAGAAGCCGTTAAATTTAATAAGATAGACTAGCCATTGGTTTTCAAGCTGTGACGGGCCCGTAAACGTCAAAATTTACAACAAAAAATCCAGAGCGTGAAAGGTGCCAAGTGGCAACCGCGAAAGGTTTTGAAATGCTTTTCTAGGAGCAGTAGAACATGCCATGTGTCCCCTGCAAGGCTCAGCAGAAGCTGACATGTGTCAAACATCTGTGGTCTCTCTCTTGTCCCGCAGAGAAAGGTGGTGGGCCTCGACGAATTGCTAAAGAGAGCGGAAGCCACCATGCGTCATTTTCCGTAGTACTCTCCAAAGGTGTTTGAAACTTCTATAAATTTAGTGGATACTGCCACGTGTCCCATCACAAACTCAACAGAAGCCATCACGCGTCAGCATCCACATTTCAAAGTGCCTTATGAGTTTCAAAGTGACGAGCGCGTAGATGTCAAACTTTGCAAGAATGAATAACCGTTGGTTTTCAAACAAATGGTGTAAACTCGAAAGAATTCAAAGACTAAAGTCTGGAGAGCCAAAGAACTAGCAGAGGTAACCCAAGAGATGAAGGAGCAGAAATTGAGAAGGTAGCCTAGGTGGCAAAAAGGAGGTGAGTTATATCTGTAGTTGAAATAGGGTCTACCAATTGATTACCAAGAGGTGTGAACAGGCGATGAATGATGCAACTCATCTTTCCCTATTCTGCATTAGTGAGCAGGCAAGCCTCGAAATGCCTTAAAGGAGCAGCCTTTTGTAGATAAACGGTGCGGCCCATAATTTCACCTTGAAACAAGGGGCTGACACAACATTACCTTGGAGTAGCTTTCCTCTTCCCAATGATCGGAACACACATGGGTCATTTGTAAAAAGGGCGCCAAAAAGCCTCCTTTCTTCCTCTATATATTGTAGACTTGTCATTTGGAAAAGGGATATGTCACATTTGTAAGGCAAAGCCCTGACAAATTTTCACCTAAAATCAATAAACACATCTTTACCTCTATTCTGGTTAGATATCTCTGCGTGTGTCTGAGTGTTAGTTTTGTGTTTAGTCATTGCTTTCTAATGCTTTCACAGGGTTAACACCAATGCACCTAATGTCTATAAGGTGCCACTCCTGCAAGTGACAAGGAGAGCTGCACTTGGAAGCACAGAGAGAGAAGAGGCTACTATACAATGTGCCCTTTCCACAGTACCTATGGTGAGTCCCTATTTTCTGTGTGTTCCATTGAAGCCTCCCTGTTAGTTTTTTGTAGCCTGGTCCTTTTGCCAGTTTAAAGTGTATGTATGTGTTTGTATGGTTTCAAGTGTGAGTGTGAGTAGGTCGAATCATTTGGTGCATCACCTTTTTTAGAGTAGTTCTATTTTCCTGCAATCTTTCTCCCTTTTCATCCCCCCCATTATAAATCTATATATATGTATTACCACTTATTGGAACAACTCAAATGCATCAAAGGGAGCTATCCCTTACCTAGAGACTCTCCCCTCCAGTTTTGCCAGTCCCACAAGTGAGAGGAGAGTTTCTATTTTGACGTGTGGAAGGCAAGAGCTCGGCCTCTTGCCCCGGGTGCAATCCACTGCGTCAACACACATTGAAGACAACTATGACAGCACAAAGTTTGAAAGTAGCTAACTTCAAGACATCTTCCTTATCACTTCCATTAATTCTGCTTGTTAGATTAAATAAACAAGAATGCATCTAGAAGACAGACATAGGAACAATCTCCTAAAATGGCACAAGCTATAACAACACAAACTCTGCAAGTAACTTGCTTTCTCATTTAGATAAAGTAAAATGAAATACAATCTGAGCTCAAAGTCTCAGTATTCGCCTTTTAATTTGGGCAGAGTTTTGCTTCTGTGGTCAAAAAGATCTCTTTTTGCATAATGAGATAAATTACAATGTATAGCCACCAAGCAAAGCTTGGCGCTCTTTCCCATGGGACGGCCCATGATGCAGTCAACGCCTTCAATGTGCCTTCAGTTCTGTTTGGAGGCCCATGCTAGGAACAGTGTCTTGCTTTAACTATGGCATGTCCATTCATCTAATATGTCTCTTCCTTGGTCTAGATCATCTAGTTTATCCCCTCTGACGTCTGTGCAGCTGTCCATTTTGTCTTTACTCTAAAGGAGACTAACAGACAATGTCTTTAATGTTTGCAAGCCAAAATATCTACTTAGTGGACTGTTCCACCTACTAACATTACTTTTGCATAGATATTTTAGGCTTTTCCCTCTTTCTACTTTTGTCTTTTCTAGCTTTGTCTCTTCCTGGAATTTAAGCTCTCGGGGCTACGTTCCCAGCTTTACTAGTTCTTTACGCTCCTTCTCTCAGCGGTTCTTCCTTTTGGCCTTGGCCTTAAAGCCTTTGAATGCATTCGGGTCTATGTTTAAACCTACAAGGATCAATGGCTATTTCATTATTGTGACTTTGACGTCTGTAGGCACGTCACTTTCCTTAGCAATTCCTTTGGCTTTGTCATTTGATCTTTTCTGGAGGGGACCTGCCCTTCGGGGCCTTGAGAAGCGGTTTGCTTTGGGTCGAGGAGTGCCCCCCGTAAGGGTATCTGCCCTTCGAGTAGTCTTCGGATGGACTTTGGGCTTCTTTCTTCTGGCAGGCTTTATCCTTTATTTCCTTCAGACAAAATGTCTGAAGGAATTCTTTCGGGCAATTTGTCCGAAGGAAATCTTCCTTGCCTTGTCTTTCCACCGGGCTTTGCTTTGTCTTTTGGGTGAATTCCTTTAGACAAATTGTCTAAAATATTTCGCTTTGTCCTTTGCCTTGTTCATATTTTTGAAAGAATTCTCTTCGTCTGCTTTTGCTCACTGCCCTCCGCAAGGGTATCTGCTTTGGGGCACTCCCTTGAACCTGTCGATTGAACCAACTTTGGTTCAATGGTTCAATTTTGCGTTTGAATCCATCTTTTTGTCTAAGTCTTTTGATCTCTTTGACCTAATTCAACCCGTTGAATCTGTTGAACCAATTTGGTTCAAGGTTCAATGGTTCAATGGTTCGTTCCTTTGTTTTTCATTAAGTCCTTTGATCGCTCAAACAAAACACATTGAACCAACCGCTCGTTGAACCTTGAAGCAGTTGGAATTGTTGAACCTGCTAACTTCAAGCATGTTGAGTTCATAGAAACATATCTGTAGAGTTCGTAGATTTGAGTCCCTTGAAAGAGTTCGTAGAATCCCGCCTACAGAGTCTGTAGAAATGAGCCTGCAGAGTCCGTAGTTTCAAGCCTACAGAGTCTATAGATTCAAGCCTGCAGAGTCCATAGATTCAAGCCTGCAGAGTCCGTGGATTTATGAAAAGCTTGAATAATGGAGAATTTGAATGCACAGAACAATTTTTGAAAAGGGAAGAGAGGATGTTGGTCTGTAGGACCAAATTAGTTCAAATGTTGTCCTAAAAATGAGTGATATTTTTGGGGACAACACGGTCCATCCCTATCATTTTTGATGGCCTAGATCCCTTACACTATATAAAAATCCTAAAACCTGATATATATCCTTCACTGACAATTTCAAATACTTAAGAACTTCCTAGCCTATCAGAAATTTATGTTCCACATAGAGACACTTGCTTGGCGTAGGTGTACAGATTCTTATCAAACATCTAGTCCTCAAAATTTATCCAAATTGCAAATGTTTCAAAAATTAAGGGTCAAACCATTTGTATTATTGAACCCTACCATGAGATATTTATAAAAGGTTGTTATAAATACAAATATAATCTTAATCATTACCTATCTATCACATACCAAGCAAACACCTATTCAAGTCCATTTGATCGATTGCATAACTGAGTTCTACTACCCTATTCTTTCTTAATTTCATATCAATCATAAGAGAAAACATATTATAGGTCTGAAGTATTCAAATAATAACCCATGGTCAATATTTGTCAAGTTACAAGCTAGATCATTACATGTATTTGCATATAGCATATTACACCCTTGTACACACACAAGCCAACACTTAGGGGAGAATTACATAAGTTTGATGCCCTCTTTGCATATAGCATATTACATGTATTTTTTGAGAAAATATTTGAATGTAGAGGGTGTGTGTCCATTGTATGAGTATGATAAGATGTTGGTGGTGGATGTACCTAATAAGTATAATGAACACTTAAAGTGTCTATTGTCTCATTAGCGACATATTTTTGAAATGGATCAAAAAATGTTTTCATTTCTTTTTCTTTAGTTGGTTATTGTTGATAATTTTTTATCCCATATGTCAAAAATCATCACCCTTATCATTCAAAGCTCTACATACTATGCTAGTTTGCTTTGAAAGTTTTGATGTTGATCTGAGAAATTAAAGGAAGTGAATTTTCAAAAAAGACTTTAGGTTCTCAAAGAAGAAGACTTCAGGGTTTTTCAAGAAGAAATACTTCAAGTTTTTTATAATTTGATTGAAGGACTTTTCAAAAAATTTGAAGGATTATTCCTTTCAGAAAAAGGCATTTTCAACAATCTTGAAGGGTATTTTCCTTTCAAGAAAGTCACTTTTTAAAATTCTGAAGGTCCTTTATAAAAAAGGCCAAATGGTACAATTCCTTTGGAAAAGGTGCAAAAAAAATCTGAAGGGATAATTTCAAGAGGATCATTATAATTTTTTTAAAGGGACACTTATCAAAAATCCAAAGGGGCATTTATTTCGACAAATGGTCCATTTCAATTATTTTGAAGGGCAAGAGGACCATTCCAATTTTTTTGAAGGGTATGTTTTAGGATGAAAGACCATTTCAAAATTGCTGAAGGGATACTTTCAACTTTCTTAAAGGAATTGGTCTTTTTAAAAATCCTGAAGGTATTCTTCTCAATAAAAAATGGTGCTTTTCAACTTTTGTGAAGGGTATTGAAAAAAATTTCAAATGTTCTTTCTTTTTGGGAGGGTGCACTTGCAAAAAAGCTGAAGGGTCACTTAAATTTTTTGAAGGGTCACTTTCTCTATAGAAAAGGTCATTTCAACAATTTCGAAAGGCACTTCAAGATTTTTGAAGGGTCACCTTCTCTTCAGCCAAAAAGGAAGAGACAATTACAATTTTCTCGAAGGACCATATCAACAATTTCGAAAGGTCATTTCAACTTTTTTGAAGGCTTCTTTTCCTTTGAAAAAGTCAATTTCAAAAGTTTTGATGGTTCTTTTCATAAAGTCCAAAGGGCTCTTTTTCTTCGAGAAATGCTGTTTCAAAATTTTTGAAGGACCATATCAAGAAATCTGAAGGGAAATTTCAAAACTTCGAGGACATGAATTCCTTTAGACAATTTGTATGAAGGAATTATCCATTGCAAAAACTCAAAGACATAATTTCTTTCAGACTTTTTGTTCAAAGGAATTGTTCAAGACAAAAGAAAGAAAAGTACAAAGGGAAAAGTTTTAGACAAATTATCTGTAATAAATAAACAAAACCCTGAAACAATTCTGTGGGAATGGAAGGAAATGAACGAATAAATATTGTCCATGGGAATAGAAAAAAATAACTATGAAAGGAATACAGGTAGAAACAAAGAGCCAAAAAAAATGCTAAAGGAATACATGCAGAGCATGCAAAGTGGCCCAAGCAAGATTAGACGCATCCAAGATGAGCACAAACATGAAAAAAACTAATAAAGATATTGTTTTTTCCATCTATAAGAAGATCTATAGTCTAAGACTATAGTAAAGAGCATGCCAAATAATAAATTCACTAATCAAATTATTTAAACTTGGCAAAAGACATGTAGTTTCCTTCAAACATGACTCTCTCAGTTCCAAAAAGGAGACTCGAATGCATGAAGGGCTCAAGCAGTTTAACGCTGGATGGCTGTTCAAGGAGTTAACATAGAATTTCATGCATGCTTCAATTTTCAAAGAGTTTTTTCATGCAAGTGGAGGCCTATTGGAGTTGATGGGTCTTGAGTTTGAGTTGACTTTTGTCAAAGTGTCACATCTATTCTGATTTATCTTGTTAATTGAAGGTTTTCAACACTTCTAACTTGTTCAAACTAAAGATTTGGCATAGCTTTCATGCATGGAATATATTAGTCCAAGATGGGACCACCATCTAGACTTCTACACCAACCTTAAAGATACATGTAGGTTTGATGAATTTTGAAGATTTTAATAATGATTACTGCATGGGCTTTCCATCCTTTTCAAATGCCAAAGAGCTTTTCATGTAGGACGTAAGATAAAAGAATATTATTGGAAGGCTGGGTTATTTTTTGATAGCTCAAGTTGGACTTGTGTAATGTGGACATTGATCTCCTCTCTATTTTTAGTGTCAATCTCTTGTTTTAGGTATGTTTTTTCTATATAAGTTGGCCTTTTTAGCCATTTTAAGGATCTCTCTTTTGGCAAGATCAGACTCTGCCAAAGATTGAGTTTTATAACCCTTTTTTAGATAAATAGGGCTATTTTCAGATACCAAGATGTTGGTATAGTGTATTTATATTAGTGATTTGCATATGTGATAGAATTTTCTTCCTTGTCAAGTCTTGATTCTTACCTAGTTACTAGCTGATCAAATTATGCAAGTCATGTTTTATGTTTAATGTCTTTTAGTTAAAGTTACAATGAATATAAGTGGTTGTTAGTGCCTTGAAGCATGTCTATTCCATCATTTCCCTCAATCTTTGATCATCAGATAAAATGTTTTCATGAAATACTGATGCATATGATTCAATTGGAGTTGAAGATTTAAAATTTTCTTGTCTAATTAGTGTTTTAAAAGCTTAAATTGAATGGATAAACCAAAATATAGGTGTATCACCATCATTAGATGGGATTTTCTTTAAAGTTTCTTTCTTACTTTTTCCCTCTTCCCTTTTCCCTTGTAGTTTGTAGAATAGAGTGGAGATCCTAATTGATACACCAAAAAGAGCTAGCCCTTAGAATCTAGAGATTCAATCTATTGATTAGGCCACCCACAACTTAGGATTGTTTTCATGTTTCAATAGAATATGAAGGCCTGAAACTAACTTCACAAGGGTGCGAGTCTAATTGACAATAGTTTTTGGCATATCTGGTGGGATATCAAAGAAATTCTTTGCATATCTAAAGAATTTTGAAGCTAAGGAAAAATAGTTGCAGTAGATGATAATATTCATCTTCATCACAAGCTAAAGATTCTTTAGGTTGTAAGGTTCATAGCACCATTCAGACAATCCTTTCATTCCAAAGGTTACCACAAGGTTAGCTAGTAAAAGTATTCCTTTTGAATTTATATCATATAAGAGATCAAGGTTTATGAGGGCAAATCCATATCCTCAAAAAAAATATTTATCCCCTAGTTATCCTATTATTCTAGGCACTACACTCCCCACTATCCAAATGGCCATTAAAAACCAAGTGTTTATTCTATTCAATAGAGGTAGTCCATTGAATCTAGCCCAATTTGTTGACATTCCTATGTTTGTTCTCAAAAGTATCCCATTGTTCTCAGGAGAAAATCAAATTACCCCTATTGAGCATATCTAAGATGTAGATAATCTCTGTTAAGTCTATAATGTTATTGAGGATAATGTTTCTATTAGATTGCTTGTTACTTTCTTTAAAAGAAAAACATTATAATGGTATAGAAACCTCCCACTAAACTCCATTTATACCTGGGATGAATTGGGTGTAGTCTTAGTCAAGCAATTTGAGAACAAATCTGATCACCTATCTTTAGTTGAGTAATTAACCATAAAAAATAGAGCTCCTTATGAGTTCATGTCTAATTTTAACCTTAGACTCCAAAATACATGGATCAAAATACCTATGTTGATTAGGCTATCCCTTTAATATGCATTTTTATACTATTTGAAAGCCCTTAACTTTGACATTAGTGTGATGATACAGTTAATTGGTGGTACTACCTTGCCAGATGCTTATGAGGTTGCAATAAGAGCAGAGAATAGTTTGATACAAGTTGGTAAGCTTTCTCCAAGACCTTAAATGCTTATATTTATAGAAATACAATCCATACCAACCCCTCAAATTCCTCAGATCCCATCTTTAGCTCCTATTCCACCACCTCAAGCTCAAATTGTAGCCCCCACTAGTCAAGCTAGTGAGATAAGAGTGTTGAAAAACTTGTTACAATCCTATGAGAATGAAATAGTGCAACTAAAGAGACAAAAATATCAATCTAATAGGCCCTATCAACAACAAAATCAGACCACCTATCAACCCTTCAAATATCAAAGGCCTCTTTATCAAGGTTTCAAAGATAATATACCACCTTATCAAATATAAGGAGCCATAACTCCAGCTAAGCCATATGCTACCCTTGATCCTAATGCTCTTACTTCAAAATCCATTGTTCCCACCCCACCTAAAAATACCTTGATGCATGATTCAAATTGGTAGTCCTCAAATCTTAATGATGCTCAAAACCAAGCCTTGGTATCACAAAACATCACTATGCCAAAAATGATACAAGAAGAGTTTTCCTTTCAAGGAGGTCAATACCAAGATAAAAGTTTGGAATCATAAAGAGAGCCTCAATAATTTCAAGGGTAGCCTGATGCCACTAATGTAAATTGTCAAGTGGATGATCATGTTGCTTTTACTTAGGGTGTCAAAACTAACAATACAAGTGGTCAAGTTGCAACTATAACTAGAGTTAAAAGAAGAACCATTGATGATGCTCAAGAGGTGAAAAATGATTCAAGTGCACCTAATATTATTTTTAAGAATATAAAATAATAACTTACTACCTCTATAACTTAGGAAAATCAGAATATAGAGGTTAGTATAGTTCATCAAATACCTTTAGTTCGTGAGCAACCAATTCTTTAGAAAGTAAAACCAAAAGTTGGTGGAACTCAGTTCAGTATAGTGGATCAGATGAAGAAGTCCAATATCAGAATTAGCATGTGGAATTCTCTTTCCATTCTAGGACAAAATAATATTCTCATCCAAGAGCTTTCAGCTCTTAAATTATCTCCAAAACTAATTGAGAAAGAAGGTGTTGTCTTAGTTAATTCAGACCAGCCAACTAAGAAATAAGTACAACAAGTAAATAAGATAGAAAAGGTGGATAAAATTGAGGTAAAAACAAATAAAATTCCTCCTTTTTACCTTTATTTGATAGTAGGTGATACTTTGGTTCATAACTATATGGTGGATAGTGGAACTAGTAGTACAACCATGCCTAAACAAATTATAGACAAACTCAGCCTTGTTTATGAGCCAAAAATTAAGAGGGTATTTCAATTGGATGGGTCACCAACAAAGATGATAAGCATCATCAGAGATCTTAAATTGACATTACATTCTTGTCCTAATGTTAGTATTCAGTAGGATGTTGTTGTGGTAGACTTACCTCCTTACTTTGTTATGTGCCTTTCAAGGGACTTCACCTCAAATATTAGAGAATATTTATCAGCTGATTGGAATTATTTGTTTTTCAAAACTAGGTATACATTAACTTATTTCACATTTCCATATGGATCCATATATGCTAAGTGTTGTGAACACTAACTGTATTATCTTAGATGATGTACTAGAAACTAGTAGAGTAGAAAATGGATCACCTTTGGATGGAGTTATAGATTTATTTATTTATGATTGGGATTACACTTTGCATGAGCATGATAATTATAATCTAATTAAATAAGGACTCAGTGTGTATTGCCTTCATGAAAATGATGTACCAATTCTAGCCATGGTTAAGGATGATGAATCTAGTGAATGTTTGTGGCAATTGTACTTTGATGGATCAAGGAATAAATATGGTACTAGAGTTAGAATGATGTTAGTTTATCCAATAAATCAAAGGTATTTCTCTTCTATTAAATTTCAATTTGGTTATTCAAATAATGTTGCTGAGTATGAAGCACTAGTTCATGGTGTGTAGTGGGCTAGGAAGATGAAAGTCAATTTCTTACAAGTTTTTGGTGATAGTGAACTTATATTTCACCAAGTAAGAGGTTTAAATATATGCAAAAATTTGTTGTTTAAATATTACAAGTATATAATATGGGACTTACTTTAAGATTTTTAAGCTTTTAACATTTAGGCAATACCAAGAGGCAAGAATAAACATGCAAATAGGTTGGCTGCCATTGGGTCACAATTTAGCATTCCAGCTGATATAAAGAGAGAAATTTTAGTCATATATAAACGTGGTTTTAAGGCCTTTTGTTCCAGATAATCATGAGAGTTGGTAGGTTTTCAAAGATGATAATCAAATTCTGATATTCTTGCAAGAGGAGGCTGAGTTTTCTTCAAAAAACCAATCAAAGTATTTACAGTAGTATGGTGATCAAGTTGTGCAACTAAAAACAAATAAGTTGCCCAAGGGATTGGTCACACTTGAGAACATTTTCAGTGGTGATGATGAGTTAAGAAAGGAGAAGTCATCGTTTTCAACAAAAGAAGAGCACTATGCCAATGTAAAGATTATAGTTGGTAAGTTTTTGAAGTTGGGTAAGGTATGAAATCTTTCACAAAAAGAAGCTTTCATTGGGTTATGTATAAATTTTTCTGGTGTATTTGCATGGCAATATAGTGATATCAAGAGATTTGACCCAAGTTTAGCTCAACACACCATTGAGTTAGATGCTAAAACTAAACCAATGAGACATAGACAAAGGCCCATTAATCTTAAGCTTTAGCCTTTGATGAGAGATGAGCTTCACAAAATCATAGAGTCAGTTATTATATTTCTAATTAAGCACTCAACTTGGGTGGAAAATCTTGTTTCGATACGGAAGAAGAATGGTGAGATTAGATTGTGTGTTGACTTTCATAATTTGAATGGGGCTTCACTTAGAGATCACTATACATTGCCATCAATGGAATAAATTTTATAGATGATTTTAGGTTCAGAGAGATTTTTTTTATGATGGATATAGTGGCTACAATTAGATTTGGGTCAAGAAAGAAGACCAATTTAAGATAGCCTTCACAAACGAGTGGAGAAATTTTACTTACAAAAAGATGTCATTTAGTTTATCTAATGCTGGAGCAACCTTTCAGAGAGCCATGGATACGGCATTCTAAATCCTTCTTAACAAGTTTGTACTTGTTTATTTGGATGATATAACAGTGTTTTCAAATAGTTCAGAGGATCACATGGTTCATCTCAAGCAAGTGTTCAAAAGGTGTAGGCAATTTGGGGTATCTCTAAATCCTAAAAAGTATGTCTTCTCAGTTCATGAAGGTAAGATCCTTGGACATGTGGTTTCAAAGTATGGTTTAAGCATAGATTTTGAAAGTGTAGACTCCATTATTGCACTCTCCTTACCTAAGCACAAAAAGGCTATGCAAAGTTTCTTTGGAAAAATCATCTTCATAAGAAGATATATTTCAGATTTTGCCATTTTATCTAAGCCATTTATAGACATGATAAAGAAGAATCAGAGCTTCAGTTGGTCAAAAAAAGGATTTAATTTTTTTAAAGATATTAAGAAGGCCATATCTAGTGCTCCTACACTTATAAATCTAGATTTCGCAAAAGATTTCATTTTGTATATATATGCCAACATAGACACCATTTTAGGCATTCTGATGCAATAAAATCATGAGGCTTTAGAGCAACCAATAGATTCTTTTAGTCAAAGCTTGGAAGAGTATGAAAGAAGGTATTATTTTTTTTAAAAAAATGTTCTTTCAGTTATAAAGTCCCTTAAAAAGTTTAGATACTTGTTGTCTAACAATAAGATACACCTAATGGTTTCTCATCCAAGCATCAAGGAGTTCCTTTAAACAAAGATATAAATGAGAAGAGATTTGGTTGTATAACCAAAGTAATGGAGTATGATGTGAAAATTAAGGTCACAAAGCTGATTAGAGGCAAAGGACTTTGTGAGCATTTAGCTCAAGACTTGCAAGAGACTAATGAGGTTATTTTGGTGTCAAATGATGAAAAGGTTGCAGCTGGTCATACCTCACCTTCTAGCTGGTTTCATGACTTGGTAAGCTATCTCCAAGATGGTATTTATCCCTCTCATCTAAGTTCTTCAAAAATAATATATTTCAAGTTGAAATCAATTCTATTTCTGCTTATTGATGGTGTTTTGTTCAAGAAAGATATCAATGGCATGTTTCTAAGGTGTATAGAGCCAAGCCACACTCAAAGATTGATTGAAGAATTATATGATGAACATGGTGGAGGGAATTTTTCCATAAGAACTATAACCCTTAAGATCATGAGAGGTGGGTGCTATTGGCCTAATATTTTTGGTGATTGCCATGCATGGGTAAGGAAGTGCAAACAGTGTGCTATATATGTAGGAAAAGTGAAACTTGTAGCCTTATCTCTTCAACCAATTATGGTGGATCAATCCTTTGTTCAATAGGGATTAGACTTTATTAGTCTCATAAATTCTCTTTCAAGTTTAGGACATAAATGGATTCTAACTGATACAAATTACTTCACATGTTAGACAAAAGCAGTGGCACTGAAAGAAACAAATGAAACCAATGTTCTAGATTTCTATGAAAGTTTGCTTACTAGATTTGAAGTTCCTTCAACTATTATTTCTGATAATGCAATGGATTTTGTGGGAACTAGGATCAGTCAATGGGCTGTCCAACATGGGATTTATCTTAGCACTTTATCAAACTATTATCCACAAGGCAATGGCCTTGTTGAATCTACAAATAAGAACCTATTGAAGATCATAAGGAATATTAAAGATAATTAGAGGTCATGGCATCTCAAGTTGAAGTCCACTCTAAGGGATGATAGGATCACCTACAAAATATCAATAGCCAACTCTCTATACAAGCTGGTATATGGTAAAGAAGCAAGGTTACCCATTTCTCTTGAGTTTCCTACTTTAGAACTAATGCATCAACTTAAATTGTTGGAAAATGAGCCTATGGAGATCAAGTATGCTGAGATTTTTAAGTTGAAAGAGGTAAGAAATCAATCTATGCTAGCCATGAAAATTCATCAAACACAAGTGAAGAGAGTTTTTGACAAAGGATATTCATCATGAATTTTCAAAGAGGGAGATATGGTCCTCAAGTGGGATGAGGATCGAGCTAAACCAGGAAGGCACATAAAGTTTGATTCCCTTTGAAATGGCCCATACACCATCTCCAGCTATAAATCCCATAATGCCTTCCAAATTTCAAAGATGGATGGTGAAGAGCTTCCAATCCCAGCCATTAGGATGCATTTAAAACATTGTTATTGAAGAGCAAAGTTCCTTATACATAGTTTGTTTTCCTCTAAGTTTGTTCCAATAAGTGCTTATTTGCACATTTGCTTTGTTTAGTTAGTTTTACCTACTTTATGTGTTTTGCTTCTTATTTTTGAAGATGAGGGTTGTTTCATGTCAAGTTAAAAAAGTTTTTTTCAGTCATGGTCTAGTTCTCAAGCATAATAGGCATGCTCCCTAGCAGAGTCACCAGAATGTTGACAATTTTTGACCCCAGAGGTCAAAAATCATCACCCTTATCATTCAAAGCTCTACATACCATGCTAGTTTGCTTTGAAAGTTTTGATGTTGATTTGAGCAGTTGAAGGAATTGAGTTTTGAAAAAAGACTTTAGGTTCTTAAAGAAGACTTTGAGCTTTTTCAATAAGAAATACTTTAGGTTTTTTATAAGCCGATTGAAGGACTTTTCAAAAAATCTGAAGAATTATTCCTTTCAAAAAAAGGCATTTTCAACAATCCTGAAGAGTATTTTCCTTTTAGGAAAGTCACTTTTCAAAATTTTGAAGGGGCTCTTTCCCTTCAAAAAGTTCTTTTCATAAACTCGGAAGGGCTCTTCAAGGTTTTTGAAGGTCCTTTATAAAAAAGGTTGAATGGTACAATTCCTTCAAAAAAGGTCCAAATGCAAAAATTCGAAGGGACAATTTCAAGAGGATCATTCCAATTTTTCTAAAGGGACACTTATCAAAAAGCTGAAGGGTCATTTATTTAGGCAAATGGTCCATTTCAATTCTTTCAAAGGGCAAGAGGACCATTCCAATTTTTTTGAATGAAAGACCATTTCAAAATTGCCGAAGGGATACTTGCATCTTTCCCAAAAGAATTGGTCTATCTAAAAATCTTGAAGGTATTTTTCTCAGTAAAAAATGGTGATTTTCAACTTTTTTGAAGGGTATTGGCAAAAAGTCTGAAGGTTCTTTCTTTTTAGGAGGGTGCACTTGCAAAAAAGATGAAGGGTCACTTAACTTTTCTGAAGGGTCACTCTCTCTACGAGAAAGGTCATTTCAATAATTTCGAAAGGCACTTCAAGATTTTTGAAGGGTCACCTTCTCTTCAGCTAAAAAATAAGAGACCATTACAATTTCCCTGAAGGACCATATCAACAATTCTGAAAGGTCATTTCAACTTTTTTGAAAAGTTATTTTCCTTCAGAAAAGTCAATTTCAAAAGTTGACAGTTCTTTTCACAAAGTCCTAAGGGCTCTTTTTCTTCAAGAAAGGCCATTTAAAAAATTCTGAAGGACCATATCAAGAAATCCAAAGGGAAATTTCAAAATTTCGAGGACATGAATTCTTTCAAAAATTTTGTCTGAAGGAATTATCTATTGCAAAAAATTGAAAACATAATTTCCTTTAGACTTTTTGTCTGAAGGAATTGTTCAAGGCAAAAGAAAGAAAAGTACAAATGGAAAAGTCTCAGACAAATTGTTTGCAAGAAATAGATAAAATCCCAAAATAATTTTGTGGGAATGGACCAAGCAAATTGTTTGAAGAAATAATTTTGGGAAAGTGAAAGAAGACAAGGGTTCGGAAGGAAAGCTCTAAGGAAATGAATGAAGAAATATTGTCCATGTGAATATACATTAACTCTAAAAGGAATACAAATAGAAATAAATATCCTGTTGACCATTTTGGTCCCACAGGCCAAAATTGGTCTTCTTCTTCCCTACTATTCTGAACCATTAGTCTGGTCACGCACCCATCTTCTGCAAAATCCCCTTTTATTTGCAAATAAGTCCTATTCTTATAAAAATATTAAAATATCTAAGGACCTATAGGTTTCAGTCTGGTATAAGATTTTTTCTCTTTGGGTAGTCAATCACATAAGCCTTTTTAGCAAAGGAAATCACTCATTTTCAAAAGAGTGCAAGTCTCTTACAAAGCTTGAAGGTTAAGCATCCCTTGCAAAGGGCAGGTGATGAGCAAAGTAGACCATAGCAAAAGATCTGAAGGGTAACTTTGGACTTGATTTACCCTTGTGGAGGGTAGCTGGTCAAAAGGCCCAAAAGGGACTTGCCCTTCGAAAGAAGACAAGGCAAAGATAGAAGAAAATCAAAGGTTGAATTTCTTCAGAAAAATGTTTGAAGGAATTCCTTCATAATTTTATCTGAATAAATTCACGCGGTAAAGCAAACAAGGCAAATTCTTTCAGACAAAATGTCCAAAGGAATTCCTTTGGACTTTTTGTCTAAAAGAATTCGCTCGAAAGAAAGGGCTGAACTTTGAAAGGAACATTTCCTTCAGACAAAATGTTCAAAGGAATTCCTTCAGACATTTTGTCTAAAGGAACTGGGAGACCAAGGCCATCTTAAGGACCTCGAAGGGCAAGTGCCCTTGCAGGGGACTCTTGACTGCCAAAAGGGACCTTTCTCCAAGCCCCGAAGGGACACCTTCCCTTTGGGAGGGTTAAAAAGACAAAATCCCAGACAAAGGAAAAAATCCAAAGGAACAAAAAAGATAAAAGGAAAAAGCTGAAAGAAAGAAAGTTGAAGAAATTGCCAAAGGGGGCTGACGGGCCCGCAGACATCAAAATCTAGCATGGTGAACTAGCCGTTGGAGGTTCAAATGCCCAATGACAGGTGAATGAATGCCAAATTTAAGGTGATGAAATAGTTGTTGATTTTGAAATGCTTAAGGATAGGCCGCAAGTGAACCCAGTGACCTATTGAGAAGATAGCCTCGAGTGCTCACAAAGCTAGAAAAAGACAAAGCCAGGAAGAGACAAAAATAACAAGGAAAGACGGGAACAGTCTAGGTGGCAAAGGAAGGAGTTGGCATAAGGAGTTATTCCAGCGGTTGAAACAGTCTCTGCCAAGTGGTCATCAAGGAGCGCAAATAGTGAATGACATGGCCTATTTTTCCTCATTTTACATTAATGAGCAGACAATCACATAAGTCTTAAATAAGGGCAGCCTTGTCATTAAAACAATCAAGTGACCCATGCTTCTGTAGTAGTATTTAATACATTTTAAGCGCTAAAGTCAAGATTGATGACTACACAACATAGTTCTAGCAGGCCATTTCTAGAAAGATGATATCAGCAACAACGACTTCCTCTTCTCAAGGCATTCAACACAACATGGGTCATTTATTTTCTAGAACATGCCAAAGTCTTTTCTTAAGGGGTATATATTGTAATCTCTCATTTGAGAAGATATCTCATAGCTTGTAAGGTAGAGCTGTACTAAAATTTACCTTGAATAAAAAAGAAGCATTTTTGCCTCCATTTGAACTTGCACTTTTACATATGTCTATGGCTTTGTCTTGTGTTAAGTCATTTTCCTTCATGCTTTCACAGAATGATTCCAACATCTAGTGTATTGTGAGTTCTTCTTTTGAAGGTTAGCCAAAAGTGTCCACAACAGAGTATAGGTGCATGTGAACAGGCTGCCATAGTGTGTCTTAGAACACCTCTGGTAGTTCTTCCTCCCTGTATCTCTAGAGGACCCCTAGCTCACTGATGCAGAAGAATTTCTCATAACAAATGAAGTGTATATTAGCTTGTTCTTAGTGGAAAGTGTATGTTCAAGCTAAGTAGATCAACCATTGTTGGTACATCACCATTTAGTTTAGGTTTTATTTTTAGTAACCCTTCTCTCTTTTCAACTCCCTTTTATATATTAATAGTAGTAGTGAAATAACCCAGAGATACATCAAAGGGAGCTAGCCCTTATCTAGAGATTCTCTCCTTAGTTTTTACAGACCCACAGGCAAGAGAGGAGTCTCCATTGTGCTGTGTGGAAGAGAGAAGCCCAACCTTCTCTCAAGGGTGCAATCCACAGCGTCAGCAGTTTTTAGCATGCCTGTTGGGACCAATTTTTTTAATCTAAAGAGTTGAAGAATTTTGGTGTGTTCTTCAACCAACCAGCCTTTGGAGGCTTTTTCATCAATACCAATGGTGACTCTGAGTTGAATCAACTAGTTAAACAGTCTTGGTGCCATCAATAAATCATATTTTGGTATGTATAATTCCATTTCTCATAATCATAGACCTTGTTTTCCTTCATATAACTTTGATCAAACTCAGGTTGTTCATAGAATCACCTCAAGTAGCTCTCATGGTTGCCCTTCACCTAGTGTAAAGGAAGTAATGCTGGAGTTTGAGAAGCAAGTGATAGAGATAAACAGATTGGAGGAGCATGATAGATATAAGCAATAACTTATGTACAAAGAGGATTTCTTAATTAGGTAAGCTCAGGCCTTGCAATCCATGAAGATGGAAGTAGCAAAATGGAAGAGTCCATTTTTTCAAGGCAGCCAATCTTGTGTGCCTTCTCCCATTCCAAAGCAACCCCCTCCTATTCTAAAGAAATCCCCCTCTTGTGCACCAAATCCTTTATACCAGTTAACACTTGCTCACTCTAGCTCATTTGATGCAGTAACCACCCCTACTCTTAATCCCTTACACCTAGCTTTCTAACATCAAAAGGTAATAGAGCAACCTCCCATGGAAATAAACCTTCTCAATTCCTTAGATTGTGAATCCTCTTTTGAAGGGAATACCATGAACCAACATGTCTCTCTTCTAGAAACTCTTCTTGTACATCAACAGTCTCTTCCTAGTCTTCCTCGACCTCCTCAAGTCTCTCAACATGATGTCAAGATTCTAACTTAGAGGAGGGAATACCATGAACCAGCTCAGAGCCTTGAAGAAGATAAAACTAATCCTACTCACGGTGATGCTTATGATCTCCAAGAAAGGCTCTTCCAAGAAAATATAACCAAGAAAATTGTAGAGTTGGAGTCTATAATGAGATTCCTTAGCCAAAGTGTGATGGATGGTTCAGATCAAGCAGAAGATCTTACATTTGAACACACCCTATTTACACTCCTTCAAGAGAGCTATCAAGACACATCTAATATAGATGAGGTGCTGGACAAATGGAAGGAAGAGAATCATTTGATTCTAACTCAAGGATTGCCTCCTCTTCCACATGAGTTTGTCCATCAACCCTCTACTCCATTCTTTCTCAAAGAGGAACCTATTTTGAAAGAGGCAAGTGAAGAAGAGAGGATCCAATTTGCAGTTGATCAAGAAGCTCTCATGGATGAAAATAAGGAGGAAATCATCATGGATGCTCCCTTTGAAGACATCATAAATAATGGAGAAGACACAGGTCATGCATACATGCAGATGTTCCAGCAATATGAAGAGGAAAGTAAGCATGGTGAGCTCTCTCCTCCCTTGTTTGATGAACTTCCTTGTTTCTTTGATGAGGAGGATGACCATGCCATGGAACTTGAGTTGGAGGAGGATCTCGAGGATGTCTTTGAACAACTAGAGACTCTGGTTTTTGATCAAGAAAAGGAGAGGCCTATTCATCTCGAGGAAAGCTTTGAAGAAGAGAGCCTTGAACAAGAAGGTGATGTTCTGTGAGATGAGCAATCAGTCTGTGAACTCATTTCAAACATCACAATAGTCACCCTTCTTCAAGAAATCCATGATCAAGTAGAAGATGAGTTTGATGGCATCTTCAATGAGGTAGAAGGAGACAAGCCAATCCATGATACATATCAAAGGGCTTATGGTGATGAGCCAACAATCATTAATTTCTTGATGAAACACACCAGCATGAAGAACTAGCAGGAGGCAAGCTTCTAAGAATAAGAAGAATACATATATGTTGGAAGCATGTTTTCCCCTGATTCATTTGGATACAAGCCAATCAAGGTGGCAAGGAAGAAGAGCAAGTCACCAAATCTCCATTCTATTCAGCCACTTGTTTGGCACCATAAGTTTTCTTGCCATGAAGGAGACTTAAGAAGTTTTCCCTTTGATCCAAGAGGGAGGCACATATACCAGGTTAGTTATACATAGTAGTTTGCTTTCAGTTTTTCTTTCCCTATTTTCCCTAAGTGTTGTTTGCACAGGTAGTGTTTTTTAGCCTTGTGTGTGTTTTCCTTTGTGTTTGGGGTAAAATCTTCATGATTGATTCTTGGATCTCTCGAGGTTGTTGCTAAATTTTTCAAGATGCGTTCTGACTCTGTGCCCAATGGAATTTGAGGTTACTAGTTTTTAAGCATAGCAGGAATGCTTCCCTTGGGAATCGCTAATTTGTTGACCATTTTGGTCCCATAGGCCAAAATTGGTCTTCTTCTTCCCTACTATTCTAAACCGTTAGTCTAGTCATGCACCCATCTTCTACAAAATCCCCTTTTCTTTGCTAATAAATCCTATTCTTATAAAAATATTGAAAGATCTAAAGACTTGTAGGTTTTGGTCTGGTATAAGATTTTTTCTCTTTGGGTAGTCAATCACATAAGCTTTTTTGGCAAAGGAAATCACTCATTTTCAAAAGAGTGCAAGTCTCTTACAAAGCTCAAAGGTTAAGCAACCATTATGGAGGGTAGGTGATCATCAAAGTAGACCATAGCAAAAGATCCGAAGGGTAACTTTGGACTTAATTTACCCTTGTAGAGGGCAGCTGGTCAAAAGGTCCAAAAGGGACTTGCCCTTCAGAAGAAGACAAGGCAAAGATAGAAGAAAATCAAAGGTTGAATTTCTTTGGACAAAAAGTTTGAAGGAATTCCTTTAGACTTTTATCTGCAGAAATTCACGTGGCAAAGCAAACAAGGAAAATTATTTCAGACAAAATGTACAAAGGAATTCGCTCGAAAGAAAGGGCTGAACTTTGAAAGGAACATTTCCTTCAGACAAAATGTCTGAAGGAATTCCTTCAAAAAATTTGTCTGAAGGAATTGGGAGACCAAGGTTGTCTGAAGGACCCCGAAGGGCAAGTGCCCTTGCGGGGGACTCTCGGCTGCTAAAAGGGACCTTTCTCCAAGCCCTGAAGGGACACCTTCCCTTCGGGAGGGTTAAAAAGACAAAGGCCCAGACAAAGGAAAAAAGCCAAAGGAACAAAAAGGACAAAGGGAAAAAGCTAAAAGAAAGAAAGTTGAATAAATTGCCAAAGGGGGGTGACGGGCCCGTAGATGACAAAATCTAGCATGGCGAACTAGCCATTGGAGGTTCAAACGCCTAGTGACAGGTGCACGAACGTCAAATTTAAGGTGGTGAAATAGCTATTGATTTTTAAATGCTTAAGGACAGGATGCAAGTGAACCCAAAGACCCACCAAGAAGATAGCCCTGAGTGCTCACAAAGCTAGAAAAAGACAAAGCCAAGAAGAGACAAAAATAACAAGGAAAGATGGGAATAGTCTAGGTGGCAAAGGAAGGTGTCGGCACAAGGAGTTATTCCAGCAGTTGAAAAAATTTCTACTAAGTGGTCATCAAAGATCACAAATAATGAATAATGTGGTCTATTTTTTCTCATTTTGCATTAATGAGCAGACAATCGCATAAGTCTTAAATAAGGGCGGCCTTGTCATTAAAACAATCAGGCAACCCATGCTTTTGTAGTAGTGTTTAATACGTTTTAAGCACTAAAGTCAAGACTGGTGACTACACAACATGGTTCTAGCAGGCCATTTATAGAAGGATGATATCAGTAACAATGACTTCCTCTTCTCAAGGCATTCAATGCAGCATGGGTCATTTATTTTCTAGAAAGTGCCAAAGTCTTTTCCTAAAGGCTATATATTGTAATCTCTCATTTGAGAAGATATATCATAGCTTGTAAGGCAGAGCTTTGGCAAAATTTATCTTAAATAAAAAAGAAGCACTTTTTCCTCCATTTGAGCTTGCACTTTTGCATATGTCTATGGCTTTGTCTTGTGTTAAGTCATTTTATTTCATGCTTTCATAGAATGATTCCAGCATGTCTAGTGTATTGTGAGTTCTTATTTTGTAGGTTAGCCAAAAGTGTCCACAACAGAGTATAGGCGCATGTGAACAAGCTACCATAGTGTGTCTTAGAACACCTCTGGTAGTTCTTCCTCCCTGTATCTCTATAGGACCCCTAGCTCACTGATGCAGAAGAATTTCTCATATCAAATGAAGTATATATTAGCTTGTTCTTAGTGGAAAGTGTATGTTCAAGCTAAGTAGATCAACCATTTTTGGTGCATCACTGTTTAGTTTAGGTTTTATTTCAGTAACCCTTCTCTCTTTTCAACACCCCCTTTTATATATTAGTAGTAGTAGTGAAATAACCCAGAGATGCATCAAAGGGAGCTAGCCTTTATCTAGAGATTCTTCCCTCAGTTTTGCTAGACCCACAAGCAAGAGAAGAGTCTCCATTATGCTGTGTGGAAGAGAGAAGCCCAGCCTTCTCTCAAGGGTGCAATCCACAACGTCAACAGAGCCCAAACAAATGATTAAGGAATACATGTAGAGCATGCAAAGTGGCCCAAGCAAGATTAGATGCATCTAAGATGAGCATAACATGCAAAAAACTAATAAAGATATTGTTTTTTCTATCTATAAGAAGATCTATAGTTCAAGAATATAGTGAAGAGCATGCCAAACAATAAATGCAATAATCAAATTATTCAGACTTGGATTAAGACATGCATCTGCCTTCAAACATGGTTCTCTCAGTTCTAAATGGGACACTCAAATGCATGAAAGGATCAAGCAGTTTAACATTGGATTGTTGTTCAAGGAGTTAAGATGGAATTTCATGCATGCTTTAGTTTTCAAAGAGCTTTTTCATGAAAGTAGAGGCCTATTGGATTTGATTGGTCTTGAGTTTGCGTTGACTTTTTTCAAGGTGTCACATCTATTCTGATTTATCTTATTAATTGAAGGTTTTCAACACTTCCAACTTATTCAAACTAAAGATTTGGCATATCCTTCATGCATGGAGTAGATTAGTTTGAGATGGGCCCACCATCTAGACTTCTACACCAACCTTGAATATCCATGCAGGTTTGATGAATTTTGAAGATTTTAATAATGATTATTGCATGGGCTCTCTATCCTTTTCACATGCCAAAGAGCTTTTCATGTAGGACATAAGACAAAAGAATATTATTGGAAGGTTGAGTTATTTTTGGATAGCTAAAGTTGGATTTGTGTAATGTGGGAGTTGATCTCATCTCTATTTTCAATGCCAATCTCTTGGATTATGTATGATTTTTCTATATAAGTTGGCTTTTTCAACCATTTTAAGGATCCCTCTTTTGGCAAGATCAAACTCTACCAAAGATTGAGTTTTGTAACATTTTTTTAAATAAATAGAAGGACTATTTTTAGATTCTAGGATGATGGTATAGTGTCTTTATCTCAGTGATTTTCATATGTGATAAAATTTTCTTTCTTGTCAAGTCCTGATTTTTACATAGTTACTAGCTGATCAAATTATGCAGGTCATGTTCTATATTTAATATCTTTTAGCTTAAGATATAGTGGATATAAGTGGCTATTAGTGCCTTGACGCATGCCTATTCCATCATTTCCCTCAATATTTGATCATCAGATAAAACCTTTTCATGAAATACTAATGCATAGGAGTCAATTGGAGTTGAAGATTCAATCTTTTCTTGTCTAATCAGTGTTTTAGAAGCTTAAATTGAGTGGATGAACCAAAATAAAAGTGAATCACCATCATTAGATAGGATTTTCCTTCAATTTTATTTCTTACCTTTTTCCTCTTCCTTTTTCCCATATAGTTTGTAGCGTAGAGTAGAGATCTTAATTGATACACTAAAGGGAGCTAGCCCTTAGAATCTAGAGATTCAATCAGCTAATTAAGCTACCCAAAACTAGGATTGTTTCCATGTTTTAGTAGACTGTGAATGCCTAAAACTACCTTCAAAAGGGTGTGAGTCTAATTGACAATAGTTGTGCCTTGGGTGTTTCTTTAGGGTTACTTATATTAATGATATTAACATATATCAAATCTTGGATCTTATGTTGTAAGCTGATGCATCTATTCATAGTATGGTTGGGGGCATGTGATAATCACAAAATGCATTATAATCATAATTATTTGGAAGAGGCTTAGCCGTATCAAAATCTTTAATGGGAGGGAGAGATATAACATTGCATTTCAAAAGTTATTGGAGAATGTGAGTTGGTGCTTCAAGAAGATTCATAAAAAGTCTCCTTGGAAGAGGTGATAAAACCACATGAGGAGTTGGCTCTGAGGCTGCATTAATTATTATCTTTTGCTCATTCTTATTTTCATTGGGCCTCACCTTATATGGGAGTTTATTTAAACTATAATTAGTAGAATCTAATTATATTGTGTACTTTAACTTTCCCATGGAGAGAATTTTTACTTCTTGTTCCTTCAATGTATGACATATATTCATGTAATGTTAATAATAAACTTTATTTGAATATGTCCTAGAGTTCCCTATTTTCCACGGGGCTAGTCATCTTTCCTAATATGGTTTTATATTGAAAGATATATTCAGATATTGGCTCATTAGATTTTTACTTTAGTTGAGTGAATTGAGCATAAGAAACTTTGTCACTAATGTTGATCAAAAAATGTGTCAAAAACATATCTATGAGTAGATTAAATGTTGTGATAGACCGATTAGGGAGATCATATTATAACTGTAATGCATAGTGATTTAAACTACGAGGGAACAACTTAGTCAAGAGATAATCATTGGACACATAGTCCAAACATGTTACATGAAAAGTGCATAGATGATGCTCTGAGTCACTATTAACATCATAGAAAGTAAGCTTGGGTGACACAAATTTGGATGGAAAAGGAGTTGTTTCTATATGTTTTTCCAATTATGTATGTAGGAGAACATGAGAGTCCAAGGCATGAGATGGTCTAGTGGTACCCTGCTTAATATGTAACACCTTGGACTATAGAGAATGGATCTCATGCCTAAAGGGTTGTGCATATGGAGAGGAGGGATGTGTACTAACCATAGGAGGTGTTGCGACTAGTGAGAGTTGGCTAGTTATAGTAGGTTGTTTTAGAATCTGAGTTGTCCCCATATTATGTGTAATAATATTAACATCTATGGGGTTAGAGGATTGACTCATAGTGGACTTCAAAAAATCTTCTTGCATAATATGGATAAGGTCATCTTGCATATCTGAATGCTTAGAAATGAAAATTTACAATTGTCTCTTATCGATCTCATCAAATTGGTTATCAAATATTACCATTGTAGGTTGGAAAATAGGAAAACAAAAAGTTATATATTTTGAACCTTTAAAGAAATTAAATATATGAAAAATTATAGAAATAAAATAAATAATCAGATCTAAGAGTTTAAAATTAATTATTGAGCACAAAAAATAGAAGGATACAAACCCAAAGAGTATCTAGGGATAATGTTTGGGCACTATTCAAAGTATGTTGGGTTCACCAAATAATTTATCTTTTTTAGGATTATGGAATGTGATTGTAAGGTTGATAAAGGATCAGTAATAAATTAGGGAATAAAATATTACAATATCAAAAACCACTAATTTACACAAAAATTGACTTATTTGAATATTCTATAAATAACAACAAATTAGAAAAGGTATACTTAGCTGGAAAATATGATTGAGATGGATAAGTGGTAGATAGAGAAGTGATGCATGAACAGGGTAGAGTGTCATCAACACAAAATAGGTGTCAGAACCCTCTTCAGATAATAACGTGGCCTTCATTACCAATAACGCACAATGCTACTAACCTTATGTGCTATGCTAATGAGATATGCAGGTGAAGTAGTGGAATTCTAGGTAGACCTTCACTCTATTTTGGGAAACCTATGACTATATGACTATGACCTGGATCATTATCCCTTCCTTGGTTTGATCGATTTCACTATGAAACCCTAAGCTTCCATGCATGCTAGGATTTTGATGAACATAAGTGGAAGAAGAGTGGCATTATTATTTTTATTTGATAGGTAAAACATAGGTTTTATAAGGCTCTTATAACCCAAACAAAAATAGAACAAAAATAAACAAAACCAAGCAAACTAATTGGGCCATCATAATTTAGAACAAAATAACCACCAATGACACAAACATAGATAATTAATAGAAAAGGAACCAAACACTACCAATAAAAGATTAAGCTGAGACTAAATATTACACAAGAGGAGTAATTCTAGTCTCTTCCTTAGAGTCCTTCTTGGGAGTGACCTATTTTCCCTTCTTGTTGATTTTGGTCTAAGTGAGTTACCTCTAAGTTATTTTACTTGACCCTTTAGCTAAAACTTCCTTGTCCAACTTCTGAAGGGAAGGCCTTTTGGATATAAAATCTATAATCTTGCTCCCAACCTAGGGCTTACCTTTAGAATATTTTCCAACAGTCATCTTAGTGATGACCTTATTGACAATAGAGGTAGATTTGTTTTTCTTAGTGTTGAGAGGGCGATACTTAGGGGAAATGCATTTAGAGGTCTTAGGTTTCTTCATATTAAATAGAATAAAATCTTTACTCAATGTTGACAATTTTTACCCCACAAGTCAAATCGCCACCTTATCATTCAAAACTTTGCATACTATGCCATTTTGTCTTGTGAGTCAATAACTGGTCCTGAAAAGTCTTTGAAGAATCCATGGTTAATAGGTCTTGAGGTTTTTTAGGTGATTTAAGGACTTTTCTTTCACTCATCTTGTTCTTTACAGGAAGGTATTTGTGTTGCTCTAAGTAGTTCTAAAGAAGACAAGTAGAAGATATTTTGGGCTTTCATGGAAGGAGGAATTCAAAAACATTTTCCCTGAAAGGTTCTTTTCTTGAGAAATGGTCCTATTTCATAAGTTATGAAGAGTTATTTTAGTTTTAGGATCTTTTCAAATAGTTTCAAAATCCCTTTTCAACAAGTCCAATAGTCACTTTATTTTGAAAGGATGTAGACCAAAACAAAAATCCTGAAAGGCCTTTACAAGGGTTTGAAAGGGCACATTTCATAAAGGCAAAGGAGCTTGTCATTTTTTTTGAAAAGTCCTTTACAAAAAGCCAAAGGGCAAGTGGACCATTCCAACAATGCTAAAGGGTTCTGCCCTTTGAAAAAAGTACACTTTGAAGAAATTCGAAGGGTTACATCCCTTCGAAAAAGGCTCAATTTCAAAATTTCGGAAGGGTAGAATCCCTTCGGAAAAGTTTGCTTTACAAATTTATGAAGGACCTTTCCATTTTTCTGAAAGGATGCTTTCAAAATTTTTGAAGGGTATCTACCTTTTTGAAAAATATATTTTCAAAGACAAAGGGATCCTAAAAATTCTTGAAGGGTTCATTCAAAAAGCCTGAAGGGCTATTTCAAAATGCCGAGGTGCCACTTTCCCTTCTGGAAAGTCACTTGGAAAAATTCTGAGGGGACACTTGCAAAAAGTATGAAGGGACATATAGAAAGCCTGAAGGGTCTCTTTCCCTTTGGGAAAGTCCTTGTCAAAAAGCCTGAAGGGTAATTTGGAAATGTTCTGAGGAAATAATTCCTTTAAAATTTTTGTCTGAAGGAAATGAATGATTTGAAAAGTTTTGAAGGAAATAAAAGGCTAAGTAGGGCATTAACAAAAGTCTAAAGACCTAATTTATTTAGACATTTTCTCCAAAATAATTGTTTGAGAGGAAGATCATGAAGATAGAATTCCTTCAGACTTTTTATCTAAAGGAATGGCTCAAAGAAAAGCCCGACATAGAATTCCTTCAAAAATTTTGTTTGAAGGAAATGGATAGAAACAACTCTGAAGAAAATGAAAGAAGGATATTGAAGGAATAAGTGGAAGGAAATGGATATAAATTAAAATCCTAAGACAAAAATGAAGGCCAAAAGAAGTAGACAAAACGAATAGCTACAGAAAAATAAATGCCAGAGAAATACATGCATAAAAGCAAAGAGCCTGAAAGCATTAGATCAAGAAATTACCATAATGAAGACAAGCAGTTCAATCTAAATTCACCTCTCACTCATCAAGGTCCTCTTCCATGCAAGCAAAGGCTATCTATAGTTTATTGGTCCAAGCTTTAATTGACTATTTATTAAAGTCATGCTTATCTCCTACTCATCATTGTATTCAATGATCCAACTCAACTTCAAGATTAATCAAGAGGCATAGTCATTTGAAGTTGTGGCATGGATTTCCATGCAAGATTTTGACTTGTCAAACTTGGGTCCACCTCATCCCTTCTACGCCAACATGGAATTTCATGCATGTTCTCTTATTTATCTTGTTGAAGGATTTCAATATTTTCAGTAATTCAAGTGGAGTTCTAAATTTAGTTTTGGCATTGATTTCATGCAAAAGAGATTGTTCTCTTGTTTTAGGCAGTTTAAGAGGTGTTCTAGATTTGGATATTGGCATAACATTATGCATGATGAAAGTTTTGACTCAAACTTGGGCTCTCCATCATTTTCAATGCCAAAGAGATTTTCATGCAAGATAGAAGGCAAAAATAATATTATTTGAAGGTTGTGATAGCACAATTTAGACTTAGTTAATGTAAGAGTTGACCTCCTCTTCTATTTTTAGTCTTAATCTCTTGGCTATTGTATCTTTGTCTATATAAGTTAGCTTTTTAGCCTTGATTTGTATCCCTCTTTTGGCAAGACTAGACTCTACCAAAATTTATGCTATGTAACCTTTTTAGATTAATATAAGGATAGTTTTTAGACTCCAAGGTGATGTTATAGTGTATTTATGTCAATGATTTACAAATGTGATAATTTTTTTTTCTTTTTCAAATCTTGATTCTTACCTAGTTACTAAGCTCCATTTCTACCTGGGATGAATTGGGTACAGCCTTAGTCAAGCAATTTGAGGACAACTCTGATCACCTATCTTTAGTTGAGCAATTGATCACCATAACAAAGGCTCTTCATGAGTTCATGTCTGATTTTAACCTCAGATTCCAAAAGACATGGACCAAAATACCTATGTTGATAAGGCCATCCCCTGAATATGCATTTTTGTACTATTTAAAATCCCTTAATTCAGACATTAGTGTGATGATACAATCAATGGGTGGTACTACCTTATTAGATGCTTATGAGGTTGTAATAAGGGAAGAAAATAGTTTGATACAAGCTGGTAAGCTTTCTACAAGACCTCCAATGCCTATATTCCTAGAGTTTAATTTTATACCAACCCCTCAAATTCCTAAAATTCTATCCTTAGATCTTATTCCATCACCTCAAGCTCAAATTGCAGCCCCTACTAGTCAAGATAGTGAGATAGGAGAGCTAAAAATCTTTCTATAGTCCTTTAGGAATGAAATAGTACAACTCAAGAGATAATAATATTAATATAATAGGCCCTATCAACAACAAAATTAGACCACCTATCAGCCCTTCAAAGATTAAAGGCCTCTTTATCAAGGTTTCAAAGAAAATAGACCACCTTATCAAACACAAGGAGCCATAAATCTAGCTAAGCCATATGCTACCCTCGATCCTAATGCTCCTTCCACTTCAAAATCCATTGTTCCCACCCCACCTCAAAATAATTTGATTCATGATTCAAGTTGGCATTACTCAAATTTGAATGATGTTCAAAACTAAGCCTTTGTATCACAAAACATCACTATGCCACAAATGACATAAGAATATTTTTATTTTCAAGGAGGTCAATACCTAGATACAAGTTTGGCATCACAATGAGAGAATCAATAAGTTTAAGGGAATCCTGATGCCATTAATGTAAATTGGCAAGTGGATGATCATGTTGCTTTTACTCAGGGTGTTAAAACTAATGGTATAAGTGGTTAAGTTGCAGCTATAACTACAACTAAAAAAAGAGTCATTAATGAGGTGAAAAATGCTTTGTGTACTCTTCATGTTGTTTTTATGAGTACAAAATAACAACTCTTTGCCCCTATAACTCAAAAAAATTAGAATATAGAGGTTAGTAAAGTTTAGTGAATACCTCTAGTTTGCGAGTAGCCAATTCTTCAAAAAATGCAACCAAAGGTTAGTGGATCTCATTTCAGTATAGTGGATCAAATGAAAAAATATAATATCAACTTTAGTATGTGGGATTATCTTTCCATTATAGGACAAAAGGATAAGCTCATATTAGAGCTTTTAGCTCTTGAATTGTCTCCAAAACTGGTTGAGAAAGAAGGTGTTGTCTTAACTAGTTCAGATCAACCAACTAAGTATCAAGTACATCAATTCAATAAGATGGTAAAGGTAGACAAATTTGAGGTAAAGTCAAATAAAACTCTTTCTTTATACCTTTATTTGATAGTAGGTGATACTTTGGTTCATAATTGTATGGTGGATAGTGGAGCTAGTAGTACAGTCATGCCTAAGTAGATTATAGACAAGCTTAGCCTCATTTATGAGCTAAACATTAAAGAGGTATTTCAATTAGATATATCACCAAAAAATATGGTAGGCATCATCAAAGATCTAAATTTAAAGTTACATGTTTGTCCTAATGTTACTATTCAGTAGGATATTATTGTGGTAGACTTGCCTCACTTTTATATGTGCCTTTCAAGAGACTTCACCTCAAAAATTGGAGGATATTTATTAGATAATTAGACTTATTTAATTTTCATAAATAGGTATGGTAATTATAAACCTATTACATGTTTTCATATGGAGCTATATATGCCAAGTGTTATGAACACTAACTATATCATCTCAGATGATGTACTAGAAGCTAGTGAAGTAGAAAAATAATCACCATTGGATGGAGTTCTATATTTGTTTCTTGATGAGTGGGATTCTAGTTTACATGAACATGATCCTTATAAGATAATTGAAGAAGAAGGACTTGGTGTGTATTGCCTTCATGAGAATGATGTACCAATTTCAGCCATAGTTACGGGTGATAAGTCGAGTGAAAGTTTGTGGCAATTGTACTTTGATGGATCAAGGAATAAACATGAAATCTGAGCTACAATGACGTTGGTTTCTCCAAAAAAGTAAAGGTATTTATATTCTATTAAATTTTATTTTGGTTGTTGAAAAAATGTTGCTGAGTATGAAGCACTAGTTCACAGTTTGTAGTAGGCTAGGAAGATGAAAGTCAACACCTTGCAAGTTTCTGGTGATAGTGAGATTATAGTTCACCAAGTAAGAGGTTAAAATATACGTAAATTTTTTTCGTAGATCTTACAGGCATATAATATGGAACTTGATTGAATATTTCCAAGCTTTTAACATTCAGGCAATACCAAGAGGTGAGAATAAACATGATGATAGGATGGCCGCTGTTGGGGCACAATTTAGTATCCTAGCTGATGTAAAAAGTGAAAAGATTCAATCACATATCAAGGTGTTTGTAAGGCCTTCTATTCTAGATAATCATGAAAATTGAAAAGTGTTTGAAGATGACAATCAAATTGTGAGATTCTTTCAAGAAACCAAACAAAGCATTTGACACAGTATGGTGATCAGGTTGTGCAACTAAAAATAAATAGGTTTCCTAAGGGATTGGTCACCCTTGAAAACATTTTTAGTGGTGATGATGAATTAAGGATAAGCCATCCTTGTCAACAAAAGAGGAGCACTATGCCAATGTAGAGATTAGAATTGGTAATATTTTGAAGTCAGGTAAGGTATGTGCTCCTTCATAAAAAGAAGCTTTCATTAAGCTATGCAAAAGTTTTGCTAATATATTTGCTTGGAAATATAATGATCTCAAAATATTTGATCCAAGTTTATCTCAATACACCATTGAGTTAGAGGATGAAACTAAACCAGTAAGACAAATACAAAGTGCAATCAATCCTAAGTTTGAGCCTTTGATGAGAGCTGAGCTTCACAAGCTCATAGAGTTATCTATTATATTTGAAATCAAGCACTCAACTTGGGTGGAAAATATTGTTCTGATATAGAAGAATAATAGTGAGATTAGCTTGTGTGTTGACTTCTATGATTTAAACAAGGCTTCACTTAAAGATCATTATCCTTTGCCATCAATGGAACAAATTTTATAGATGCTTGCAGGTTCAGAGAGGTTTTCTTTGATGGATGGATATAGTGGATACAATCAGATTTTGGTCAAAGAGAGGACCAATTTAAAACAAATTTCACAACCAAGTGGGGGATGTTTGCATATAGAAAGATGCCATTCAATTTATGTAATGCTGGAGCAGCCTTTTAGAGAGCCATGGATATGGAATTCCAAGGCCTCCTTAATAAGTTTGTACTTGTTTATTTGGATGATATAATAGTATTTTAAAAGAGTGTAGGTGATCACATGGTTCATCTCAAGTAAGTGTTCGAAAGGTGTAGGCAATTTGGGATATCTCTAAATCCCAAAAAGTGTGTCTTCTTGGTTCATGAAGGTAAGTTCCTAAGACATGTTGTTTCAAAGCATGGTTTAAACATATATTTTGAAAGGGTAGACTCCGTTTTTACACTTTCTTTGCCTAAACACAAAAAAACTATGCAAAGTTTCTTTGGGAAAATCAATTTCATAAAGAGATATATTTTAGATTTTGTCATTTTAGCTAAGCCACTTACAACCATGCTAAAGAAGAATCAGAGCTTCAACTAGTCCAAAGAAGGGGTAAAGAGTTTTGAAGATATTGAAAAGGCCATAGCTAGTGCTCCTACACTTATAAATCTAGATTTCACAAAGGATTTCATTTTGTATACATATGATAACATGGACACCATTTTAGGCATTCTTATGCAGTAAAATCATGAGGCTTTAGAACAACCAATAGCCTTTTTTAGTCAAGGCTTGGAAGAATATGAAACAAGGTACTCTTTTGTTGAAAAACATGTGCTTTTAGTTATAAGGTCTCTTAAAAAATTTAGATACTTGTTGTCTAACAATAAGATACACCTAATAGTTTCTCATCCAAGCATCAAAGAGTTATTTTTGAAGAAAGATATAAATGAGAAGAGAGCTGGTTGGATAATCAAGGTAATGGAATATGATATGAAAATTAAGGTCACAAAGCTGATTAGAGGCAAAGGACTTTGTGAGCATCTAACTCAAGACTTGTAAGAAACTAATGAGGTTGTTTTGGTGTCAAATAATGATGAAGTTGTAGCTGGTCATACCTCACCTTCCATCTAGTTTTATGACTTGATAAGCTATCTCCAAGATAGTATTTATCCCTCTCATCTAAGTGTTTCAAGAAGAAAATATTTCAGGTTGTAGTCAACTCCATTTTTGCTTATTGATGGTGTTTTGTTCAAGAAAGATATCAATGGAATGTTGCTAAGATGTATTGAGCCAAGCCAAACTCAGAGATTGATTGAATAATTTCATGATGGAGATTTTTTCTACAAGAACTATAGTCCTTAAGATCATGAGAGGTGGGTACTATTGGCCTAATATATCTGGTGATTTCCATGCATGGATTAGAAAGTGCAAATAGTGTGCTATGTTTGTAGGAAAAGTGAAACTTGTAGCATTACCTCTTTAACCAATTATGGTGGATCATCCCTTTATCTAATGGGGATTGGTATTTATTAGTCTCATAAATCCTCCTTCAAGTTTAGGACATAAATGGATTCTAACTGCTACAGATTACTTCATACATTGGATAGAAATAGTGGCATTGAAAGAAGCAAATGAAACTAATGTTCTAGATTTATATGAAGGTTTGCTTACTAGATTTGGAGTTCCTTCAACTATTATTTATGATAATGCAATAGATTTTATGAAAACTAGGATCAGTCAATGGGCTGTCCAACATGGAATTTATCTTAGCACTTTATCAAACTATTATCCACAAGGCAACGACCTTATTGACTCTATAATAAGAACCTATTGAAGATCATAAGAAGGACTATTGAAGATAATTAGTGATCATGGCATCTCAAGTTTAAGTCAGCTCTATGGGCTGATAAGATCACCTATAAAATATCAATAGCCAACTCTCCATACAAGCTAGTATATGGTAAGGAAACAATGTTACCCATTTTTCTTAAGTTTCCTACTTTATAACTAATGCACCGGCTTGAGTTGTTGGAGAATGAGCCTATGGAGATTATGTATGCTAAGCTTATAGATCTATAAGACATAAAAAATCAGTCCATGCTAGCCATGGAAGTTCATCAAGCACAAGTGAACAAAGCTTTTGACAAAGGAGCCTCTTCACAAAATTTCAAAGAAAGAGATTTGGTCCTCATGTGGGATAAGGATAGAGATAAACTAGAAAGGCACAGAAAGTTTGATTCACTTTAGAGTGGCCCATACATAATCTCTAGATGCAAATTCCATAATGCCTTCTAACTTGTAAGGATGGATGGTGAGGAGCTTCCAATCCTAGTCAATGGGATACATTTAAAACATTGCTACTAAAGAGTTGAGCTCTAGTTAGTTTATTTTTTTTTCCTCCAAGTGTTGTTTAAGCATAGTAGTTTCATTCTATTTTTTCCAATAAGTGCTTATTTGCACATTTGCTTTTTAGTTAGTTTTTCTTGCTTTGTGTGTTTCCCTTCTTGTTTGGGGGATGGAGGTTGTCTTATTTCAAATCAAAGGTTATACATGTAGTCATGAACTATATCTACCATTATTTTATGATTTAAAATGTCCTGTATATGGTCTAGTTCTCAAACATAACATGCATGCTTCCTAGTTGAGTCGCCAAAATGTTGATAATTTTGACCCCACAAGTCAAATTGCCACCCTTATCATTCAAAACTTTGCATATCATGCCGTTTTGTATTGTGACTCAGTAACTGGTCCCAAAAAGTCTTTGAGGAATCCATGATTAGTAGGTCTTGAGGTTGGTTAGGTGATTTAGGGACTTTTCTTTCACTCATCTTATTTTTTATAGGAAAGTATTTGTGTTGCTTTGAGTATTTCAAAAGAAGACAAGCAAAAGATACTTTGGGCTTTCATGGAAGAAGGACTTTGAAAAGTTTTTCCCTAAAAGGTTTTTTTCTTTAGAAATGGTCCTATTACATAATTTCCAAAGAGTTGTTTTGGTTTTAGGGTCTTTTAAACAGTTCTAAAAGCCCTTTTCAATAAGTCCAATAGTCACTTTCTTTCGAAAGGATGAGTGGACCAAAACAAAAATATTGAAAGGCCTTTACAAGGGTTTCGAAGGGCACATTTCATAAAGGCAAAGGGGCTTATCATTTTTTTTGAAAAGTCCTTTACAAAAAGCCGAAGGGTAAGTGGACCATTCCAACAATGCTGAAGGGTTTTGTCCTTAAAAAAAGTACACTTTGAATAAATCTGAAGTGACACTTTGAAGAAATCTGAAGGGTTACATCCCTTTGGAAAAGGTTCAATTTCAAAATTTTCAAAGGGTAGAATCCCTTCGAAAAAAGTTTGCTTTAAATTTTTTTGAAGGACCTTTCCATTTTTATGAAGGGATACTTTCAAAATTTTTGAAGGGTATCTACCTTTTAGAAAAAGGTATTTTCAAAGACAAAAGGATCCTAAAAATTCTTGAAGGGTTCATTCAAAAAGCCCGAAGGGATATTTCAAAATGCCAAGGGGTCACTTTCTCTTCGAGAAAGTCACTTGGAAAAATTATAAGGGGACACTTGCAAAAAGTCTGAAGGGACATATAGAAATCCTGAAGGGTCTCTTTCCCTTTAGGAAAGTCCTTGTCAAAAAGCTCAAAGGGCAATTTGGAAAGGTTTCGAGGAAACAATTCCTTCAAACTTTTTATCTGAAGGAAATGAACGATTTGAAAAGTTTCAAAGGAAATAGAAGGCTGAGCAGGGCATTGAAAAAAACCCAAAGACCTATTTCCTTTAGACATTTTCTCTAAAGGAATTGTTCGAGAGGAAGATCTCAAAGACATATAATTCCTTCAGACTTTTTGTCTGAAGGAATGGTTTAAGGAAAAGCCCGACATAGAATTCCTTCAGACTTTTTGTCCAAAGGAAATGGACAGAAACAACTCTGAAGGAAATGAAAGAAGAAGGACATTGAAGGAATGAGCGGAAGGAAATGGATAGAAATTAAAAGCCTAGGACAAAAATGAAGGCTAAAATAAGTAGAAAAAACAAATAGCTATAGACAAATAAATGTTGGAGAAATACATGCATAGAAACAAAGAGCCCAAAAGCATTAGACTAAGAAATTACCATAATGAAGACAAGGAGTTTAATCTAAATACACCTCTCACTCATCAAGGTCCTCTTCCATGTAGACAAAGGCTATCTATAGTTGATTGGTCCAAGTTTCAATTGACTATTTTTTGAAGTCATGCTTATCTCCTAGTCATCATTGCATTCAATGATCCAACTTAGCTTCAAGATTAATCAAGAGGAATACTCATTTGAAGTTGTAGCATGGCTTTCCATACAAGAGTTTGAATTTTCAAACTTGGGTCCACCTCATCCCTTCTATGCCAACATAGAATTTCATGTATGTGCTTTTGTTTATCTTGTTGAAGGCTTTCAATGTTTCCAGCAGTTTAAGTGGAGTTCAAAAGTTAGTTTTGGCATTGATTTCTTACAAAAGAGATGGTTATCTTGTTTTAGGCAGTTCAAGAGGAGTTCTATATTTGGAGATTGGAATAGTATTATGCATGATGAAAGTTTTGACTCAAAAGTGGGCTCTTCATTTTCAATGCCAAAGAGCTGTTCATGCAAGATAGAAGACAAAAAGAATATTATTTGAAGGATATGATAGCACAAGTTGGACTTGGTTAATGTAAGATTTGGCCTCTTCTTCTATTTTTAGTGCCAATCTCTTGGATATTATATTTTTTTCTATATAAGTTGGCTTTTCAGCCTTGATTTATATCCCTCTTTTGGCAAGACCAAACTTTTCAAAAGTTTGTGCTGTGTAACCTTTTTAAATTAATAGAAGGATAGTTTTCAGACTCCAAGGTGTTGGTATAGTGTATTTATGTTAGTGATTTACATATGTGATAGAATTTTCTTCCTTCTCAAGTCCTAATTCTTACCTAGTTACTAGCTGATCAAATTATGTAAGTTATGTTCTGTGTTTAATATCTTTTGGATAAAGTTATAGGGGATATAAGTGGCTAGTTAGTGCCTTGAATTAGGCCTATTCCATTTTTTACCTCAAGCTTTGATCATAAGATATAACCTTTTCATGAAATACTGATGTGTAGGGGTCAATTGGGGTTAAAAATTCAGTTTGTTTATGGTCTGATCAGTGCTTTTAGAAGCTCATATTATGTGGATCAATCAAAGTTTAGGTGTATCACCATCATTAGATAGGATTTTCTTTTAGTTTTATTTCCTTTTCTTTCTCCCCTTTTTCCCCAATAGTTTATAACTTAGAGTAGAGATCCTAATTGATACAACAAAGGGAGCTAGCCCTTATAATCTAGAGATTCAATCCATTGATTAGGCCACCCACAACCTAGGATTGTCTCCATGTTTCAGCAAATTATGAAGGATTGAAACTACCTTCACAAGGGTGAAAATCTGATTGACAACACTCAACATAATAAATTTTCGTTTGACATACTTGGATTTTTCCAACACCATGTCATCCTTATGTTCAAGCTTAGAAAGATTATTCTTGAGCTCTAAGATTTTGAACCCAAGCTCAGTCCCTTCAACATTCTCCCTAGAAATACACATTTTTCCCAATAGAGTGTCTTTGGGAGACTTATATTTATTGATAGTCTTCCTCACTAAAGTAACCCTCCTCTGAATCAATATTTTCAAACTCTTTACCATTATCCATATTTATAGAACCATTGCTCATAATGGTGTCAATAATATCAATATCCCATAGGGATATTCCCCATGTAAATAACAAATAAATTAAGCTCTGATGAAGGATATACTTTTTAGGGTTGTCTTGAAATGTGAGGATCGAGAATTCAAGGGAATTAAGCAAAAAATTAGAATGCTAATGATATGCAATTTGAAATAGTTCATGGGAAGGAAGGGTTGAGAGTACGACACATTAAAATTACCTCCCAAGGTGATGTATTTCATTATTTTTAGGCAAAATCTCAGCCAAGGAAACATAAGGTCCATTCTTGGAAATCCCTTATCCTCTAGTGTTACTTCCTCTTCAAAACTAAAGAATTTTCTAAGTAACTCCTACTTCATGCTCTTATTTTTTAAGATCTTCTCATCATTTCAGGACATCCTAAAGACCAACCTAATTAGTTTCTCATTGATGTCCACCTCTATCCCTTACATCCTAACCTTTCTTTCCTTCCACCCTTAAGTGAAATATTTAGAGATAGTGGAATCCCACCATGTAATTCTATGCATGAAGATAATGAGACCACCCTTCCTCAATAATATATAAATAATGTAGTACTTTATAGCATCATCACAAGAAAGAGGCTCTTTGTGGTCCTTATCACCACCCATTCTAGAGAGAGAGAGAGAGAGAGAGAGAGAGAGAGAGAGAGAGAGAGAGAGAGAGAGAGAGAGAGAGAGAGAGAGAGAGAGAGAGAGAGAGAATATAAAATATGTATTTGTTCCTATCTAACCTCATAATCCTAGAAATTATGCCACCTTTATTGACATGGGCATAAAGAGAGTGGAAATATTTTATAAAATGGTTATGATCATTGTGATTATTGTACCACTACATTGAACTATCTACTACCTAATGATACAAACATTCATATTGAAAGATGTACTACCAACTTGGATGATGATCTCATGAAAGGTCAAAATTAAATGAATTCCAAAATTAAGTAATTGTGATAGCATTATCATGATTAATGATTGGAACTAAGTGGGGTGGGATTGTTTGAGAATCTTCCCATTGAGAGAAATCATGAATATTGACTCCCAAGTCAGCAAAACCATCCATTGCTTAATTTTTTTCTCTATTGTTATGAGATAATATGACCTCTTTAAAGTATGGGATAAGGTCTATAGTGTCCTCAATTAGCTAAAGAATGGTCTAGGAGGGGTTGGTTTTACTAGTGAGGTAATTGATGATATTGAGAGAATCACCCTCCACAACAAACCTCCTTATGTTTAACTAGTTTGCCAACTGAATCCCCCAAAATGTAGCCATAACTTCTACCAAATGACAAGTTTGGAACCCCACGGGGCCAACATAAGCTATAATGACCTTCTCATGAGAATCTTTGATGATACCCCCTCCTCGAGCCAAAATGGGGTTACCTTTGGAGGCATCATCAAAATTTAGTTTCTTCTTAGAGGATTGCTTCACTTAATATTTATATTTACAAAATTTTAATTATAATTAGATATTATTATTTTTTAATATCATAACAATGTTTTATAAAAAAATTGAAAATAAAGACACTCATTAAAAATAATTTCATGTGATTTGCTAGCATTTTATTATGCTAAATCATTTCTAAAACACATTACTATGAATATTTAAACTATTATTTTTTTATTTTTATGAATTTATTCTAACTCTTCATTGGTTTCATGACTTGGATTTGAAGTCAATACTAATATCCCCTTCAACTTCCTATTTATATATCTAAAAATTGGCATATCCCATTCATTATCATAATATCTCACTTTTGGAATATTCATTTCATCATCCTCTTCATTATTTATAAATTTTCCAACTTCACTATCTTCGCTTTCATCAAATTCATTAGCTTCACTTGGTGAACTTCATTATCTTCAAAATCAGCTAGAACAAGTTGATCACCATGATCTCCAACTTCTATAACTTTATCATATTGAAGAACGTCATCATTATTTGTAGGGTTATATTTGTCAATAAAGTCACCTTGATCATTTATGTTAACAATAATACTCTTTTACCATGATGCTCTATTATAATATTTTTGTCATCAACAACATGTTTCATCATTTTCTCAAAATATAATAAAAAATTCCAATTATCTTGCCTCTCTATATTAGTACATAAGAAGACCTACATAAGCATAATTAAAATAAAGGTTAATACCTGATATATAGGTACATGTAAAAATTTGCATATGAAAAAAATACCTACATACAAAAAATGTGCAAATGAAAAATGAGAAGACATACATATTTAAAATTTCATAAATTAATACTTAATTATAATGTTGAAGAAACACATATGGCTATTTCTCCCTAGATAATGCTCTAGTAAAGTCAACAAAATAAAGACTACTTTTAGTAGATATTTTGAAAAAAAATATCAATAGAGGGTACCATAGACACATAAATATGGAAACTTCAAAATATATATAATCAAGTTTTATTATTTATTCTATCTTAACAACATAATATAATTTTCCTTGGACCAAATTAATGTCATTTTCACTTGCTTAGTGAGATTGTTTAAAATGAAGTACAACTCTACAAAAACAAGTGAACCTTCTCTTGTTAATGTTTTCCACATGAAAATAGTTTCCATCCAAGCATATTGTATAATGATTACTCACCTTCACTATGTAATATTATTTAATAAAATTATTAATAAAAATAGAAAAACAATGTTATACACTTATATAACTATAATTTTTTCAACTTATCAAACCTTCACATCCTTGCACTATGCCCAATGCTTCTTATGTCACTATCCTTAGATTGATGGCATGAAGATTATCTAAATGTAAATTAATCCATTCAAGATTAAGTTGGTATTATATTGGTTTTTATAATTTAGGTTGGGGTGGTTTATGTGGATGCCATCATCTCCAATCAATCCTTCAACTCTCATGGCTAGTTTTCTCTTCTTCATATTTTTCAAGACACATAATGATTTAAAAAGTATTGAAGAGTACTCTATGGCATATTTATCATTAAGACATGATAATAAAACATGTAAATAAGTATATTAATTGTTAAAAAACACACTAATCATACATCATGTATGTTTGTTATGAATTTGAACACATACCAAATTTTACAATTTTCCTTTTCTAAGAAGGTTTTCATCTAATTTTTCATTTACACAGTCAAAATCCAAAATGGATGGAATATGTAGAAATTAATCTCTAAGATATTATAAGATGTATAATTTTTTTTCTTGGATAATGTATCCTTCCACCATAAACCTGTTTAGACTTGCAAACTTTTTCAAAAATCCATTTAAGGTCTTTATGTACCTCTTTTGGCCAAAATATCTATCACGTGTTAACTAAAATGCTATTTTAAGATTATCAACCAAATATAAAAATAGATATATTTGAGAGTCAATGAAGGACATAAGTAGTTCCTTTGCCAATTTGAAAATGATATCTACAATATTTTAATTCTCCTACTCAATCCTTACTTCTGATATATCTTTTTAAGATAACCACCTATTTTACAAACAATGTTAGTCATTAAACTTACTCTAATGTTTTTATAGAATTCATTAAGTTGTAATTGAAAATAAAAATCATATTAACTCATTTTTTTCAATTCGATACAATGAATTTTTTAGGTCAGGTAGAAAAACACAAGATGCCCCCCTTAATGCCAAGGGAAATATATGTTGCATAATTAAATAAAAGATAAAAGTGAAGTTTTAAAATTACATCTTAAATTTAAGGCCAAAACATGTGAATTAACTTTAAAATGTTATACCAATCATGTGTTTTGAGTCTTGTAATTTTTACATCAATGGTGATTGCATACTTCATGAAGGGCCATTATCCACTTGGTGTGTGAATCTCTCACATTGTTTGATTTACCAAATTGACTTGCTCCGTAGTTAATATCCATGTATCACCTTCTTCATTTTTAAGATCCTTATTTGTCCCATAGATTTTAGATCTTATTTATAACTTGGAGTGTCTTTATCTTTTCTAGAGATGTGATTCCACATATATATAACTACATTATTAATAATATGCATTGGATCCAAAGTATACCCAAGTCATAAATTATCCAATAGGGGAAATTGCATAATATAAATAGTTTCTTAACTCCTATTTACATTTAAAACTTTTCAATAATTTATGATAGCCATAACAAATCACTCCAACAATATTTAAGAATACCAACATTTAATCTTACACAAGCTTGTCTGAAGGCTTTGTACCCGTCTCTATGTGGCATAATATTTGAAGGTTGTCGAGTATCAGGTTTTCTATCAAACTTGATTTTATTTTTAACATAATATTCATTCTCAATCAACAAGAACCTTTGACACCCTTCATATAATTTTTTTTGAGATATTTGGATGAACTTCCACTTAGTTGTTCACTGAACCTTTGACACACATATTTTCCTTTTAATGAAGGACCTAAATATAGAAAAAATTACAAACATAATATATAATGTTGAGAAACACAAATATATAGGATTTTTTTTATTTTTATTTTTTCCATTTGATAAATGCCTAAATAAACTACCATCCTAGGAAAAACATGATTAGTCTAGTATAAGATACCAAAGCAAGTGTATTACCTTTGACCAATGGGTTTTAAAAGGTCATACATTGTAATACCATCCCATAATTCTTGGTGCTCATTAATTAGATGTTCAATGTAGACATCCATATTTTTTAATTGAAACTTACCAAGAATAAATAATGATAACATTAAATACTCATTCAAATCATCAACCATGAAGTAATATTATAATTTATCAACACTACTGGCCAAACAAAGTAATTAGTTGACATATTGGAAAAAAGGTTAACAACATATTTTTACAAAACCAAAACCATACATTGTGTGACATGTATCTAATTTTTGTAGGCCATAACTACTCAATGTGATTAATTACATTTAAATCTAAAGGAACACACCAAAGGTCATCACTCATTTTATTCTTATATTGCAATGAGACAAACTCTATAAGCAAATTGTAAAGGAAAATATGCTCGAGTTTAAGAATTATTGGAAAATGTCACAATACCTTATTTAGAATGGTATTAGTTCTAACTCCTTATTTATATCGTGGTGCCCTTCATTTTACATAACTCACATCATGCTCATATTCCTTACTAAATATAATTTACTCATTTATGCATCAATCATAATTGGTATAATAAACCCTTAAATTTGATAATATTTGTTATACCACCTGATATGATGAGGCAAGTGTGTTTTTGGGAAATAAACTAGTTTTTAATAAGCTAAAATTAAAAACATAAAAAAAAGAGATAAATCAAAATATAATATAATACAAATAGAATATATATATCAAAAATAATAAATAGTTATGAAACTATCATCTAACCTCAATAAAACATTGAAATTGATATTTGACCAATAAAACCTTGGTTCCAAGTCCTTAAATGAAAATATAGTAGCCAAAATTTATGTTTTAGATATCTCAACATTATAAACACTCAATTTTAATCATTAAGTGCTTGACAATGATTAGCCTTGACATCCTTACCTTAGTTTATTTCCCATTTCGTTAACTCAAAATATCTATGGGAGCATTTATTATTATATTCACTTTCTTGAAATCACTAAAACATCATTCAATCATCCCTATTATGTTTACTATTTCATATTAATCAAATTCCAAAAATATCTATCCTTCTTAGATAAGATTAAAAAAGGAAAACAAGGCCGTAATTCAACCTTGTATACTAGTATGACCTTGTCCCCTATGCTCTAATGGTAAATTTTTAATTTAAATACATTTCATATTACTCATCCCATACTTTTAGAAAGGTAAGTTAATGGAAATATTCAGAATATTCTTCTATATAAACACATAAAGGCCTCTTCAAATACATCTAAGAATCACTTGGCAATTCTGATGCACATTGGGAAAAAGATCATTACTCTTTCCATTTGTAATTCTAATTTATTTTAACATTATAAGTCAAGGGCACACATTGTAAAACATTTAATTTAATCTATCTAGTTTCATTCATATAGAAAATATTAATATTCGCACACTCACAATAGGAGGGAGAACTACATCAACCTAAGGCCCTTTTGGGCTATGTAAGCAACACTCAAATTATATGGAATTTTTTGAGGATGGCTTAGCTATTACCTTTGCTTGATTCTCCCCTTTATATTTGATCTAAATTTATTTTATTATGTATGAGCTAGGGTTTTGATTATATAGGTCTTAAATACATAAAATTGACACATGTAATTAATCAATAAACCGTCTTCGATAGCCTCAGGTGCTTACAGAAAAATATCAATCACATAATCAACTAGGATGCAATTTCAGTCAATAGATAAGGCTGAAATGTGTCCCTTTGTGTGTGAAGGAAATACATAAATAAAAATAAGTTAAGAAATAACTTATAAAATTAAATCTAATCTAAAATAAAATCAAGATAAGGATAGAGCTACAAATAAAAGGAAATAAAACACAAGATTACATATTTGAAGTACTATGAGCCTCCTCCATTGTAATTAAAAGTGGCTTGATCTCTAAATGTGGTTGCTCAATATTATCTAATGCAAGGGGAATTGGGCAGTGTTTAGTGTCAAAATGACTCTTGATTACTTGGATTCACATGTGAATTCAATAACACTTCATTAGTGTACATGAGGATGGATGAAAGTGATGGCTTACATGTCTATTTATAAGATTATAGGGGATAAATCAAATGATGGATTATTATTTAAATATTTCCAATTATCCAAATAATCAAAGGTGGATAATTAGTCCTCATCCATGAGGATGATGACCAATTCAAAAGGTTGAGAAGAAAGGGGACTTGGTTGAGTGAATCAGCAAAAAAGGGTCAAATTAGTGGAAAAGTCAAGGCATGAATCACAAGGTGGTTGAGGAAGTTGAGGAAGGTGGTTGGATGAGTCAACACATGGTTGATGAAAATGTTAAGGATGTGTGGGTGAGGTGGAAAATCCACATTTATTAATTAAATTTATATAAAAGGTGTGCATAATTGATTAATTAATAATTATTTAATTATTCAAAATTTTGAGTGAAATGATGTTATTTTGAATTTGAATTAAACGAAGAAGAAGAGTTAGCATGTCAAAGTGACTTTTGATACTAAATGGTGAGATTTAGGCGTCTACATTTTTCAAAGTGAATTTTGATACTAAATGGTGAGATTTAGGTGTCTACATTTTTTCGTCTTTAAAATTGTGTCACAAAGCAATACCATTTCTAAGAATAGTATAAAAATTAGAGAAATGATGATTGAGAATAGAAAGTTGCCCCAGGTGAATGAAAATGAATGTTATGATAACCCTTTGAGTGTTCATGTGGGAAAGTGAATGAATTCTTGAAATGATTAAAGGGGAAAATGATGATGTGGTAAGTGAAGACCATCAATAGGTTAAAGTACTAAAAATCAATACATTAATTTCACATTTCAAGAATGTAAATGGATTTGAACCTAGTTAAAAACTAGATAAAATATTAGAAAAAAATATTTCTCTTTCATAGATTGCATGCTTGGATGGTGCTAAGGATTCAAGGGTCACATGAGTGGATGTGAGAATGATATATCTTAATGATGGTAAGTTGTGAGTCAAAAAATAAAAAATATAGATTTACCAATTAGGATTAAAAGATTACATGATTGATAGTTTCAAGCAATGATAAATATTTGAGCACGGTGATGAATTGTCTCAAATTTCAGAGAAAATTGGTTGTAAAAAGTGAAAAATATAGGATGGAGGAAAAATATTTGAAAAGGGGGTAGATTATAAATAAAGAGGGGTGAATTTGAAAATCATTTATGTAAATTTATTTTTTTATGTGATATGTGAATAGAGCTTGATTGAGTGAATTTATTCTTGGTTTGTCAATAAAATTGATCATATTCCCGTTCACCTGCATTACAATGAATGAGTGAAGAGATACCAAAGACCAGAGAGGAATGGGCATTTGATGAATGAAATTTCAAGTTTTGAATTTTTGATTTTGGGTAATTTATTATAGTTTTAAATTGTGTTAAATTATTTCACAAATTCCCCATTAAAAAATTTGGAAACAAAAGTAGTGAATTCATTGAAGGGAACATTGAAATCATTTTTAGTTGTAGGGAAATTGTTAGGGATAAAATTAAAAAAAGGATCAATGAATTAAATAATTGCCATGGTGAAACCATGCAAAAAAATAATTAAATAGTCAATAGTAGTATAAAAATCATTAGGGTTTAATGAAAAAGGGATTTAATGTAAAATTGAAGACTTGAATAGTGAAATTATTCAGGGGTGCATTGAAATCATTGATGCTCATAATGAAATTGACAAAAATTAGTGGAAAAATCATTAGGGTATATTAGGCTTGTTAGTTAGGAAATAAACATGCTTTGTTTATATATGGATAAGTGATAGAGGTAGTATATGTATATAATGAGTGTTTTATGATGGATTTGGATAAATTCACTGATTTTAAGTTTAACATTATGCTATTATGTGTATTTTTATAGGAGGTATTACTAGTTATGACAACATGAGAGTGTGGATTGAGGGATATGACATGGATAGTAAGATCAGTAAGTATGATTTTGTGTTTCTATAGGTGACTATACTATCTTACATTACTAAGATGCCTAAGATTAGAGTGTATAGGGAACTATTGACTACTTTAGCAGAGAGATGGCATAGTGAGAGTAATACATTTAACCTATTGATGGGTGAGATGATAGTTACACTAGAGGATGTATGGAGGATCTTGAGGATCCTAATATAGGGGAGATAGGTGTACTAGGGTGAAAGACCACAAACAATGACACTATACAATATTTTTTGAGAGGATTTGATTTTGGTTGTGAGATGTTGGGTGAACTTTAACACATGCACTGAATTGGAGATAAATGCATTAGTTGTTGTACTCATGGATATTATCAGTGGCATTATGCTTCCTAACAAGAGTGGTATATTATGCCCCATTAGACTCCTAGATGTGATAGGTGATATGATGGAGATGGGTGATATATTTGCATGGGGAACCTATGTATTAACATATTTGTATAGATACTTACACCATGTAGTGTATGCAAATAAGAGAGATTGGACCATCAACACTTTTATAGGTATGGTCATGGGAACACATTACAGTGGAGCATACCATAGGGAACATAAGCATGAGATCATATGATGAGCCTATTTTATATGAGTGGCATGTGATTATTGGCATACATAGACCTCATTTATGTTGGATGGTGGAGCTTGATCTTATTTTAATGCCTAGTTCCTGATAGGGGGTGTGGGGGGGGGGCAACGCCCCCCATTAGGGTTGCCATAGGGGTCCAAGGGGGGTGAAAACCTATTTTGGAACCCCCCTGGTAGGGGTTTGAGGGCATCACCTTTGAAGCAAAATTTTGTGAAAAATGCATCATAAAATATTGTAATTACATAGTTAATCTGGACTATTTACTATTAGGTTTTAGATATAACGGTAAAAATTAAGTTAGTGAATTTTTCCCTAATTTTTAACCCTCTTTTGATATGAAGGCATTGTAATCAAGTAGAAAAAAGTGAGAGAGAGAGTGAAGAGGATATTTTAGTGGATGTATTTCAATTTTTTCCCTTCATTTGTTGGACTGAATAATAAGAAGGACTAACATTTTTTGTGTGGACGTAGCCCATAATGGGTGAACCACATTAAATCTATATCTCTATTCTATTATGTTTTATAAATTTTAATTCTATCTTTATTTCATTATTATTGCTCTACATTCTATATTCCTAACAATTAGTATTAGAGCCAAAGGTTTATTTAGTAGATAAACTCATAGGAAAATTTTTTTCCTGGTTCGAGTGGGAGCAATGGTAGAAGAAGGCAAGTTTAAGGTCAAAAAGTTTAACGATTAAAACTGCCAGCTATGGAAGATGAAAATGGAGGACTATCTATATCAGAAGGATCTTTTCCTATCATTGAGAAGGATATTAAAGAAGTTGATGACTATGAAAGATGAAGACTAGAAGGTTCTTGACAAAAAGGTACTAGGAACAATACAATTATGCCTGGCAGTGTCAGTGGCCTTCAATATTTAAAAATAAAAGACAACAGTGGATGTGATAAAGGCATTAGATAGAGTGTATGAAAAACCCTCAGCCTCTAATAAGGTATTTTTTGTGAAGCATTTATTTAATCTATAAATGTCAGAAGGTGGGTCTATTACTGACCATTTAAATGAATTTAACATGGTCACAAATTAATTAAGATTTGTAGGAATAAATTTTGATGATGAAGTTAGGGCTCTTTTGATTCTGTGCTCATTGCCAGAAAGCTGGAATGGCTTGGTCATAGATGTGAGTGATTCTATCTCTGGCTCAAATACTTTAAATTTTGATGATTTTATTAGTGTTATCCTTAGTGAAGAAATGTAATGGAAAAACACATGTGAGACATCAGGTAATGCTTTGACTATGGAGAACAAGGGAAGAAAAAAGGATAGAGAAAAGTTCCCAAGGATTCATGGGAAGTCTAAGAAGGGTAGATCTAAATCTAGAGGAACATTGGTGTGCTAGATCTGTGGGAAGAAAGGACACCTAAAGAAAGACTATTGGTTTTGAAAAGGAAAACAAGGAGATGGACAACAAGATAAAAAATAGGAAGAAAATGTAGCAGGTGATGTGTTAAAAGATGATTTAATCCTTTCTTTAGATAATATTAATGATTTTTGGGTGTTAGATTTAGGGGCTTCATTTCATGCTACACCCCACAAGAAATATTTTCAAGACTATGTTCAAGGTGATTTCGGGAAGGTTTATTGGGTGATGGTGAACTCTGTAAAATTGTAGGAAAGGGTAAGATACATATACAATTATAGAATGAAAACAAATGGTTGCTAAAAGAGGTGAGGCATGTTCCTGATTTGAGAAGAAATATAATTTTAGCAGGGCAGCTAGGAAGTGAGCGTTGCATAGTTACGTTCACAAAAAATTCATAGGTCACTAAAGGATCACTGGTAATAATAAAAGGAGAGAAGGTAGGTACATTGTATTTATCTAATGGTGATGTTGACTCTTATATTTATATAGCTTCTATAGAAATGGATACAAAATTATGACACCATAGACTTAGGCACATGAGTGAGAAGGGGATGCAAGTTCTCCACTCAAAGAATTTGTTGCCAGATTTGAAGAAGGTGGATTTGGATTTTTGTGAACACTATGTGTATGGAAAATAGAAAAGAGTCAGATTTATCAATGTTGGGAGGACAAAGAAGGATTAAAAGTTAGAGCTTGTACATATAAATGTATGGGGACTAGCTCAGGTATCATCCCTTGGTGGATATTTTTATTATGTCACTTTTATTGATGATGTAACTAGAAAAACTTAGGTTTATTGGATACGAAAAAAATATGATGTTTTTGATACTTTTAAGAAATGCAAAGCTTTGGTTGAGAGTGAGATAGGAAATAAGTTGAAGTGTGTTAGATCATATAATGGAGGTGAATATTACAACAAGGATTTTGATAATTGCTATTCATCCCATGTGATTTATAAAGAGAAGATAGTTCCAAGTACACCAAAACAAAATTGTGTGTTAGAAAAGATGAATATGACAATCATGGAGCATGTGAGGAGCATGAGATTGCATGCAAGGTTACCCTTATAGTTTTAGGTAGATGCTATGGATACTTCTATTTACTTAATGAATAGGGGGCCTTCAAGTCCTTTGGATGGTGGCATTCTAGAGGAAGCATGGATAGGTAAAAAGATAGATTATTCCTTTTTAAAGACTTTTGGTTGTGAAGAATTTGTCCATATTGATAAAGAAAATAGAACCAAGATTGAGGCAAAATCCAAGAAATGTAATTTTATTGGATATGGAGTTAATGATTTTGGTTACCATTTATGAGATATTGAAAATCTCAAAATTATTAGGAGTAGAGATGTGATCTTTAATGAAAAGATCATGTATAGAGATCAATTGTAAAAAAAAAATAGGAAAAGTCAAATATAGAATATGCAGTACTTGATGAAATTAATGGAAATGAAATTCCAAAAGTGCAAAAAAATTAGAATGTGAAATAAATAAAAAAAGTACCTCAAACTCTTGGAAGTGTAGTTATAAGATCTACTAAAGTAAGTAGCCTCCCTGAATGTTACTCTCCTTCACTTTATTATTGACCAATGGTGGTGAGCTAGAAAGCTATGAAGAAGCAATGTTGGTAGAAACTAGAAAGAAAGAGGAGATGAAATCCTTGGTACACAACCAAACTTGGTATTTGGTTCAGTTGCATATAGGTAAAAGAGCTTTACAAAATAAATGGGTTTATAGGTTGAAGGAAGAAGATGGAGGCAAAAAGAGGTACAAGGCCAAACTTGTTGTACAGGGGTTTTCACAAAAGAAAGGTATTGAATTTGATAAAATATTTTCTTCAGTAGTTAAAATGACTTCTATAAGAACTATTTTAAGTTTGGTAGTAGTAGACGATTTGCACCTTGAATAGTTAGATGTGAAGACTACATTCCTTCTTGGTGATTGGAGGAGGAAATATATATCGATCAACCATAAGGATACAAATTCAAAGGTAAGGAGAAAATGGTGTGTAGGTTGAAGAAGAGTTTGTATGGCTTAAAACAAGCTCCAAGATAGTGGTATTTGAAATTTGACATGTTTATGATAGAATAAGGTTATAGTAGATGTCATTCTGACCATTGTGTTTACTTTAAGAGATTAGATAATGACAACTATATTATCTTATTATTGTATGTAGATGGCATGCTTGTGGTAGGGTTTAACATGCATGATATAAATGAGCTAAAAAGAAAACTAGAAAATTCATTTTTAATGAAGTATTTAGGTGCTACAAGCAAATCCTCAATATGAAAATAATAAGAGACAAGAAAAATAGGAAACTAACATTGTCTCAAGAAGAATAGATCAAGAAGGTGTAAGTCAAGTTCAATATGCATGATGAAAAACTTGTGAGTACACCTTTGGGAGGGCACTTCAAATTAAGTAAGGAATGGTTTCTTAAAACATAGGAAGTAATCAATTACATGACCAAAGTGCCATATGCTTCAGTAATTTGAAGTTTAATGTGTGATATGGTGTGTACTAGACCCAATATTTCTCATGCAGTGGGAGTTATCAATAAGTTTATGAAAAATCTAGGAAAAGAGCATTGGGATAAAGTCAAGTGGATTCTTAGGTACTTGAGAGGGACCACTGATAGACATTTGTGCTAGGAAGGGTCAGATGTTACCTTACAAGGATATGTTTATGTAAACATAACTAGAGATTTAGATGGAATGATGAGCACCACAGGTTATGTATTCACTGTTGGTGACAAAATAGTTAGTTAGATTTCAAAATTGTAGAAGATAGTTACTTTGTCAACTACAAAGGCATAATATGTTATATATACAAAATCTAGCAAGGAGATGATATGAATGCAATGGTTCATAGAAGAGTTGAGGCTTAAACAAGAAGGTTTTAGGTTATACAATGATAGACAGAGTATGATTCATTTAGCAAAGAACTCGATATTCCACTCAAGAACCAAACATATACAACTTAGGTATCACTTCATTCATTCAATTTTGGAGGATGGTCAACTAAAGTTGGAAAAGATCCATATGAGTTAGAATCTTGTAGATATGTTAACAAAGGTTCTCACTAAAGATAAGCTGGTGAGTATTTTAACTTTAATAGGTCTTCAAGGATAACAAGGAAGTTGAGAAACATGCCAGCCTTAAAGTTTAAAGAAAAGTCCAAGTAAGATTTGTAGTGGTGGAGTTGCAACAATTAGTCTCCAAGTGGGATATTATTGGATGGTGGAGCCTGATCTTATTCTAATGCCCAATTACTAATAGGGGGAGTGTGGGGGGGGAAACCCACTAGGGTCTCTATGGGGGTCTAGGGGGTGGTGGTGACCTATTTTGGATCCCCCTTAGTAGGGATTCAGGGCTAGCACCCCCAAAGCAAATTTTTTTGAAAAATGCATTATAAAATATTGTAATTTCATAGTTAATTTGGACCATTTACTATTAGGTTTTAGATCTAATAGTAAAAATTAAGTTAGTAAATTTTTTCCCTAATTTTTAACCTTCCTTTGATATGAGGGCATTATAAACGGGTGGAAAAAAGTGAGAGACAGAGTGAAGAGGATATTACAGTGGATGTATTGCAAGTTTTTCCCTTCATTTGTTAGACTGAATAATAAGGATTGGCAGTTTTTGTGTGGACGTAACCCATATTGGGTGAACCACGTTAAATATATGTCTCTATTCTATTGTGTTTTTTAAATTTTAATTCTATCTTTATTTCATTATTATTTCTTTACATTCTATATTCCTAACAATTTAGGGGATTTAGAGTGGTATAGGAGGGCACTAAATGAGCTTAAAGCAGACAAGATCACATGGAGATCATACATGGAGATTGAATTCTAGTGGGCATATAATGGATTATACATGGATTTCATGATAAAAAATGATACATTATGGATGTGTATGATTATATTATTAATTGATACAAGCTAGATAGAGTGTTAAAAAAATTTGGTGTGAAACAACATATCCTAACAGGGTCACATGTATTTATGAGTTTGGTGAGAGAGAGATATTAGTTGGGGGGAATGTATTGATCCTAGGTTTGGTAAGCACAACTATACTTCTTTATTGATAGTGACTTGGGTAGAGAGGAGAGATGTGATTGATGCATTGGTATTAGATGGATACAATAATTAGTGGGCTAGCTTGATAGTGCCATATGTTCCTCTATAAACTTAGAGTTAGAGATTGGTAACTATCTTGGCTAGGCATTTATGAGGTATAGGGCTGGGTGTGAGGTTTATGATATTAATTATAAAACATAAAGGAGGTATACAAGGACAATTTGGGGGCTAGGTAGGTGATGGTTAGAAGAGAATGAGTATATTGTAGACATAACTAGAGGATGTAGAGATTAAATATGATATAGGAGTGGACTTGGGTGAGGATAAAATGATGAGAGCTACTAAAACTGATCCACTTGGGGGAGGAGAAACTCCTTTAGTATTAATTTATAGTGATGAGGAGGGAGGTGGAGGGGATACATAAATATATCCTATGATAAAGACACATACAGAGGAGGTAGATAAAGCAGGGACATAAGGGCCATCTAAATCACTAGAGGATCAAAGACTATTAGACATGTTACATGAGGATATTAGGGCACATGATATGGAGATATTAAAATTACAAAGACATGTGAGTAAGATATAGGGGAGGTCGACAATAGGGATATGTATTTGGGCTTGAGAGTGGTAGAGATTAGTCAATTTTAGGGAGAGGTCGATGGCCTCATTAGATTTAGTAAAGAGATTGAGAAATTTAATTAACCAATGTACTTAAACAATACATGAGAGGCCTATTAAATATGCAAAAGAGACATCCAAGAAAATAGGGGGTGGGAACAACCATAAGCATCAGGTAGCATAAAATAGCTAAGCCCATAAAACAAATTAACATATTAACCCAAGTGATGTATAACAACTAACCAAGGTGCATAGATAATATGCCTTGGTCAATAACCTAAGGTGTTTACAATAATATGCTAACACCCTCCCTTAATTATTATACTATAAACAAGACCAAGTTTATCTCTGAATGTTGTAAACTTGTCTGTACCAAGTGGTTTAGTCATTATATCAATTAGTTGCTCTGCAGTGGGGTAGTAAAAGAGATTGATGTCTTAATTTGTAATGAACTGTCATACATAATGATGGTGAACCTCAATGTGTTTGGTCCTAGCATGGAATACTATATTATTCATCAGATTTAGAACACTCTGGTTATCACAAAAAATTAGAGTAGGCTTTGATGACTCAAATTGAAGATCCTTCAAGATTTTCTTTATCCACATAGTTTCACAAGCTACATTGACCACAAATTTATACTCTACTTCTATTGAAGATAATGTCACTATAGTTTTAAATTTTATCTACCATGAGAAAACTCCTAAACCAAGAGTGAATACATAACCTATTGTAGATTTTCTTGAATCTACTGATCCAGCTCAATCAGAGTTAGAATATCCTAAAAGCTCAAAATCTATAGACTTCTCATATAGTATGCCAAAGTCATGAGTACCTTTGACATATGTTGATACCTATTTTGTAGCTAACCAATGTACTTTTTATGGTTTAAACATGAAACGAGATAGAAAACCCACTACAAAATAAGTATCTAGTCTAGTGGTAGTGAGGTAAATAAGACTACCTACTAGCTACCGATACATTGTTTCATTAACCAGAGGTAAAATAGTGTCAATTGAAATTTTAGATCCAACTTCTATAGGTGTGTGATTTGGATTACAATAAATAATTCTAAACCTTTGTAGCAATGATTTAGCATACTTATTCTATGATATGAATACAACATAATCACCTTGCCAAAACTTAACACCTAAATAATATTTTAGTAGTCCTAAGTTTGTCATGTCAAAAGTATAACAAATATCAGCCTTCATCTATTGAATGAGACTAACATTACTCCTAGTGATGGCTAAATAATCAACATATATACTGAGAATAAAGATATCATCACTAAACACCTTTATATAGAGAGTTGGTTCAGAGTTACACCTTTTGAAACCATACTCCCTAAGGTATGTATCTATATTCATATACTGGGCTCAAGGAGCCTGCTTAAGCCCATAAAAGGGCTTGATCAACTTAAAAACAAGATATTCCTTATCAAGTACTTGAAATATTTGTGGCTATGACATGTAGACCTCATACTATAGATCACTATTCAAGAAGGCACTCTTGACATCCATTTGGTGCACCTACCATCCAAACTGAGCAGCAATAGTAATGATAAAATGAAAAGTTACCATCTTAGTGGTAGGAATAAAAGTCTCCTCATAATCAACCCCTTCCTCTTATGCATAACCTTTTGTAACAAGTATGGTTTTGTGTTTGTCCAAGGAATTATCTACTTTGCATTTTACCTTGTAAATCCATTTATAACCAATGGATTTTTTTCCTGGTGGTAGCTCCATGAGTTTCCAAGTCTTATTTTTCATCAAGGAATCATATTCCAATTACATGGCTGATTTCCACTCATGCTTCCCTTTGGCCTCTAAAAAATAATTAGGCTCAAATACATGTGAAATAATAGTTGTTATAGAAAAATTTTCATGCTCACTTCTATTACCAAACTACTCTCCTTATCTCAATATTCTTCCTTCCACATCTAGTGGCAAGTCTCCCTCCTTTAGTGCTTCCATAGTGACAAAATGCCACTTTGGCTTATTTGGTTGTTCTGTTGGAACCTCACAATAACCTACATCAATTTACTCCTTGGAGTGTGATTTCACTAATGAACTAGAATCTTGCTCAACTTTCACACCATAACTTATAATAGAATCATTAAAAGAAAATAATGACTCAATATCTAAAACTATACCAATTGCTATGAAGTATGGCATCTATTTATTTACTATGACATCTCTATTTACCATAAATTTTTTAGTAGAAATATCAAGTAATATGTAGGTTTTTGAATGCTCACTATATCCAACAAACATATATGCTTTGATTTTGGCATCCAAGTTACTTCTCTTTTGACTAGGAATAACTGCAAAAGCCACACAACCAAAAATTCAAAAATCACTTACATCTGGAGTTCTACCTGACCAAGCCTCCTCTGGAGTCATATTATCCAATGCTTTTTTAGGACTTATATTGAGGATGTACACCACTATATTCACTGCTTCTACCCAATACTTATATGTGACATTTCTACTTTGGACCATACAATGAGCCATATCCATCACTATCCTATTCCTCCTTTTCACAACTCCATTTTGTTGTGGAGTATAAGGGGTAGAATACTATTTGTGTATGCCTTCAGTGGCACAAAACTCCTTAAACTATTTTGAGATGAACTCACCCCCATTATCCATTTTAAGATATTTCACTGACCTTCTCCCCTATTTTTCAACCATATATTTCCAAGTAAGAAAGTTAGAAAAATATTTAGACTTCTTCACTAGAAAGTATACCCACTTTTTCCTAGAGAAATCATTGACCAACAACATAAAATAATGGGATATAAAAGGGATAGGTGTCTACATTGGACCATGTAGATCCACATGATTAGGTTCTAACACTTCCTTAGCCCTCTAAGATTTACCAACATCAAATGAATGTTTAGCTTATTTTCTTAATTGACATCTAGTACATACATGATGACTATCCTGAATAGAAAAAATCTCCTTAACCATCTTAGTCTTTCTTAATGTAGTTAAATACTAGAAATTCAAATGCCCATACCTTTCATGCCATAGTGAAATTGTGATATCAACCATTAGAAGTGAATTTTCCTTTGCCTTCTATGGATCTGCAAGCTTATATAAGCCTTTTTCACCAATCCCAACAACAATAATCTTGTTATCTCTAGTAGTGACTAAACATTGTTGTCCTTGAAAATTTATAGTAAAATTAGAGTTTTTGGTGATCTTACTAATGGAAAGAAATTTTTTGTTCATCTCTGGCACATACCTAACATTCTTAAATGTATACCATATAGTACCATCAAATATGATCTAAACATTACCATATCCTTTCACAAAGTAAGTTCTACCATGTCCCAAAGATATAAATTCACCACTACTGTTATTTTCAACAAAATCTACATACCAGTCCTTATGGCATGTATAATAGTGAGATGCCCTTAAATCAAAGTACCAAGCTCAATCCACATAGAATTACCACTGTAAACCATGAAAGCAAAATTAGGAGATGATTCCTTACATTCACCTTTAGCTACCTTCACATGATGAGCTTTCTTTCTAGGGTTAGCTATATCCTATTATTTTTTCTTTAAATCTTTCTTAAGGTGACCAGGTTACTTACAGTAAAAAAATTTCCAATCAGATCTCTTATTATAACCACTTATTTGTGAAGTATCTGTAGAAGAACTAGTAGTTTTACCAAACTACATACCCTTTCCCTTGATGAAGAATGCACTCTCTATAGAAGTAGATGTAGACAACACTATCTACTCCTACCATCTCTCCTTTTGTAATAGTAATGTGGATAGCTTTTCAAAGTCCAAACTTTGTGTCTTAGTAATCATGTGCAAGGACTCCAAAAATGACTCAAATGAAGGTGGAAGATTCACGTAACCAAAGCAATCAAATCTTGTTCATCAACATGCTTCTGCACAACCTTCAACTGATCACTAATGCCTTGATCTACAATAAAAACTCAAAAATGGAGCCACCTTCCTGCATCTTAGTAGAAAATAATAAATTCTTCAAATATAATACCTTACTAGCTTCAGAAGCTTGGTATTTAGAAGCAATATTAGTCCACAAAGTTGATGCAATGGTCATATTTATGACCTCTAAGATTAGATTATCTACTACTAATAGTTTTAACAACATTAGATCCTCTTGATGATGTTTATCATAGTCATCATAACCAGTGGTATGCCTTTGCTCTTTATCGAGCACTATTTGATCATGATTTTTATACTCACATATTGTTAAAACTTTATGACTCCACAAACTAAATTTTTTTCCTATCAATTTTTATGAATCTAGAAAAAAGAGGTGTTGTAAACTAGCCATTTTGACCTAGTTTTTTAAAAAAATGAATATACCAAAAAAACTATAATGACTTTACATAAAATTCCTCCCACCCATGAACTCAAATCATAAACTAGTCAATACCACCCATTTTTAGCAAAAAACATCACACCATTTGAGAAATTTTAAATTTTACATCTTTAAAAACACTAAAAGAATGGATAAAAATAATTTTATCTAGAGATATACAATTATGATTTAAAAAATTCCTTTTTTTCCAATATCCATATTAAAAACCCAAAAAATGATGAAAATTTCACCTTCCAAAACTTTTCTGAGATAATAATTCACTAGTAGGTCCCCAATAACCCTTATAAGTTAAAGTATTGAATTATTTAAATTTAAAAATTAAGATTAATTGAAATAATAAAAATTTAGATTAAAGTTTTCATAAAAATAATCAGCTAATCAAAAAATTAGCCTACTTACAAAGCTTCAGATGCAAATTTTGGGAGAAATATTTAGCCAAATTGAATTATGTCAGTTTCCATCATCTCCTCTCAGAAAATAGAAAATTTTAGACCCCTCACTCACCAAAAAAAGTGCCCAAATGAAAATCAGGTAACTTTTCAAACTAAATGGAAATGACTACCCAAAAAACATAATAAAAATAAAAATAGACTTATGAGCCTCTTTTGCTACCTCTTACCACTTTTCCTTTGCTAAGACAGGTCTCCTGATACTTTTCTTCTGATTACTAGATTTCCCAATGGTCATAGGAAAAAAAAAATTCTCTTCATGGCTCTCCACTGGGTGCTTCACACTCTTCCTTGACAAGACCACTCTAATCTTGCTCCATAGGCTCCCTCTCAAGCTTCCTATATTGTAAGCTCTGACACCATATTAGATTCAACAAAGAGATTGAGAAATGTAATTACCCAACATACTTAAACACTACATGAGAGGCCTATTAAATAGGAAAAATATCCACCTAAGAAAATAGGGGGTGGGAGTAAACACAAGTATTGGGCAACATAAAATAGCTAAGCCCATAAAAATAAACTAACCTATTAACCCAAGTGGTTAAAATAACTAAGGTGCATAGATAATATACCTGAGTCAATAACCCAAGGTATTTATAATAATATGCTAACACCTCCAAGCTGAGGTAGACAAATTGTAGGGAAAGATTTTTTATCGACCAATTGAGCTATATACACAAGATGAAACTACATAGACTCCATATGATACAACATTAACACATAGGTAAAGAAGGGATATGGATAGATTACAGATTGAGTTGTAGAGGTGAGAGAGATTCTAATAGTACCATGATAGTTAGTGGCATTAGATAAGGTCATGATAGTAATGGAACATGTGACATAGTATATGATTCTATATGAGAGAGTAGTCCCACAATCAAATTAGACACCTTCATTCAGAGAGTATTCTACTAAGAGGTTTTTATTAGGGAGATTGGTCTATCCAGTAGAGTCAGAGAGATATGTAGGGCATGCATCACATCATGTCATGGGTCCTCTTAGGAGTACACCATGATGACATGAGCTGAGTCTAACTAAAGATGCCCCATATGAAGGTTAGGGAGGGACATGAGATGGTTGATATGATAGATCAATGTATATATTTTTGAGATATATCATTGTATAGACACATTCAAGTTACACACACACACACATGATTCATTTTAGATGTTAAACTTGTGTTATGGATATGTGTTGGACATTATGAATGGATATTATTTATTCATGTGTGGTATATGACTTAGATAGATGGATATTATATGGTAATTACTTTCTGACCTTTTGATTTATAATAACACATGTTAATCCTTTTAAACTTTGATTTATGGTATAAAATGAAATGAAAAAATGTATGGATGGTTAGATATTTGCATTTTGTTTATTTTTGTTTTGTATTGGGATTCCAACATGAATAACCAAGTAAGATTTGAACAACCCAATTTTTAATTTTGCATAAAATAATAATCACTAATGATATGAAATAATCATGATGAGTATTTATGTTGTACGCATAAGGAATAAAAAGATTTATTTAGGCAAAACTAAGTGCCATATAGATATGAATGAACCAATAAGTTTGTGTATTTAATGTAGGTACTCAAAAAGTTAACGAAGGTCAAAGGATTTCATGGAGATGTTGTTTATAGTGTCAAAAAGGTACCCTAAAGATTTGGAATCTTGAAATGTTTTATAACTCAAGTTATAAACCTTAAAATTTACTCTTGTAGACTATGATGGGCCAGAGACCATCAAGTTTAACTATGTTGAAGTTTGAGGTCAACTAGTCAGTAGATGTAACTTTGAACATTCATCATCCAGATCTTGATCCAATAGTGCACGTGAAGTCAAATTTTAAAATGTTCTTGAAATTAAATTCACTTGTGACATGTGTCTCAATCTCATTAATTTTATATAATATAAATGACACATGGGTGTTTATATATATAGAGATCAACAGTGCGGGTTGAGTCAAGGAGTCAAATGTGTAGAAGGCATGCAGAGCTGCCAAGTGACATAATCATGGAAGCTCAGATCTAAGATCTAAGATCAATAGTGAGAATTAAAAGGTAAATAATAGGTTAATATTATGGAGATCAATGGTTCATATTTTTTCAAAGTTCATATGGAGCATGAGATGAGGTCAAAGTGTTCGATGTTTAATGTTTACATAGTGATCATTGGCATTTGAACTTAACAAAGGGAAAACCAATTCTTAGTATTTTGATACAAGATGAATTTCATGGTGGTGTAAAAATAAAAATTGTAAAGGAAGTCAATGTGCATCCATAAAATCTAGTTATAAGGTTTGAATGTTCATATAGTCAATGTTATTGAGTTCCAAAGTTGACTATGTGTTTGACCATGTTCTGTAAGTGACCTGAGAAGGACAATTAAAAAGTTTTTGATAGTATTTTGATGTTTCAAGATGATATAAATATTATAGAGTGTTTTATACTAAATTATAACCATATGTGTATATTTTGGAGGTTTGACCAATCCATCTTCAGTGTGAAAAATTGATTAGAAGTTGACTATGTTTGTTAAATGCATTGGCAGTTTGAGTAACCATGTTACATAAGTGAATTGAAGGTGTTATAAGTATATTTAAGGAATAAAATGAGTATGGATATGTTATATAAGTAGCTAAGGATTACGATAAGTCATTGGTTGTCATGATATGCCCCTGATAAGATATGGAGAGTTAAAATAGTTTGACTATATTTTGACTGTGTGACCAATCTAAGTGGTCATTCTGAGAGAGTTAAATTAAGTGCTTAGAGATTGTGTTGAAGTGTATAAAGCACATATAGGTTTATAATATGTGATTAAGGGTTAAAAAATGTGATATAATCATATGTCTATGTGAAATACTTGAGTATTTGCTTTAGAAGTTTGAGACTATGTTTTTTATGTATGAAGGACTAAAGAGAAAGGTGACATAATTGGTAGGTTCAGACGTTGAGTTGGTGTTCTAGGTGGAATAGATCCATGAGGGAGTAAGAAAGGGTATATTGGAGATAATTATTATATGTTATAATCATTGGTAAAGGATGAAGGTTGTCCAAGTAGTCTCACATATAACATGTGAGTATGAAGGCTTAATTGTTTTAGGTCTCACCAAGACCTAATGGTGGTTTGGGGATAATGAGGTAATAGACGACTTATAAAGAGTGTGGTTATCACATGTAATATGTGTATGGAACTATATTAAGTGTGGTTAAAATATGTAAATCATCTTGACTGACCAAGATAGGTTAAAGGAAGAGAGTGGTATAAGTACAAGGTCAAATTGGACTAATTGTGCTAGCTATGTGTGTGTGTGGATTTATGCAAAAAAGAGAACCTTTTAAAGAGAAGGTACATGTCAGTTAAGAACATCAGAGTGAAAAAAATATAAGACATGTTTATCTAATCAAGTTGATGTAGGAGGACACACAGGTCATTGGACCTAATTATCCTAGAAAAGGTAGTTTGAGCAAGTTAGCCCTAAAGGCGACTTGAGAGATATTGGAGATGAAGAATGTAGACAAAGGTGATGATCATCAATTGAATATTAGAAATAGGTGTTAAATATGATATGTTCAAGGTATTTGAGTGGGTGCTTGGTTACCTAGGGGGTTGGTTCTTCCTTGTAAGATAAAACTTTCTAAAGGTCTAGTTGTTATGAGTGTTCAGCTAGACAGGGGCAATAAATCCTTGTGGGATTGGTGTCTCACTAAACTAAGGGATGGGTGTTCCTTGATAAATTGGTGATACTATAGATGTTGGATCTTTTTCTATAGGATTATAGTCTATCTTGAAGGGTTCAATGGGTTTTATCCCCCAAGAGTGTTTCCCACATAAATGTTGTGTTCATGTGATGTATGCTTTGAATGTATGTGATTTTATGTTTATGTTGCCTAATTAAGTTGATGTATGCTAAATTTTTAAGAGTTAGGAATTGAATTGGATTATTTTTCATCACTAATTCATCCCATTTTAGTTATTTTACTATTAATAATTTGTATCAGAGTAGGACCTTCTATGCAAGTTTAACCACTTGAAAGTGATCCAAGATACAAAGATGGCTAAGCAGTTGAGGAAAGAATATCTTGAGTTGAGATCAATGGCCAAAAGTCTTTAAGAATAGATTAGTCATATTGAGACTAGGAAGAGTAATTATAATTCCAAGGATGATGAACATGATATGAGGCTTGAGGAGCTTAACAAATCGTTCATGAAACATAGTGAAAAGATAAGTTATCTTCAAACCAAGTTTGAGAGATTAAGTGAAATAGTCAAAGAAGACAAGATGACCATATAGGATATTGAGGATCAATAATGGGTTACAAAGACTAATTTGAGTTCAAAAGAGGATGAATGTATACATATCAATACTCAATTAGAAGAGACAAATTCCATGTTAATTTCAAAGCAAGGTGAGCATGATAAGTTGAAGTCCAATCTTGATTATATAAAGATTATTGTAGATTAAGCATGTAGAATAAATGATGACATGGATAAAGAAGCTAAGAAGGATAAGGAAACTATCCAAGTTATCAAAATTTAGTTAGAGGCTACAATTTCAAATATAAGAGCTAAAGAGGATGAGAGTGTTCAATTGAAGACCAAACTAGATTCATTGAGGGATGAACATGAACAATTTATTGTCAAGGTAACCAAAATTGATAATGAGCAAGAGAGGTCAACTCAAGATAAGAAAGATTCAAGAACCAAATGCAACATGAGAAGACCTATCAACCAATCAAATGCTATAAGGTATGAAAGTTCATTTCATGGTCACTACTTTGCATGTAAACTTTTTGGTCATAAGGAAAGAAATTGTAGAAGGAAGAAAAACAAGTCATATAGAGGTATGGATAAAGTAGTCTGCTATAATTGTCATGACATGAGACACATAGCTAGATTCTATCCTAGAATGCATAAGAAAAAACTAACCTAGGTATGAAGACATAAAATAGTCAAGCCTAAACATAATGAACCTAAGAGACAAGATGTTATATTTTCTAAGATTCATAATATTCTTAAAGTAAAAGGTATGAATGATATTATTTATTTTTATTGTCATCAAGTTGGTCATATTGCAATATATTATAAAATAAAGCTCTCAAGTCATAAGAAGGTGCAAGGACATCCTAAAGTGTTAAACAAAGGTCAATCCTTTGTATGGAATCCTAAGGAAGTGAAGAACAAGAAAACTAATTTAGTTGAACTAAAAGATCAAAGTATCCTACCTACTGAAGCAAAAGAGGAATCAAATATGAAGAAGGTTCAGGAATGCCAAGAGAATATGTCATCTATTTAGATAGAAAAGGAGAATCAAAATTTACTTCAAGTTGGGCTCAAAAAAAATACCAAGGTGCTATTTGAGGCTAGTTATGAGGTGTGTATGGATACAAGTAAACATCCTACTATTGTTGAGAAAGTTTTAGGCAAAGAACATCAGTTGTCAATGCCTAGTGATGAGGTTCTTTCTTTAGATGAAAAGGTGTGTCATGAATCTTTATTGTCTCCATATGTTGTCAAACTAGTCTTAGAATAAAATAAGAATGTTACTATGGATAAGCATGTTTCTTATCTTAAGCCTAAGAAGAAGAACTATTATTATCAGATGACCAAGGAGGAGAAGGAATATGAGGAGTTGTGGGAAACTCCTAGTTTCACATTGTTCTAGGATATTGTGGGTTATGGTGTTTCTATCTAGGCTTTAAGGAGACACTTGAAAACAAGACAAATCATGGTGGATGCTAGTTGAGCTTTGGTTGATGTTGTAGGATAAGATAGGACATGAGGATAATGTGTTGTCATATCTTTGATATCATAAAGATGGTCTTAGAGTTTTATAGATGACAAGTTGTGTATTCCATAGAGGTCACAATGTTTTGAAGATTATATTTTTGATTGAAGTGTGGATAGTGTTGAAGTGTAATTGGTAGCCCTATTTTGTTGAGAGGACCTATTAAAGATGTCATGATCTAGGTAAATCATGAATTTAAGGGGAGCTAACTCAAATAGTTTGAAGGTTTTAAAGAGTTGTGCAAGATGTGAGGGGGAACATATGTGAGATGTTCTAGTCATGGTGGAGATATGAAGAAGTTTGTTACAATTGTGAATTAAAGAAGATTGATATGATGAATTGATCAAACCAAGTAATATGTTTTTATAAGGTATTAAATCTTCATGCATGAGCAAAGGGAGCTTGTGAGTTCTATAGGTAGACATGTCTAAGGATCAGAAAATCCCAAGTATAAATTGGTGTATGTCAAAGAATATATGACATGAGATGGAGTTTGATATTAGGGGGAACTTTCTAAGCTCTGTGAATAGTTTATCATGTCCAAAGATAAGATAAGTCCAAGGTTAGATTGGTGCATGTCAAATGGGAAGCAATTGATTCATATGCCTGAAAGTATGTAAGTATCCTGAGCATCTTCAATAGTATTTAAATGCATATATTATATTAAGGAATGATTATTGGCATGTTAAAGAAGAGACCCTTTGTCATTAATGTCAAAGAGGGATAAATATAATAATGAAGAAGTTTAAATGATTAAAAAGTCATTTTGAGGGTGTTTTGCCATGAATGACAAAGGGGAAGAATGTTGAGCATGGTCATTGATGTCTTAGGTTGTTGTTGATGTCAAAGAGAGCATATGGTTCTAGTGCATGAATGACAAAGAAGTTGTGTTTGATATCTTGGAGAGATATGGAACATTTGTAGGTCTATAAGGACAAAGAAGAAGTTATAAGGCATCTATAGATGTCTTGGTAAAGTTTTGGTGTGTTACTTGATCATTTGGAAAGAAAAACATGCATATTATAGATTAAGAGAAGCCATACCATCACTATACATCATTCATATATGAATGAACCAATAAGTTTGTGTATTTAATCTAGGTACTAAAAGTTTCAACTGAGGTCAAATGTTTTCATGGAAATGTTGTATATAGTGTTGAGAAGGTAACCTAAATATTTAGACTCTTGAAGTGTTTTATAGCTCAAGTTATAAACCTTAAAATTTACTCTTGAAAAATGTGATGGACCAGAGACCATCAAGTTTAACTATGTTGAAATCTGAGGTCAACTAGTTAGTAGATCTAATGGTGAGCGTTCATCATCTAGAACTTGATCTAATGGTGCACATGAAGTCAAATTATCAAAGGTTTTTGAGATTAAATATGCTTGAGACATGTGTATAAATATTGTTGAGTTGATATAAGATCAATGACATTTGGGTGTTTGTATAGATAAAGATCGATGGTATGGGTCGAGTCAAAGAGTCAAATGTGTAAAAGGCATGCAAAGCTACCAAGTGGCACAATCATGGAAGCTCAGATTGAAGATCAATGATGATCATTGAAAGGTAAAACCTAGGATAATATCAAGGAGATAGATGGTGTAGATTTTTTCAAAGTTTTTAGGGAACATGAGATGAGGTCAAAGTGTTTGATGTTTAATGTTTACATAGTGACCATTGGCATTTGAATTTAACAAAGGAAATACTATTGCTCAATATTTTGATTATAAATATTGATTTAGGATGAATTTCATGGTGGTGTAAAAATAAAAATTGTAAAGTACTTCAAGGAACATCCATAAAATCTAGTTATAAGGTTTTAATGTTTGTAAAATTAAATTTATTGAGCTCCAAAGTTGACTATGTGTTTGACCATGTTCTGCAAGTGATTAGAGAAGGATAATTGAAGAGTTATTGATAGTATTTTGATGTTTAAATATGATATAAATATTTAATATTGTTGTATACTCAATGAGGACCTTTTTTATGGATTTTTGAGGTTTGAAAAATCCATATTTAATGTGACCAATTGCTTAGAAGTTGACTGTGTTTGTTGAATGCACTGGTAGTTTGAGTGACCATGTTACATGAGTTAATTAAAGGTATTATGAGAATATTTAAGGAAGAAAATGAGTATGGATATGTTATATAAGTATTTAAATATTATTATAAGTCATTTTTTTCATGATATTCCCTTGATCAGATATGGAGAGTCAAAATAGTTTGACTATGTGTGACCAGTCTGAGTGGTCATTCTGAGAGAGTTGAATTGAGTGATTAGAGCCTATGTTGAAGTGTCTAAAGAACATAGAGGTGTATCATAGGTGATGATGGGTTCACCCATGTGATATAATCATATGGATATGTGAAATACTTAAGTATTTTATTCAAAATTTTGAGACTGTGTTTTCTGTGTATGAAGGTCTAAAGAGCAAGGTGACTTAATTGGTAGGTTTGATTGTTGAGTTAGTGTTATAGGTGACATGAAACCATGAGAGAGTAACAAAGGGTATATTGGAGATAATTATTATGTGTGATAATCATTGGTAAAGGATGAAGGTGGTCCAAGTAGTCTCACATGTAACGTGTGAGCATGAAAGCCTAATTGTTTTAAGTCTCACCAAGACCTAATGGTGGTTTAGGGATAATGAGGTAATGGATGACTTATGAAGAGTGTGGTTATAAAATGTAACATGTGTATGGACCTATGTTAATTGTGGTTCAAATATGTAAATAATCTTGGCTAACTAAGATATAATAAAGGAAGAGAGTGGTATAAGTACAAGGTTAAATTGAACTAATTATGCTAGTTGAGTGTGTGTGGATTGAAGTGAAAGAAGAAAACCTTTGAAAGATAAGGTATAGGTTAGTTAGGACCATCAAAGTGTAAAAAATATCAGACACGTTTATCTAATCAATTTTATATAGGAGGACACATAGGTCTTTGGACCTAATGAGCCTAGAAGAGGCAATTTGAGCAAGTTAGCCCTAAAGGCAACTTGAGAGAGATTGGAGATGAAGAGTGTAGACAAAGGTGATCATCATTAGTTGAAGAGTAATAATAAGTGTTTAAGATGATCTATTCAAGGTATATGGGTGGGTGCTTGGTTGCTTAGGGGGTTGGTTCCTTCTTGCAAGATAAATCTTGCTAAAGGTTTAGTTGTTGTGGGTGCTCAGCTATACAGGGGTAGTATCTCCTTTATGGGGTTAGTGTCTCACTAAAATGAGGGATGAGTGTTACTTGATTATTTGGTGCTGGTATAAATGTTGAATCTTTTTTTATTGGACTATAGTCCATCTTGTAGGGTTTAGTGGGTTTTATCCCCAAAGAGGGTTTCCCACATAAATGTTGTGTTCATGTGATGTATGATTTGAATGTATGTTATTTCATGTTTATGTTGCTTGATCAAGTTGATGTATGCTAAATGTTTAAAAGTTGGAAATTTAATTGGATTATCTTGCATCACTGATTCACCCCCCCTTCTCAGTGATTGTACCTCTAACACAATGGTAGAGTCCACAATGATACCAATGTTGGGAAATTGTAAGTCATCTTTGGGATATGCTTTGTTGAAACCCCTAAAGTATATACAAACCTAAATTCCTACTAGTTTATTTGACACTAATACAATATTTGATATCCAATATGAATATTTTATGGATGGATGAACCCAACCTCCTATTGATTCTTGAGTTCTTCCTTCACTAATAATACAACCTAAGGATGTATTTTTATAATTTTTTACTTTATAGGTTTTGCATGTGGATGAACCACAAGATGATCCACTACTAGTGAAGGATGAAGCCTCAACATATCTGTATAAGACCACATAAATTAAATAGATAATTCTTTAAGAAAAATAATTAATGTCTCCCATTATTCTTGAGTTAGAGACATGACAAGTTTGACTATTGTTGGCTCTTCTTCTGTTCCTATATTGATGATAATGGTGTCTTCAACTAGGAGAATTGAATCTTATTAATACTTTGGGGGTGGTGGAGGAAGATTGAGTTCCTCCTCTAGGTTTGATTCATGTGATGTTGATGTTTAACTAATTTGGTTATGTGATAATTGTCTCCTAAAATATGTAGAATCATCTAACTAAATGGAAAAAACTCTTCTTATGATCACCTACTCGAATATGTTCTCTTGTTATAAAAAATTCTTAAATTGCTTCATCATTTTTAAAATGATCAAGCATATGTGTTGCATGTTGGTCCCATTGATTAAATTTGGATATGTGAGGTCAAGTGTAAAAATGATATTATTATGGAAAAGGTTGGTTAAAGATAGGTCTTCAAAGAAGTTGTAGATGGAATCCATTTCACTATCAAAAGATTCTGCCTCTGACTCACTAGAAGAGTCACTTTGGAAAATCATGGAAATTACATTAAGTAAATTGAATTATATACCATAGAAGGCTTCATTAGATTTTAGCATGATAGGATCTATTAATCCTTGTTCACAAAAGCCAAGACCCTTGCCTTTGTGGTTAATTATTTTACACATAATGGATTTAACTATGGGATATTTGTTATTTTACACGGAGTAAATCCATGAAATATTTGAATCTTTAGTGTGTGCATCAGAAATAATAATGCCTTCTACAAATTTTATTTTATCAAGTTTTTAAACCACACGAGTGTCTGTTTGATAACAGGTCTACAATGACTATGTGGAGACATATAAATTGTGATTGTGTGATTATAATCTTGGATCTCATATTCACCCATGCATTTATCAATGATTTTGAAATTGGATGGAGGAGATGGCGTAGCTTTAAAATTGGATGGTTGATTGGAGGATTAATTGGTAGATGGTGTTTTTATGGAATTGGAGGTGGATGGCGTATTCAACCAACCACCAAGGGGAGGTGTTTGAAACAAAATATTAGGATGGATGTAGTTTTCAAGCATAGGTGATTCCTCAACAAGAGTAAATTTATCTTCAATAAATGAGGAGATAGTTAGATTTTTTATAACGCCCTTCCAGTAGTTTGTAATATTGTAAGGGTTGAGGATCACCTGGGATAGTTACTTCTATGACATCATGAGATAATTTCAAACATTGGTGTACATTAGAGGGTACACCATTAATTAAATGTATCCATGAATGTCCAAGAAATTAATTATAGGGTAAATCAAGATCAAGCACATGACTAATGTTTCTTGTATGACAGGTTCTACCATCAAGGGAAGATAAAAGTTACCCATAGATTATTGCTCATTATTATCATATGCCTTAATTATAATGATGTTTGATTCTAATGCTATCATGGAATATCCTAAATGTTAAATTAACCTCAATATACATAAATTTAAAGCCAAGCCATTATCTATAAACACCCTCTTTACTTTATGTCTATATATAATGATTCTATATATAATGGTAGGTTATGGATAGATCCCATAGGGGAGACATTAGAATGGTAAAACATAACCTAATTATTAGTGGATAGATTTCCAACTAACACTTAAAAGTTAGACATATTAATGTATTTCAGGATGCTATACTCTTAGAGGACTTTATACAGGATGTCTTTATATATAGGACAAGTTTTGAGAAGTTCTAAAATAGATATATTAGTGGTGTCTTCTTTGATCTATAATGTTGTACATATGTTCAACATTAGATGATTATGTATTAGGGATGGTAAATTTTTGGTGCCTTATGGTAACAATGAAATCTTGAGCTTGTAATGTCATGACTAAAATATGATTGCATGTGTAATAGTATGGATTCAAAAGGATGTTTGGTTTGGTTTAAATTACTTGCTTGGATTGGATATTTCTTTTGCTTGCCATTTCCTTTCTCATGTTTTGGGAATGGGTCTTTGTATATCCAAAAATTTTGGTTGTTAGATGTTGTGGATGGTTGGTTTTCAATGGATATGTCCCCATGATCTATAAGATCTTAGACATAGTATTTAAAGCACATACACCTATTGGTAGAGTGTCTCTTTATCCTATGGTACTCACAATATTCATCTTATTTGTACCAATTGGGTTTGGGAACATTTTATTCAAAGGGCTTGATGTTTTGGGAATGGGTCTTTGTATCTCCAAAAATTTTGGTTGTTAGATGTTGTGGATGGTTGGTTTTTAATGGATATGTCCCCATGATCTATAAGTTCTTGGACATAGTATATGAGGCACATACATATATTGGTAGAGTGTCTCTTTATCTTATGGTACTCACAATATTCATCTTCTTTATACCAATCGTGTTTGGGAACATTGTATTCAAAGGGCTTGATGTTAGGCCAAACGATCATGTTTGCTTGGGCCAACTTTTGAAAAATTGATTCTTAAGACTCTCCCAATTAGGTGAACTTACATTTTTGGTTTTATTGTCTTGTTTGAAAGACGTGAATGGTAATTTTTTTTATGGGTTGTGTATAATTTTTTGCTGTTTAGGTGGGTTTTGTATTTTTTTGATGTTAGTCACACCATCACATATAAAATTCTTGTTCTTAGTAAAAAATTTATGATTTTTAGGTTGTTTCAAGGAATTGTTCTTGGGTTTTAATATTTTGACAACATCGATAGTGATTAAAGTTCATTCAATTTGAACTTCCTTTTCAATAATTTCATTAAAGGAACTTGGACAAAGTAGTTGTAAGTGATGTCCCAAGTTTGAGTTAAGGTTTTTAATTTGTGAAAACAAGCTATATTTCAAGGAATGACCATGAAAAATATCTTACCAATTACCTCCATATTTTTAGGAAAGAGGCAAAGGTTTCACCATTGCATTGCTTAGTGTTATGTAGGTCTAGTGTAGTCAATTCCTTCTCAACATTGTATTAAAAATGATGAAAAAAATTCTTGGATAAGTCCTCAAAGGTGAAGCTTGATCCTTTGGGTAGGCATGAAAATAATTTGAGGGATTTACCCCTTATACTTTGTGGTAAAAGTCTCAACATGTACTTGCTACTATAAGAAACATCTACACATGCTAGATAGAAGTCGTTAAGGTGTTCCATAGGATTGCCTTTACATTTGTATTTATCAATTTTGGGAAGTTTAAAATGTTTTGGGAAATGTGTTGTATGATATTTAAATCAGACAGGTAAGAACAAATTTCCTCAAATTTATATTAATTTTTCCACAAAAAAGTACCATTTTGCAAGCCTTAGACTTTATCCTTCATATTTTACCACTCTTGAATGACGTGTAGTGATAATTGAATCAGTATATAAATTTTGACCCATTAACTGGTTTGTGTTAGTGTTAGTTTGTGTAAATTTGTTAAGGGGTGGATTGTTAATGAAGTTATTAAGAAGTGGTTGGGAAAATTAGCATGTTGCAGATGTAAAATACTTATTTGGGTTAGTGTCAAATTTAAAGTTTGTTGGGTTTTGATTAGTGTTAAAGCTAAAACTTGTTTGGTTGGGATTGTTGAATTATAATTTGGATTGGGTTGGTTTGGGTTGGTGTTAAAGTTAGTTTTAGTGTTAAAGTTAGGGTTGGGTTGGTTGGTGTTGGGGTTCAAGTTAGTATTTGTGAAATTAAATGAATTGGGGTTAGCTGGATAAGTTGGATTGAAATTAGCTTGATTCAAATTTTGATTTGGACATGAACCAATCATGTGATTAAATGGGTATAAAGTTTGAATGGTGTTGATGCCTAAATATGTATCACAAGTGCCCATAGTGTTCAAAAACACATATCATTTTAGAATTCCTAAGAATTTAGTGCATGAATTGTAGGTTGTGATAATCTAATTATCTGTTGATGGAATAGAGGCAAAGCAAATGGACTGTTTCACAATATTTATATTAGTTACTGTTTGGGAGCCACCATGGCCATATAATAGATCTATGTAGAATATACAATAACTATGCTAATAATAATGAATTATGATCAAGAACTAAATTAATAATTAATATAGGATGGATATTTACAATGACAAGCTAAACTAAAGTGATCCAAGTTAAAAAGAAGCAAAAGGAAGGGTAGGGTAGAAAGAAAGATGTTATTGGTCTTGTTTCAAAATTTATGACAAAGTTCCAATCTCATCTGAACATGTATTTAATCAATGTATGAAATGAAAAAACTTAAGACAAAATCATAAAATACATTAAGAAATCTTCAAAGGAAGGTATGAAATGATGCAAATAGGAACCAGACTCGCTTTAAAGATTCAATTCTGCAAACAAATAATGTTAACCCAAATGAAAAACAAGTGTAACAAATAAAATAAGCTTAATAACTTTAAAATCATATATCATATACATAAATTAGAAACTTTACATCCAAGACACACATACAGAATCAATAACAACCATTCAAATATGAAAGTAAAACTAGACAACTGAGAGAGAAACCATAGAACACTTCACACAAGAAAATACTGGACAATCTTTGTAGAATTATTTAATTATATTAAATTCCCAATGTTTATAGAGTAATTTGGTTCTAAGAATGCCCCCATTTTTGATAATTGATAATGCTCCTTTTATAAGATGTAAGGAAGCATGTTGATCAATCCTAATCCAATAACATTTGTACAAGTGTATAATATAGGTGTCCTTTCAAATGTTCCATAACAATTGATCTTTTCTAGTGAACTAACCTATAGATAATGTGCTCTTATAAAGTGCACGTGATTATACAAAATAATATCCTAATTCAAAATTTTATACAAAGCTAGTTATATAAGGAATATTCTTATTTCATTTATCTTTCAGGACCCTTATGTTGCTGAAGTTTTGAGTTACTGTTGTAGGGTCATCGTCATTCATTGATGATGCCCAATACATGCATGGTCCTATCTTCAAGCGGAAAATCCTTTAAAAAATTCTCACTAATGGACAATGTCTCAACTTATTTACAATTTAGGCTCTCCTTTATATTACCAACTCTACAGGGTCTCTAATTTGGCCAATTACACTCACACAACTTTAACGTGGCATTTTCATGACGTCCCAATTCACTATTCATTACTATCCATTACCTTTTAAAATTTGGATCCAAGTTTACTATGTTAAAATTGATGTCCTCATGGCCATCATTTGATGTCTATGGGAACATCTTTGACAGTCACGTGAACATCAATTTTAACCATGTGATCAAGTCTCATTGCTATATTAAAGTAGACATCTTCATGACTATCATTTGACATTCATGGGAACATATTTAATGGTCATGTGACTCTCAATTTTAACCACATGATCTGAGATTTTTACTATGTTAATATTGATGTCCTCATGACTATCATTTGATGTCCACAAGAACATCTTTGATGGTCATGTGACCATCAATTTTAACCATGTGATCTAGGTTTTTTACTATATTAAGATTGATGTCCTTACGACCGTCATTTGATGTATGCATAAATGTCTTTGATGGTCATGTGACCATCAATTTTAACCATGTGATTTGAGAATTTTACTATGTTAATATTGATATCCTGATGACCATCATTTGATGTCCATGAGAATGTCTTTGACGGTCATGTGACCATAAATTTTAACATAGTTATGGATAGTGTCTACCTAAACCTACCACTTATCATCCTCTAATTTGATCTACATTCTGTGTGTGCCATATATCAACTGATTAGTGCTTCAGACTCTTTATACTGGGCTCTGTGTTTATGCCACTTGGTAGTCCTATGGAACCTTTGACTACTTAATGTGGTCTCACTCTGTTTGATCTAGGTCCTCTACTTAAACATGGGCTGTAGATTGGGATTCAAGTATTTGAATGTGATTAATCCTTATATTTTATAAAATATCAAATTAGGCTCGAGCATGTATAAAGGACTTAGGATAAAAATGATTAAGTTAAGTTCTTTATAATTTATATGGGACCCTATAAATTTAAAAGGGACTCAGCATAACTTTGGAGCATGATTTTATTCATATTAATAAATATGAATATTTTAGTCTAAGGTTTTTCGCAACATCTAAAAAGGACCTTGAGCAATTAAAAGGGACCAAGTGTAAGGATGTTAACTTAAGCTTTTTTAAAGCTAGGCTAAACATAAAAAGGAACCCTATGGAATATGAATTAACATAAGGTCTTAACCTAAGGTTTCACTGTATAAATAAATATGATGAAACTTTGGGATAATGCCTTAGGCTAAGTAATAAAAGTGACCCTAAATTTTCACTTGGTCCATACTAAGATAAAAGGGATCATGTGATATAAAATAAACCAAGCGTATAATTTTTAACCTAAGGTTTGGTTGTGTTAAAAAACATGACCAAGCCTTAGGATAAAAATTAAAATAAGCCATGAAATTTAAATTTGTTCCCACTTAAACTTAAATAAAAGTATCCCATCAAATTTTAATTTTAATTAAAAGGTTCAGGAAAAACATTAGTCTAGGGTTTCAAAAGCATGAATTTAATTAATTAGTTACAGATCAAGGTTAATAAATGATTAGTTTAACATTGAATCACAAAAAAACTTAAGCATACTCAACCTCAAATGGGCTCCATTAAACTTGCAAATTGAAACACAAATATTTGACACTAGCACTTTAGATAAGATTAAAGTAAAACCATGAACAAGTCAACTAGACCATGGGGTGGATGATATTCAAATAAAAATAATGTGCAATCATGATAATGATACTCTAATCAAGTAGATTTTAATATTTAAGGAACAAATTTACACAATTTGACATATGGATCCCCATTTTTTAGAAATAGAGGTATGTTAACCTCAACAAATGGTGAATTTTAGGAGAAACATAGCAATATGTTCGAATTCAAAGACTTTGGTTTAGACTGATAATTAAGCTACTTATTCCATTTGACCAGGCACCATTATTAAGATCATTTCATGGTTAGAAAAAATCTTACATATGTAGAATTAGGATCAAAACACCAAAATTTAGTCATGCTGTGTGTGTGATTTGATTTTAATTACTAATTGCCAAAGGATTTAGAGAACAACTTCGAAGTTCATGGCTTCAATCATTAATACTAACTTTCAACATGTTTGAATATTCATTAAGAACCATGTTTTAGCTTAGAGAAGGATTGATTATTTCTCTATTGCTAGCCAGGCATCCATAACCTCGATAGAGATGCTTTTGACTCCACTCAAGGCCTTGTTTCACTACTAGCCAAGAATCCATAGCCTTGATGGAGATTAACATAATCATCTTTGCTTGGAAAGCTTTTGATTTTGCAATAATCTCTTATTTTTGTATTTTTTAGATCATTTTTGGCTTTCTAGCAAAGGTTGGGAACTAGGTTAGACAAGTTTAGGGATTTGGTCAAGTATTTAATTTTATGACAATCATCCTTGGTTGTAAACTTTATCCCAAGAAATTAATGTTTTTAAAGTGAAAATATGACTATGCTTCAATAATTTAAGCTCTATCCTAAAATGCAATCCTTCTTAAAACTAAGCTTAAACCAGAATAAGGTTTAAAATCCCAAGTGATAATTAACTTATCCATTAGTCCTTGCTAGTTTCTCTAAAATACAACATAGAACTCATATTTCAATAATCCATGATCAACCAATATTAAGAAGTCATACCAACATTCCTGAACTATGAAGCTCTTGAGTAGTTAGATGAAACTTTGAGCTGAGGGTTATCCAAAATGTATTATGCAAAAGCAACAAATAAAGTAAAAAAGAAAACAAATATATTAGAAATTATATACAAACAAGGGATAGGAAGGAAAGAAACAAGAAACAAAGAACAAGAAATAAACTAAACTAAGTCCTACACTAACTGCATAAAGTACTTACCTCTAGGATCAAATGGAAAATTATTTAGTCTACTATAAAACCTTAAAACATGATTATTTTCATTTAATGTCCTCTTGTTATGGATAGGAGCACTTATATGCTTGTGTATTATAGATGATGTGGCTTGGTCTCCTATCAACATCCTCAGATGCATAGATTGAAGATATGAATCTAAGACCCAATCATCTTCTTCCCAAATTCTTCTACTTTGTAGTAGGAGTGGTAGTTATGTTTCATCCATAAATAGGTAGTGGCTTATACAATCTTCACTCAATAATGGTAACTTGACTAGTATCCTCAGACTAATGTCTTCATTGGGTTCTTGATGAGATGGACATGGACATCCAATCTTTGTGTAAAACTCTTCCAAGTCAGCCCAAAAGGCTTCTTCATCTTGATCAACTAAATGGAGTTCATCATGAATCTCATCATCAAAAACATGTTTGTCACATATTTTTGACCCTTTGACAAAGTCACATGATAATTCTTGATTAGTTTCATCTACTTCATCTTCATCCTCGATGAAGAAAGGCAAATTTTTAGTCTAATCGAGCTCTAGCTTATCTTGGTTTATGACCTTCAAAATAATGTCATCTTCTAGGCACTCTAGATAATTAGTGAAATCCTCATATGAATCATCCATGTGTTTTTCTATCCCATCATCTACCATCTCCATCTCCATCTCTTTAATTCCATTCAAGAAATCAAGGTATGTTCTCTGCCAGTGATCATCTTCTTCAGGGGTATTCTCTATTTCAAAAACAAATTTATGTGGGTTATCTTTTTGGCTACCTTCTAAATAAATATCATCTTGTACTTGATCCATATCAATTCCTATCAACTCTTCTTCTTCATCTTCATATGTCCTAATGATGATGTCTTGTTAATCTTTAATTGTAATCTCTTTTACTTCTTCAGGAAGATAAGTCCCGTCACATGAAAATTCTTCTATTATCTCACCTTCATCTTCATCTTTATCTTCAAATGGAATATCAAAGGCCTACATGAAAGCTTGAGATGTTCTTGCAAAGCAAGATGTCCCTACAACAAAGTCTTGATTAGGCATAATTTTAAAGGTTTCAAAAATATTACAATGATCAGCCAAAATAATATCATGGAAACTTATTTGTATGCTTTCAAATGATTTATTATTGCTGTTATTATGAAACCCATTTGGAGGCCTATTGAACTTTTGAGAAGCATAGTTTCTGTGAAATAATTTCCCTATATTTCTTGTTTTTTTAACTAAATAAAGTTAGTGCTTAGTTTTTGGACCATTTCCAATACCAAGTCATTTGAATTTTTGGGTGTCTTAGGCTTTTGAATTGGAGCATTACTACTAGTTGTGGGTACTAGAGTTCTATGATTTTGTGGATGGGATCCACTTGTAGTGTCATTCAATAACTCTAAATTTTGGCCAAGATATATATATAACTCAAGGGAAAATGGTTTTGAACTAGTTTTAAAGTAAGTATACTAGGAATGACATTCTGGATGGACCAATTCAAATTGACACTAGGCATGAAATACGCCATCTGACCCTAGGGCTACATTTGGTCATTAATGATCACAACTTTAGAGTACACCTAGGTTAATGTGTTTATGACTAGAAGATATATTTTCAAGAACATGGAGGTCATAAGATATATAAAATCCTTATATATTTATAAGGCTAAATCCTCATTGGGTCTATAAGGGGATATGGTTCTATTGAACACTTTTTGGAATTGAGCATTAAAGGCCCTGATGGTTTCATTAACATCCCTTTTGATTATGGTGAATTTATAATACAAGACATAAGGACTAATAATTTTTCTAAATTGATCAATGAAAATCTTGTTAAAGTCATCCCAACTGGTAATGTAGTCTTCTAGAAGGTTAAAAAACCATTTATATGTAGCATATTTGAAAGTAAATAGGAACAATCTACATGCTACATCTTTATGGACTAAATTTAACAATCTCAAAGTAGCTTTGAATGACTTAATGTGCTCTTTAACAATGACAACATTATTAGGACTAAAAAAAGGTAAATATCTTTCAATATTTTGACGAAGATCATGTACTATACTTGACAAGTTGATTGAATAACCACCTAGCCAAGCCATGCCTTGAACACATGAGTAATTTAAACTGGTGCAGTGTTTGAAACTTCAAGAATTTTTCTCACCTAAGCCTTGCCTTGGGTAATTCTAGCATGTGACTTTGAAACCTATTTGAAATATGATGCATCAAACCAATCTTTGCAAAGCATAATGATTAAATTTGCATGTTAAGCCAATTTTACACAAATATATGTAAAGCATGACTATCTTTAACTAATTAAGCTCAAAGATACATCTAGATTGATGAATGAGAGTGATATTTACACTTTTGAGCTCGAATGAAATCAAATTAGAAAAGAACTAGTTAATCTTTGTACAGAATTGTTATTACTAAACTTAAACATGGGAAATACACAAAACATGAACTACCTTTTCATGAATGTCTATGGATCTTCAAATAATATCAATATTTGGGTAAAGGAAGCCCAAATATTGGTCTAAGACCATAAAATTTGATGATGTTTACATAATTATACTCAAATAAACACATATCTGCAAAGAATACATCAATCTTTAGACATAATTCACCAAAATGAGAAAAAATTCTACAAATTCACAAAGATCTAACTGGTCCTCCTTCTAGCACCAATAAATCTCCTCCTATTGATGCCTAAATATGTATCACAATTCCCATAGTGTTTAATAACACTTCTCATTTTAGAATTCTTGAGAATTTAGTGAATGAGTTTCAGGTTGTGATAATCCTATTATCTATTGATGGAATAGAGAAAAAGCAAATGGACTATTTTGCAATATTTATATTAGTTGGTGGTTGAGAGCCACCATGTCCAAATAGTACATCTATGTATAATATGTAGTAACTATGATAATAATAGTGAATTATGATCAAGAACTAAATTAATAATTAATTTAGGATGGATATTTATAATGACAAGATAAACTAAAGTGATCTAGGTTAAAAAGAAGAAAAAGGAAGTGTAGGGCAAAAGAAAGAGGTTGATGGTCTTGTTTTAGACATTATGACAAAGTTATAATCTCATCTAAACATGCATTTAACCAATGTATGAAATGTAACATCTTAAGCCCAAATCATAACATACATTAGGCAAGCTTCAAAGGAAGGTATGAAATGATGTAAATAACAACCAAACTCACTTTAAAGATTCACTCCTGCAAGCAAACAATGTTAGACCAAATCCAAAATAAGTGTAGTAAATAAAATAAGCCTAATAACCTTCAACTAATCTAGCATATGCACAAATTAACAACTCTACATCTAAGATACACATCCAAAATCAATAGGAACCATTCAAATATGAAAGTAAAACTAGACAACTGAGAGAGAAACCATATAACACTTCACACAAGAAAATACTGGACAAGCTTTGTAGAATTCTTTGCTTAAATTAAATGCTTAAGGTTTATAGAGTAATTTGGTTCTAAGAACTCCCCCTTTTTTGATATTTGATAATGCTCCTTTTATAGGATGTAAGGAAGTATGTCGATCAGTCCTAATCCAATTACATTGGTACAAGTGTATAGGACATGTGTCCTTTCAAATGTTCCAAAATAAATGATCTTTTTTAGTGAATTGACCTATAGACAATGTGCTATTATAAATTACACGTGCTTATATAAAAGAATATCCTAATTTAAAATGTTAGACGAAGTTGATTATATAAGGAATATTATTATTTCACTAATCTTTGGGGACCCTTATGTTGATTATGTTTTGAGTTACTACTGTAGGGTCCTCATCATTCATTGATGCTGTCAAATACATGCATGGTCCTATCTTCAAGCTACAAATCCTTTAAAAATTTCTCACTAATGGACAATAGCTTGACTACTTTACAATTTAGGCTCTTCTTTGTATTACCAAGTCCACAAGGTCTCTGATTTGGCCAATTGCACTCACATAGCTTTAGCATGGCATTTTCATGATGTCCCGAGTCATTCTGTTCATCACTATCCATTACCTTTTAAAATTTGGATTCAAGTTTACTATGTTAAAATTGACATCCTAGTGGCCATCATTTTATGTCCATGGAAACATATTTGATAGTCGTATGACCATCAATTTTAACCACGTGATCAAGTATCATTGCTATGTTAAAGTTGACGTCCTTGTAACCATCATTTGACATCTGTGGGAACATATTTTATAGTCATGTGATCATTAATTTTAACCATGTGATCTAGGATTTTTAATATGTTAAGATTAACATCCTCATGACCATCATTTGATGTTAATGGGAACATATTTGATTATTACATGGCCATCAAATTTTTAACTACATGATCTAGGATTTTTACTATGATAAGATTGACATCCTTTTGACCTCCATTTTATGTTCATGGAAACATATTTTATGGTCATGTGATCATTAATTTTAACTATGTGATCCAAGATTTTTAATATGTTAATATTGACATCCTCGTGATCATCATTTGACGTTTATGAGAACATCTTTGACGGTCACGTGATCATCAATTTTAACATAGTAATAGAGATTATCTACCAATCCTACCACTTGTCATCCTCTAATTCGCTCTACATTCTACATGTGCCATGTGTCAACTGCTTGATGATTTAGGTTCTTTGTACTGGGCTCCATGTTTAAGCCACTTCTTATTCCTATAGAACCTTTGACTATTCGATGTGGTCTCACTCTATTTGATCTAGGTCCACTTAAATGTGGGTCATAGATTGGGATCTGAGTATTTAAACATGATTGGTCCCTATATTTAAAAAAATATCAAGTTAGGCTTGAGCATGTATAAAGGACTTAGGATAAAAATGATTAAGCTAAGTTATTTATAATTTATATGGGACCCCGTAAATTTAAAAGGGACTCAACATAACTTTGGACCATGATTTTATTTATATTAATAAAGATGAATATTTTAGTCTAAGGTTTTTTTCAACATCTAAAAAGGACCCTGAGCATTTAAAAGGGACCAAGCATAAGGATTTTAACCTAAGCTTTTTTTATCTCACTTGTAGAGTTTATATTTTATCACATAGTTTCAACTTGTTTTCTGAATCAAGTTTGAGGAATTTAGCATTAGGAGCCAGCCATTTATTGCTATTTTTAATAAAAATAACTTGTTTCTTTTCAATAATTTATTGTATTTGATTTTAGTACCCTCTATTATTTTATGCAAGCATCTATTTTTAGTTTATTAGAACTTAAGTTTTTTAAAAGTGTGGATTGATAGCCTCTAAGGAAGTTTGTACTTCTTGAATCTAGCATTGCTAGGCAATCCACCCACCTACCTTATTAATCAACCAATTTTTTATGTCTTTTTTATCTATAGGTCATCCTCTAAATCCAAATATGATTATCTACAACTTTTTAGATCATGGAACATAAACCAAATATAGGTTCTACTATCCTCACCCTTCTTTCAAGTTTTACATCTTTCTAAATAGAAATAAAAGAAAATTTTTAGTGAAACACTTGGTATAGGATGGGTGATGTAATCAATCTCACATAATTTTTTTTGTGAGACTATATGATTTAATCACTCCAATATAACTAAAATAACCAACCACTATAAATGGGTAAGTCTCAATACAGTTTGTAAAAGTACATCTTGGGTATCAGTGCATAAAAGCACATATTGGTGGGTGATGATAGTACCTAAGAGTCTTTTTAAATTTGAAATTGATTTGGATTTGGAAATATTAGGTGCACATTTCATATCATATGAACCTTAGATATGTATAATGTTTAAATTATCTATAACAATGGTACCAGTGTATATAATTTTTCCACAACTATGAATTTGAATCATATAACTACGTATTTTTTTACCAATTTTAAATTTTGTGAAAGTGTGGGTATCGTGTTACCATAACATGCCCAAATTATATATGGATAAATATGAAAGATAATATAAGTTCCAATATGGAGGACATGTTATTAATATGTGACCCTACTAAATCTAGATATGTTGAATATTGAACAAGTGTGGAGAACATGCTTCCAAAGCATACCCCCATTGAATCTAGAGAGTGTGAAATTGTAATTGACTATGAAGAAAATATTTATAAACATTACCCTAATAAGATGCCCCTTTTTTTTGAGGATGGGATATATTACTTACTATTAATCTCCTCATAAAAATAAAAAGTGATAATTTGCTTGATGTAAGGACCAAGTTATATGTTGGTAGTATTAGTGGCATTAATTTGTAACATTATTTTTGTAATACCTAGAACCTAGTAAAGTATCTATGTGTAGGAAATTTTTAGTTATTTTTGGTAATGGTTTAAAATTTGGTGTAACATATAAGGTCTCATTTTTTATATCCCAATGCAACTCACAATTTCAAATTTAGATCACCGATGTTCAAGATATGCATATTTAAAGTTTGTGTAGAAGTTGTATATTAGGTACTTTAAACACAAATTTAAAGTCATTTGCATTTTAAAATTTTCTAAAATTTGAGATATGAGTATAATAGAACCATGACACATAGTAGATCACCTTAAATAGTGTGGTTTGATGTACTCTAGATAGCTCTAGTTATCCAATATTTTGTTGAGTTGGTAAGTAGGTGTAGTTATCAATTTACTTGTAATTTCTAATTTTTGAATTTTTTTCATTTTGGGCATGATTTTTTATTTTTATTTTTATTGATGGAAACTTGCATTAAGGTCCAAGACACTTACATATGTAATATGATGTTAGTGTCTAAGCTTAGATGTTAGGGTCTAACATTACTATCATATAATGATGCTAGTGTCTAATGCTACCATCTTGTATAGACGCTGATATCTGATGCTATTATCCTATAGAAATGTTAGTGTCTAATGCTACCATCCTTTGGTGATTCTAGTATCCAAAGGTTTTTTCCTTTTATTTTATGAATATTTAATTTTAATGTATGTATTTTTGAAATAAAATTTGATTATTAATGAGTATTCATTATTATGTTTTTGGTTATAGAAGGATATACATATTTGGGAGTTTTAGCATGGTAGACATTTTTCTACCTTGGTATAACTAGGTATGGATGCATCTGACTAGTAGGTTGGATCACATGGACCATTTGGGACATATTCTATATGATATCCACCTCCTCATAGCCCTATTCGATTAGTGGAACATAGACACGCGCACTTTTAAGCTCCCTATGGGGGAGATGATGGTCACATTAGAAGACATGCATTAAATTTTCTATCTTTTTATTATAGGTGAGAGTTTAAGTTGTTGGATATGGAAACCCTAGTTATATTCAAAATTATCATGCATATTTTAGTGGTTAGAGAGATCTAGACATAGATTTGGTAGTATGATTTATTTAGACAACATTATCAGAGGTGATGTTCTATGGTTACAAAAGTTTATTTATGTTTTATTAGAATCATTCATAGTAGTAGAGGGTGGCACAATGGGTATCTAATATCATATGTACCATATTGTTTAGCATATTAAAATTTATCATACCAGATATTCCAAGGGTCATACTGTATTGGCCCACTTATATAAGGATCTTTATATATTTGCACTAGAGAGTCATAGTGAAGTTTTAGGATTAGGGACTATTTTGCATGTCTAGGAATATGAGCACA